>LPNX010182698.1:274125-284973 GCA_001517045.1 Pseudotsuga menziesii
TTGCTTGACTGCTTGATTAAAAAGCTTGTGGATGTGAGGGATGACCGAAAACAATTTTTGGCCGAACAACCTAATTGATGGACATTATTTTCCCGGCTATCCTTACAAATCACGCATAACGAGGTTCTCCGTTAACTTTAATGTTCGGCTGAAACATGTTTTCGGCCGAAAAATAAATTAGTTCGATTGAAAAATGGAAATAGTTCGGTTGAAAGAGTTCGGGATACGGATTCTGAAAGCTGAATCGCATGGAATAGACACTGAGATTCATGATTTCACCCTCTATCTTTTGAGAAATTGCAGCGTTAAATTTGTTAAGGTATTATAACATTGGCATTTTATTTTAAGTATTAGTTGTTTATCAATATATTGTTGTTTGAATGAAACAATTATAAATGTCTTTTTGTTTCATATTAATTATATACAAATGTGATTATTAGCTAGGAGCTTGGGGGTTATGTTTCCTCTTTCCTTTTGAAATAAGATGGTGCAAGTTTTAGATGTAGTTTAATTAAGAAACAACATAATGCGGCTTCCTTCCCATTTCAAGTTGATTGCTTTGTTTTATAGCCAATCCTTCGTATATAAGTGTAGCGTAATACTTGTTCCTTCAATAGAAATTATAAATAAATCTTCTACCTATAATTTTAATGTTTAGAGTGTTTTCACATTTTTAGTCTTGCCTTTTACCCACCTAGATTTTTTTAGTTTCTAAGAATCTTCTTTCCATGTGAGGGTTTCTTGAGTAGTCTTCTTGGATATGGTCATGATTGTTTTTGGCTTTCCATATGTTGGTCCTCTTAGGGTTCCTTTGCACCCCTTGGGAAAATGCTTGTTTTAATTGAAAATTAATGAATGAGTTAAAGTTTCATTTTCATTTATTTTTATTTTTAATTATATAATTTTTTTAAATGAAATAAAATTCATAATTTTTTTATATCACGGGTGTAGTTTAAATATTTTATTTTTCAATTTTTTTAAGCAAATTTTTGTTTAACCATCACCGTTTATATAGTCGAAAATATATAATAAATAAACAACTCCTACTTTTGTAAAAAATTATCTATTGCAAAAAATTATTATTATATTTTAACGATAATCTTATTATGTTTTAATAATTTAATTTATAAAATGAATGATTTTTTAAGTTTAATGTAACTTAAAATCAAACTGGAATGCAAGTTAGAAACACAAAACAAAATCCAATAATCAAAATTCTTCTTATTGATAAAACTAATCAAAGTAATGATTGCAAATCCTTTCGTTGCTGGAAAATCAATCCTTATAGAAAGATCCCGTACCTATTTATGTATTGCTATCCATTTCAACATCGCCATCCATTTCCATATCCACATGAAATAAAAATCCACGTCCAAATCTACTTGCATATTCAAATCCAAATCCATATTCTTGCCCCACTAGCTCGGGTACATGCTCTATCAACACGTCCACCTTTTGTTACTAAAATGAATACCACTTATTTTAAGGTCGGGTTCAGCACCTTGGTCCAGCCGGCAGAAGTGTTTCACTCACGTAAAGTGTAAGTCACAACACGTCCCTTCCCCGATGCGGACAAGCGGCTTTGGCCTGAATTAATATGGCAGGCCGTTTTTTTTTTGTTTTTTTTTTTTTCTTGATGGGCTTCATGTTGAATGATTCGTGTATCCCCTCCCTGTGTGCTCGTGGCTGTTTTCTTCGGTTGATTCATAGGTTTTCCTCAATAAACTCAATCAAATCCAATCAATCAGTGGCCCCAAGGCAAGTTCATTATTGACAATTGGATCTCAAAGATATGGATGTTTTATTGGTAAAACTAATCAAAATAATGATTGCTCAGTTTAACAATTAGATCTCAAGATGCTAAAATCTAAGGATTAACAATAAACCTACTACAACCATCATTGCCGTGCAGTAGAGTGATTAATAGCGACCACGATACATACATAAATAGTTTATTAGATGCTAAAATCTAAGGATTAACAATAAACCTACTACAACCATCATTGCCGTGCAGTAGAGTGATTAATAGCGACCACGATACATACATAAATAGTTTATTACAACCAATACATACATAGTTTATTACAACCATCATTGCCGTGCAGTAGAGTGATTAATAGCGACCACAATACATAGGTACATAGTTTAGTTTAGTTCAGTATCCAATGCGAAGAAAACAGTTACACTCTGTTTTAATTGGAAATGTTCAGCTATACTAATTCACGCGAACCCTCCAAGGAGTAGAGGTGTTGAATGAAATGATTGATGTACAGGTCCTCGGGAATTTGGTTCTTGAACAGATTTCCCATTTCACGGGCCTTCCGCCTCACCTCTTTGCCTCCTCCTTCCTGCAGCAAAAGTGCCCGCACAGCTTTGCAGATCTCGTCCCGGTCGAGCGAGCCATCGCTTCGCTTTTGAACCTCTAACCCGATTTCCAATTCGTGAACAACCAATCTGGCACTGAGGCACTGATCCAAGTGCATGGGCAGGGCAACGATAGGCACCCCGGAGCTCATGGCCTCCATCAACGAACCCCATCCACAGTGACTCAAAAACCCTCCAGTGGAAACATGCAATAATATCTCCCTCTGCGGAACCCAATCCCCCACCACAAGCCCCCTTTTCCCGATACGCTCTTGGAATCCTTGGGGCAGCCAAACCCCAACTTCATTTTCGTCGGGGCAACGCAGCGACCATAGAAATGGCTGCCCGCTTGCCTCGAGACCCAGAGCCACTTCGTGGATTTGCTCTTTGCTCATAAAACGCTGGCTGCCAAATGATACATAAACGACCGATGCCGCTGTGTGAGTCTCCAACCATTTAATGAAAACCGAGTCTGTTTGAGAATTTACGGCTGAGCTGAATTCGATCTCGGGAATTAGCGGGCCAAGCGGAAACACAGTTTTCCCCGTCACACTTTGCAAATATTCTACGAATTTCCCCTCAATTTCGTTGCAAGTTCTCATAGCAATAGCTTGGCAGCCGTTAAAACATCTCAGCGCGCGCTCGTGATAACTGATCATATCGCATGCAGGCTCCTGGACTCTGTATAAGCCCAGCACAGTCTGCGCCTCGTGGAGTTTCCATGATACGCTACTCGACGGGTAACCCGGCGGGGGTTTTGTGAGAGCATCGGCCGAGATTTCTCCACCTCCATCGCATCGCCGTGCGGGGACCAGGCCGTAGCCGGTGAAAGCCGCGCCAAAAGTGGCAAAGAAAATGGTGGGTATCTTCATCTTAGCGGCCGCCCTGGGAACCCACCATTGCACGAAGTCGGAGACAATGCAGTCTGGATAAATCTGGAGGAGGAGTTCTTCCAGGGGCTCTTCTAGTCCGTCCAAGGCTTTGTCGAAGAGAGAAAGGAGATGGATTGGCAGATCTGCTGTGCTCTCAATTCCTGCGGGCAGCCCTTCGACCGGTGGCAGCCGCAATTCCACCGGCTGGACTTTGCCCGGGGAGTTGTCATGACGGGCGAAGAAGGATTTGAGTTTGGAAATGTTAAGAGGAGTGGAGACGAAGGAGACGTTAATGGCGAGCTGTGCGAGTCTGGTTGAGAGCTCCACGAATGGCGAAATATGGCCGTGAGCAAGCCACGGAAACACCATTACATGAAGCTGCCTGCCACTGACACTGCCATCACGATTATTAACAGAAGAAAAAGACGATGACGGCAATGAGACTTCCATTTTCAGAAATCTTCAGTTCAGCCAAACATTATATGTGATTCCAAAGAGATGCAGGGCCTTATTATATGTTTTTTAGCTGGCTGGTAAACAGGGCCTTATTATACGTTTTTAGTTGGAATTCATGGGAAACATGGACTCTACTCTTCTCTACTACTGTTTTCATGTGGTTGGTTGGAATTCTTGGAATGGTAGATGCAACTTTCAAGTTGTTGAGATACTTTATTTTATTTTGTTGGAATTTTGAATGGTAGATTGTTGATTGTAGAATTATGGATAAGTGTAATTAGTTACTTAGTTTTGTAGAGATGGGACCAATATTAGCATAGATTTAATTTAAATTTAGATTTATTAAGCATTGAGAGAGATCTAATTTTTTTGAGATGTACAACTTTTTACTATTTAGATCTTTCCGTAATTCTATTTAATAGATGTGACTTTAAAATGAATCTATGTTAGTTTTTTTTTTTTTTTTTATTTAAATCGATAGGTAATGGATCTAGCATAACCTGATCTCTATGCTTAAATAAATATATCCTAATCTGAATCCATTTATGGGAATAAAATGGATAATAAATATATGTTGTTTAGATAGCATCTTGAGAATGCAACAATATTATTTGAGAAATAACAATATTATTTGAGAAATAAAAAAATGAAGTTCATATTATAAAATAAAATAAAAAATTAACTACTTAATATTGATTGAAAGTCTTAAATAATTATATTGTTTGAAATAATGATAATCATTTTTTTTTTTTACATAAATATTAATAAGTTATAAACTTATATGAATTAATGAAATTGTAAGCATTAAATGTTAATAATTAATATAGATTTATCTTAAATCTAGATTTATTAAGCACAACAAAGAATCTAATTTATTAAAATGTATATTAAATAGATAAAGAAATCCAATTTATTAAGGTGTCTTTTTTTCTTCATGTGTAAAATTTTAAAATAAACAAAATTTAAAAATAGTCATAATAATTAAATTAGCATACTATATATTTAATTTTCGTTAAAACATATATAAATTTTCTAAGTCCACATATTTTCTTCATTTTAATTTTATTATTAAAATATGTAAAATTACATAATGTTACCACTACCATGTTGTAAGCATCTTATTATTTTCAATAAAATAATATATATTTATCAATTTCATTAATCTAAATCTACAACTTTTTAAATTTCTATTATTAAAAATTTTCCAAAAAAATTAATAATAAATCATATAACTTTCGTAATTTCCTTATATAAAACACAATATTTTAATAATGAATCTTATAAAATTAAAACGTGATGGTTCCAAATTTGTAAAACCCGAAGTCAATGGTGTTTTCCAAGGAGCTTAATGCATGAGGCTTTTAGGCAAAGGTGCTATTGTTTTTCATCGTCTTTTCCATACTAAGAGGTCGGGTGACGGGTCAACTTAAATAAGTAATATATGCCTGAACCTAATAATCTTTGCCTTTGGTAAGATTATGCAATTTCTATTAATATTTAACCTTTTATATATATATTACATCTTGATTAAGTTTTATATTAAAAAAATTATCATTTTTATTAACATCTTTTTTAAATTTATGTATAGAACTCGTTACGTTTTAACATTTTATATTAAAAAAATCTATTTTTAGTTATAATAATTGTTACCCAAGGGTCTTATTTCAAATGCATGGAACTGTATAAACCTTAAGATGTGGTTCGAATTCGTTAAAGCGTGGAAGTGTATAAAAAATACTTATGCATATATCAATGAAGAACTACAAGTAATTATCCATGAATACAATGTTGAATATGCCATGGACCATGTTATGCTATGTGTTTAAACATACGATTTCCGTTTCCATTGTGTAACAAACTCAGTTTGTTATTTAAACTTGAATAATGATTGATATAAAAAAAATAAAGAGATCATGTTAAGTACACTTGGAAGCAATACTTGTGATACTATAGTAACATCATCATGCAAGCCAATTGTTTTGATGTATGCACATAATCAACACATGCATGCACCTACAACAATTGTCAAAATATCAATTGGTTCTCATTCTCATGCATGTTGCTCTCGAAGAACAAACATCCTGCATAAACACAACCAGCTCATGCTCTGGGAGAATTAGAATTATCCGGGAGCCCTCAACACCACAAAATGAAAATGATGAAGGTGGGGACAACAAGCAAAAGCAGCAGAACTGAAGGACAAGGCAGGTGATTTTGTTCCATAGCTCCATGATTCATTTAGAAAAAAGATTAAAGCGCCCCAGAAATCAGGTTGCAACTCACATTTGGTTGGATTCATTTTGGCGACCTCTCCAAAATCTGATAAATCATTAGTTGTTCGAAATGCTTAGATCTATTTTTTCATATTACAATCTTGAAATTCTGCAAACTTAGAACTAGTAATTAATGTGATTAAGTGAGTCCCTCTCCAGTCCTCATTTAGTTGATACATACCCCAGTGTAGTACAACAAATTTCTGATTTGATATTCCCGTATTTAGACTATTACCACCTCTGGTGTGATAGGAGATGGGAAGATACGTTGCCTTATCCATATATGTAGGTGTTCAAATCCTCTTAGCTCATTGTCCCAATGGAGTGGTTCTCCATGTTCTACGACGACAGGATCATATGTGAAATAATCAGACGTTGTATCCTGATCCATCAATGTCGATATAAGTTAGAGTATTCTTTTCTACTATATGGAATATTTTAATTTTTTGTATTTTATTCTATTTAGGATATATGTTTTATAGATTTTAGCAAATCAATAAGTTATAACTGTTAATATTAATATAAGTTATAATATTATTTTCTACTTTATGAAATATCATAAATTTTTGTAATTTATTCTATTTGAGATCTATATATTTTATAGTTTTCACCAAATCAATAACTTATGCTATTGTTTTCTGCTTTATAAAATATGAATTTTATGAAATATTATGAAATTTGGATTGAAATCAACCATTGATTCAAGTCAAATTGAAGTCAACGTTGCTTAAAACTTAATTATAAATGAAAGTCAAATATGGGTTGAAGACAACCTTGGATTAAATTCAACCATGGATTGAACTCAACCTTGATTAAAATTGAACTATGGATTGAAGTCATCCTTGTGTTGAAGTCAACCTTGGATTGAAGTCAATCTCCTATTGATGTCAACCTTGGATGGAACAAAACCATGGGTTGAAGTCAACCTTGTGTTGCAGCTGCAACAATTTCCCAAAATTCTAAAAAAATTTAGGACCCCCCTCTACTTTGAATTAGTTTGAGTTTCTTCCTTATTTTGGTTTAAGGACTTTTGGGACGTTTTTCAGCGCTTGGTTTGCTCTATCAATCGATCTGATTTTCTTCCTTAATGCTTAAAATAGTCCCATGCATAATCAAGCCTATCGTTGTGTTTTGAATACCTTTGAAACATTCTGAATCGGAAGTCAGTTAATTTGATTTTCCCGCCGTTGCGGAAGTTTTTTTTTGCCTCGTCTTTTTCGGCCGTTACGGATGGTTTTCGGTTCTGCATCGGAAGGTACGATCATTTCCTTGTCCGCCATTGCGGACGGATCTTCGCTCCTGGCCTTCGCCGTTGCGGATCAGTTCGGGTTTTGATTTCACGTTTGATTTTCTTTCCGACTTAGGTTTTGGTTTCCTTTTGGCTGTGTATCGGAGCTTTTTTGCTATCGCTCTCTCCGCCGTTACGGACAATGTTTGTATTTGGCCTCCGCCGTTGCGGATGAGTTCGGGATTTCACGTTTGATTTTCTTTCCGATTTTGTGTTCTGCCTCGGTGGTATATGGGTTTTAAATCGGAGGCTTTATCGTTCTTCCTTCCGCTGTTCCAGAGAAGTGTTGGCTCTCATCTTTCGATCCTATAAGCGTCCGACGTCCGATATTTAGTCTTTGCTTTGCTCATCACTACGGACGGATGTATGTTATAGTTTTCTGACGTTGCAGAAAGGTTTAAGGTTTCGCCCTCCGATCCGGAATCGTTTCCCGTCCGATCCATTAAGTCGTCACACGTGCGATCCATTTCTATATATACGGGGACAGCGTTTATGTTTTATTATTGTTTTTTGCTGCCCAGCACTGTCGCCGTTGAGCTGTCGTCTTCTTGAGGTATTGAAGGATTCTGCCGTTGGTATACTTGCATCCAGGTGGAAACCGTGGAAGCTTGGACGTTGTCAACCCACTCATCCTCTCGTTGATTACATTGTGTTTGCTAGGTAGGCTCTTTGTCATTTTCTCCTTTTCCATTTATACTATGGATGGTTTTCCATGGTGGTATGGTATCCCCTGGTCGTTTTTCCTCATACCACTAGGTTTTGAGCCTTGGTCTTATCTTATTTTTTGTCGCGGGAGGGTAGTATAACCGTCGGAACAGCCAATTTTTTCCCATCATTGTTGTTTACAGCCCCGCGCAGAGAGGAAACAGGGGGGTTCGGTGCGGACGGTCGTCCGCACCAAAACCCCTGTGCGAGGATGGTGAATAGGGGCAGGTTGAAGGCCATATCTCCCTAGTAAGCTTAAGCGGTTTGGTGCCTCCCAATCATTTGACCTGCGCTGTCCCGCGCACCCTGTTCACACCCAGTTTCAAGCCGCGGCCGGGGAGAAGGGTTTACTGCGGCAGCTAGTAGTTGACCATTTTCTGCTCAGGCAGTTTCTTTGATCTGCAATCTTGAGTAGCGGCCGTTTGAACTATGCTTTTCCGCATGCTGTTATTTCAAAACCCCAACCTGTGAGAGGGTGTGTCACGGCGCTCGCTCTGCGTGGTTTTGCCCCTATCCGTCTCGCGCATTTATTTGCTAATGGCACCCGCAGGGAATGGAATGTGGGGTCGAGTCAATGTAATTATTTTCCTAGCCATATGGTTAAATTGTTGGTATTGGAAGCATAGGTGACTTGCGCAGTCACACTGCATATAGTTACTTTCAATCATCTCTTTCGTTGCTATACCTAGACTAAACCCCTGAACTCTGCACATTGCATTTTAATGGTCTAATGGTCTAAGTTTTTGTTGTACATGTATACAGTTGCTTCACTAAATACTACTGTATAGGAAAATAGCACATAGCGTAGTAATGTAGTTTTAATACTGGCCTGAATATGGTTAAAAAATTGTTCAGCATCATGTAGCAGCAGTAGATTGCTCACTCTATTGCACAGGACTGAGTTGCTTCATGCTAGGTATAGATAAGGCCATGGAATACAGTGCACCAGTTTCAGTAGTTTTGGTAGTCAGGGAATTTCTGGTTTATACATACATGCATTTGTTGCTCTACTTGCTATCACATTAAACACATGAAAATGACACTTTGCATATGGATGTAATTTTATTGCAGTCTAGAAGATGGTTGATGTGATGTTTTAATATCATACAGAAATGTTTTGCATCATGCTGAGATATAGACAAGAGTACTAAATAGTGTGCATTTGGAAGAAGTCGAGTCCACCATGTCCAAGAGACAAAATATAAAGGCCCCAGTGGTGGAAGAAGTACCAGAAGCAGAAGCTGAGACAAAGACTGAATATATATATGAAGACACCCAATGTGTTTCTGGTGTTGAGCCCGAGTACAAATGGGGTGACATATACAGATTGATTTCCCGCAGGGAGGTTCCCGACACAGGCCTCGAAGAAGAATCTATCTATACTAACATAGAAAAGTCTTCTATCATGAAAGTTGCCACCAGACCAGAGCTGTTCCCATGCTCTGAAGTAATTGGATGGATTTTGCCACATGTGAATACAACCACAATGATCATAGGAAATGCTGAAGGACAGGGCTATGCTGCATTTAGCCCTGGATATGTGGCGTTAGCCTATCACCTACCTGAACCCTAGGTTTTCTTATCTGACGATTGGCTGGACAGCATCAGAATGGACCTGGTGGAAACCCTTAAGAAAATGCTCTTGCAAGGAAAGCTCTACCGATATAGACAGACCGGTGAGTATGATACAGCAAGCTTGAGGCCTCCCTATAGGTTTATAGCTCTGATGCTAAATAGGATCTTTGGAAGAGCTCATGGCAGACTCTTCAAGCTTGAATGGATACCTATTATCTTTCATGTGGCAACCCAAGGAACAATCTTCAATTGGGCCAGCCTTGTGTCAAGCAGTCTGTCCTCTTGCTTGGCCGCAGCCTTGGGAGGAGAAGCTCAGAAAAGGTCCGAGTTTTACATGAGTTCAATATTGATAGATTGCATACTGTGTAACCAGCCCTTCCCCAGTCTCAAATGCAGCTGGGACGGGGAAATAATGCCTGTGTATGCCGCTTATAGACCATTGTGGGTTCACCAATACCATAGCCATTACACAGAGGTCTGCGAGCACTTCATTATGCCACTCTACGCTCTCATTTTCTGGAAGGAATGTGACTGTATGTCAGAAGGTGCCATGTAGGTAATAGGAGAATATGCTGATTATTTCCTCACTGAAAATGGCATGTACATCCGAATGTATGGAGGATCAAAGACTCCTTTACTGCTGCCCAAATATGCAACGGATTATATAGTCCATAAAGAGGCAATCAGGCAGGTGTTCATTGACGGAATAGGTAGTTTCTTGTTCCAACACAAGAAGACTGCATACCCTCCTTTACCATTCAGGCTAGGTAGCTACAAGTTCACCAAGGTGAAACAAGCTGCCGAATTCATAGAGGAACTAGGGAAGTTCCATTTTGGTGAGATGCCTTTCCAGTGAAATGATACTCTCGGTAAAATAGCGGAGCACTATAAAGAGCATAAGGTGTTTTTTGAATATACCCATCATTTCGATAAGGAAGAATCTGTCTTCTGAAATGCTCCAAACATGACGGCACTAAGCAGAAGATTTAAGAAGAAAATCACTACCATAGGAGGGAAAGGTGAGGAGCCGAAAAAGGCTGAAGAAGGAATTAAAAGGAGAAATGAAGAAGCTCAGAGGTTGGAAAAGGAGGCTGCAAAAGGGTGAAGAAGAGAAAAGTAAAGCTGCCCAAGAAGCAGTTGAGATAGCAAAAGAGGCAGCCAAAGAAACAGAGGAAACAGCTAGACAAGCAGCTGAAGAAGCAAAGAGAAAGCTTGAGGAGGATCTTCAAAGGCAGGAGGCTAGAAGAATAGAGTTGAGACAACAGTCAGTCTCTGAAATAGCAGCAGGGCAGACCCAGGAGGAGGAAAACCATGA
>LPNX010182698.1:285044-320535 GCA_001517045.1 Pseudotsuga menziesii
AGTACAGACCCCTCAGGTACCCGCTACTAGCACCCCTGTGGCTCCTACACTCCAGCTAGTGCCCTTCATCCAGAAAAAGGGAGAAGAAGTCCCCGACTTCAATACTATCTATTATGATAGGNAGTACAGCCCCCTCAGGTACCCGCTACTAGCACCCCTGTGGCTCCTACACTCCAGCTAGTGCCCTTCATCCAGAAAAAGGGAGAAGAAGTCCCCGACTTCAATACTATCTATTATGATAGGGCTACCAAGAGAATAATGAAGAGGACGGAAAGGAAGGTAGAAGCAGAAGGTATGCCTGGCAAAATGATAACAGATACTGCTGTTATGCTAAGAACGGACCTAGATCCAAGGCTTACCATAAGGGCTGGGACTGCAATACTACATGCCTCAGAAGATAACATAGACAAGGTGATGACTGAGCTAGAGTCATACAAGAAATCTTATGCTCAGCTGAAGGATACCCTGAAGAGAGAGAGAGAGGAAGGAAACAGGATAAAGCGGAAATTTGAACACTTACAAAGGGAGATGAAGACTGCTGAAGCTGAATTGCAAGCTCTACATGAAGAGAGACAGGCTCAGGAGACTACACAAGAACACCTCGAGCAAATGCAAGTAGAATATCAAGAGCTGAAGAAGGAGAAGGAGCGGTTGCTGGCGAAGGTGGATGAGCTAGAAGAGCAGCAGAAGATCATCCTGACAGCCAACGATATGCACTCCCAAGATCCGAGAAAGGAACATCAGGAACAGATCTCTTCATTGCTCCAGCCATTCAAAGAACATATATTGGCCCAGATAGAATGTTCCAGCTACAGATTGCTCTCAAGGAGGAAAGGTGTAAGGTCCTTTAAATTGATAACCGGTTAGGGGAAATCATGGAGACCTCCTCCTACTTCGTCAACCGATCCCAAGATGTTCTTGAAGTTTTGAATGCCAGAATGGCAAGGCTGGAGAACAATGCAAAGAATCCAGTAGAACTACCAGCCAAAGACCATCAAGCCCTTAAAAGAGATCATGACCTAGTTGAGTTCGTTGTCAGCACCACGGAAGACTTCAAGAAAACCGTCAAAAGGGCGCAGGGAGCATGCTCAGAATACTTCAGCAGGATCCTTAATACTTTCAATCGGTGTCAAACAGACGATGATCATAAGCTTGATGAGTTCCCAGACCATGAAACCTTCATAGAGATACTGCAGAGCAGATATCAGGATGCGGAGGCCAAAACACAACAGATCAAGGCTATTGATGACCTAATTTTGAAGAATGAGGTGGTCCACCCAGCCGTTAGTGTACAATTTTTGGAAGATCAGCTTCGTTTGAGCCCAGCAAGGATCGAGGCTATCAAGAATCAAGCCGAGAAGTTTGAGATAAATATTCAGTTTTTGGAGCCTAGCACTTTTGAAGGCATCGCTAGTGAGGCTGCAATGTGGAAGAAGTTCCTAGAAAACCAAGCTAGGCCCTCTTCGTAGGGGATGGGCCATCTTTATATTTTGTAATATTTTGTAAAAGCAAAGCGTTGGGAAAATGAAAGGTTGGGAATCCCAAAGGCTACTTTGGGCAACCCAACCATTTCACTCTTTTTGTATAAATGTAATAGACTAAGAAGAGAAAGGGGCTTTTTCCCCAGTAAGACTGGAGGACATATTGTAAGAAGAACTATTTCCTTTTGCAATACAAAAATTACAGTTTTCCTATTGGAGAAAGAGATGTGAAATTTCCTAACGTTATGCAATGGATGGCGGAAAGATGAACTACTTTATTTTTCAGCTTGTGTCCATGAATCGTGAGATCGTTCCAACTTTATGGCCTATGTCTTGTTGAATGATTTCTGATTTATTATTGTGGAAAGTTCACCAAGAGTAATGTATGTTGTTTATATAACAATTAGCTATCTGGTTGTTAGAATATTTTTCTCATTCATGTGTTGTAAATATGAATATCAGCTATCTGTAATTTCTGTTTATCATACATGGAAATAACACATTACTCACAAATAATCATTCTTTTGGCTCCCCGGGGATAGATAGATAGGTGATTAGATAGTTAATTGATTTTCTTCATGGCTGCATATGTGATTTAGATGTGTGTGAGCCTAAGACGAGAGGTAAGAACCTACGCATCACATTGTGTAGCTCCTTGCATCTTTATCACCCTACATTTGTTAGTTAGGCATTTGCATTGCATACATTAAGTCAAAATTACAAAAACTCGGTGGACCGGGCCGCAACCGGTAAAACCCTTTGTTTTGTTACCTTGACCTACGGTAGCCGGACCGCAAACTGGACGGATTCCTTACACCAAACAGTCAACGGGCTAGTTGGGAACGTTGATTGGGGAGAATCCTTTACTATTGTTGCCTGCGAATTTCCAGGCCCCAACACCTTGGATTAGAGTCCACCTTGGATTGGAGTTATTCTTGTATTGAAGTTAACTTTGGATTGAAGTCGACCCTCAATTGAAGACAACCTTGGATTAAATAAAACCTTTAATTGAAGTCAATCTTTCTTTCAACTATGGATTCAAATCAATCTTTAATTGAATTTGACCTTGTATTGAAGTCAACCATGGATTGAATTCATCCATGAATTGAAGTCAACCTTGCTTAAATGTCAACTATGGATCGAATTGAAATATGGTTTGGAGTCAAACTTAGATTAAACTCAACTATGGAGTCAAACTTGCTAAAAAGTCAATTATGGTTTAAAGTCAACCTTGGATTGAACTCAATGATGGATTGTAGTCAACCTTAGATTGAAGTTAACCTTGCTTAATAGTAAACTATGAATTGAATTCTGCCTTTCTTAAAAGTCAACTATGGATTGAGGTCACCTTTGAAGTCAACATTCTATTACACACAACCATGGGTTGAAGTCAACCTTGGGTTGGAGTCAACCTTGCATTAATGTCAACCATGGATTGAAGGAACTTTTGAATTGAAGAAAACCTTTGATTGGAGTCAATCTTTCTTAAAAGTCAGCTATGGATTAAAGTTAAGCTTGAATTGCAGTTGACCTTCAATTGAATTTGACCTTAGATTGAAGTTAGTTATGGATTAATTTCATCCACGAATTCAAGTTAACCTTACTTAAAAGTAAATATGGAGCGAAGTGAAATATGGAATGGAGTCAACCTTGGATTGAGCTCAACCATGGAGTCAACCTTCCTTAAAATTCAACTATGGATTGAAGTCAACCTTGGATTCATTTCAACTATGTATTGAAGTCAACTTTGGATTGAAGAAAACCTTAGATTGAAGTCAACCTTTCTTAAAAGTAAACTATGGATTGAAGTCAACCTTGCTTAAAATTCAACTATATATCAAAGTCAAATATGTATTGAATCCAACCTTAGATTGAAGTCAGCCATGGATTGAAATTAACCTTGGATTGAACTCAACCTTGCTTAAAATTTAACTATGAATTGAAGTCAACCATAGATTGAAGTCACCCTTAAACTGAAGTCAACATCATCTTAAAGTCAACCTTGCTAGAAATTCAACCTTACTTAAAATTCAACCATAGGTTGAAGTTAACAATGGATTGAAGTCAACCATGGATTGAAATTCATCCTTGGATTGAATTCAAACTTGGATTGATGTCAACTGTTAACAAAAAAATTGTTCATCTAGCTTTGCATGGTCTAAACCATATACATACATCACATTCCTACCATATTTCCCTTACTTTTGACCTTCCCAATTGTATTTCCAGTCCAAAACATTATTATTTCATATTTTTTACCCTTATTCTCTCCCAAAAAGGGTCAAAAATCCCAAAACAAGGTAAAAATACCCCAAAAAGGGTCAAAACCCCCCAAATATGGGCCTGAAAACCCAAAAAATGGCTAAAAATCCTAAAAGTGCTAAAAACCTAAAAAGGGTACAAAAACTCTAAATAGGGTTCCAAAACCCTAAATGAGAGAAAATGTCAAAAACCTTAGAAACATATTATAAATACATTGTGAAGAACTCTCCCAAAAAAAACATTTTGGCCATTCCATAAGCAGATTCTTACACCTTTTTTCCCATTATTCTATTCTGTGAGTACGGTGAGATAGCTTTTCTCTCAAGTATTCACACCCAATTTTTCCATCATCCCATTTCACTATCATTCCCACTTAGTACGTCGAGACATTCTCCATATCCACCTGGAGAACCAACCTGTGGAGAGGCGGACCATTTCCGAGACGACTACGGTGGCCCATTTTGATAAAGAAAGAAGGTATAACTTTCATGTATTTGCTTTTAATTTAGTTTAGCCATATATATTTATTTTCTTGATATTACTGATATTTTTTATTGTTGTAGATTTTTCCCATGAACTCTACCTTATTGTCCCATTGACATAAGGCTGGTACTTTTGCATGTAACAGGGGTGAAAACCCATTACAATTTTGGCAACTCCATTGGTCGATCCTCTCGGATCCTGGTTTTGTAGGTTTTTCCTTAGTTTTTATATTCGGTCGTCAACGATTAGGCCCCCACGCGGCCTATTCGAACCTTCACGGCACTAGTACCTGCCCCCCTCGGCCCCTGCCGACCCTGTTTTTTTATTTTTCCCTGTCCGACCAAAGTCGCTCCTATCGAGTCAGAGGTCGCAACCCGATCACCCAGTTTTGCCTGTTAAGCATGACATAGGTCGTGATCTTAGCCCCGTAAAGTGCGACCTACCCCCACAAGTCCAGTCGCGGTTGTTTTGGGTAGAAGTGAAACCCTAATTGCCTCTGTACCCTCATTTTAAGCGGACCAATAGCGCCTGCTCCTCTTTTAAGTGCGACTTGTCTGTTTTCGATCGCCTCTATTTTCCTGTTTTTTGCGACCCAGATTGTGTCTGTTCCTCTGACAGACGTGATTGTCATTTTTCCGTACATGTTTTTAGATCCCTATCTGTTCCACACTATGTCCAGACCTACTTTTCCTTTCCAAACCTACTCTGTTACAACCCATTGCTTGTTCCCTGCAGAAAAATCCCTCTTAGCAATAGCTTGGCAGCCGTTAAAACATCTCAGCGCACGCTCGTCATAACTAATAATATCGCATACAGGCTCTTGGACTTTGTATAAGCCCAACATAGTCTGTGCCTCGTGGAGTTTCCATGATACGCTACTCGACGGGTAACCCGACGGGGGTTTTGTGAGAGCATCGGTCGAGATTTCTCCAACTTCCTCGCATCGCCATGAGGGGGCCAGGCCGTAGCTGGTGAAAGCCGCACCAAAAGTGGCAAATAAAATGGTGGGTATCTTCATCTTAGTGGCCGCCCTGGGAACCCACCATTGCACGAACTCAGAGACAATGCAGTCTGGACAAATATGGTGGAGGAGTTTTTCCAAGGGCTCTTCTAGTCCGTCCAAGGCTTTGTCGAAGAGAGAAGTGAGATGTATTGGCAGATCTGTTGTGTTCTCTATTCCTGTGGGCAACCCTTCCACCAATGGCAGCTGCAATTCCACCGGCTGGACTTTTCCTGGGGAGTTGTGATGACGGGCTATGCTATGCTATGGAGACGAAGGAGACATTAATGGCGAGCTATGCGAGTCTGGTTGAGAGCTCCACGAATGGCGAAATATGGCCGTGAGAAAGCCACGGAAACACCATTACATGAAGCTTCCTGCCTCTGCCTCTGCCACTGCCATCACAATTATTAGCAGAAGAAGACGACGACAACAAGGAAACTTCCATTTTCACAAATACTAATCGTGACTTCAGTTCAGCCAAACATAAAATGTGATGCCAAAGAAATGCAGGACCTCATTAGAAGCACGGAGTTCATATTGTGAATCCCTCTCTGATCGTGACGGAAAGCGCTCACATCCATGTGCGCTCACAGTTGACGTCCATTAGGTTATGTGAAGAGAGTATTTTAAGTGTTACACGTTTTTCAATTTTTTGTTTTATTTTTTATTTTTTTGGAATTCACATTTAATGTGAAGGAGTATTTTAAGTATTTTGGAATTCATGGATTGGTAGATATCAGTTGTTGAGGTTGTATTTGAAATTGTTTTTTTTTCTTCTTCGGGGAATTGTAGTGTTAAGTTGTTGAGGTGGTATATAAAATTGATTATTTTTATTTGGTTGGAATAATAGATATAAGTTATTGAGATATTATAATTTTTGAAATGGTAGATATAAATTGTAGTATATTAATATAGTTTGTGGTTATATTAAGTTGATAGGTATGAGAGATAGTTATAGAATGGAAGACAATTTCAATTTTTTTTAATTTCTCATATTATTCTAGTTAAATGGGTTCAAGTGTGAGTTATCTATGCCTAGCTACAAGTTATCACCAACATTCTTCATGTTATCTATTTATGACTATCAATTATTTTTATATTATTTTTCTTTTTATCATATTCTTGTAGTTATCCATGCATTGCTACCAGTTATCCATTCATTAGCTAGCTACTAGTTATTTTTTATATTCTTTTTTTTTATAATTGTTTATTTCGAATTTTGAACCACTTCCATATAATCATTCTAGACAGTAGGCTTGTCGTATCCTCGTACATAGATTAAAAAGCATAGGTCTTAGTCCACCTCAAATCTCAAATAAAAACCTCTATCCAGGTAAACATAATAAAAAAACAATGGACAATCTATTTTTCCAATGAAAATTATGAAAACGTATTAAAATTTAATAAAAAAATTCAAATTATAAAAAATTAAAATTTAACTTAGAACAATCCAAAATAACTCTAATGAGTTGACTTGTATCCATGGGATTGGAAGTAATGTGGTTGATGATATTATATATGATATCCCTAAATACAACAAATTAATAGGTTTCAACATCTTCAAAGACCATGAGCCCAACTCTCATCCTAGACCTTTAATTATAACTCTCAATATTGCCATGTCGTAGCAATCCAGAGGAGGAAAACTATCATTGCCAAAAGCTCTCGGTCTTCGATAAAAATAAAGCTATCATTTTTCTCCATTATTTAAAAAATGAACCGTTTCTTTTATCTAGTATGGAGAATATAGCAAATCTCTACCATAATTTTGTTGTAACCCTCTCGTCATCCATTAAAAAGTTCTATTGAAGTCTCGACTAAAACCGACAATAGTAGAAACAACCCTTGGTATGATCAAGAGTATAAAGATGCAAGAAAATAAATTAAGCAAGCGAAATGGACAAGATAAATCACTACAAAGTCTTAATTAAAAGAAAAAAAAAGGCATTGTCTAAGTAAAAGGCAAGAAAATCTCTTACACCTCTCCAAGGTGACTCCTAACAAATTATGGAGGCAAATTCTAACTCACAAAACAAAAGAAGACAATAAAATTGCTTTAAAAGATTGGAATTCCTGTCTTAAAAAACTTTATGAATCCTTGGATACCAGAGATAACATTCAAATCCTTCTTACAACAAAAGAAATTTTCTTGTTAGAAGACATAGATTCCAGGGTTAAGCGCTTAGCAAATGGAAAAGCCAAAGACATTAAGGCTACCAAGAGAAAATCTTAAAAATTGGTGGGCATGTCCTCATCCTGCACATCCACAAACTCTTTAATCTAGTGGTCAAGCAAGGGTTTCCTACACCTTGGACTCAAAGCTTCAGTATTCCTATTTTCAAAAGCGGTGATAAAATTGTCCCCTCTAATTATCAGCCTATTATGATTAGCCCTCTCTTAGCTAAGTTATACGACATTATCTTAGAAAAGAATATCAATGAATGACTAGAAATGTAAGGTAAGCGGGCTAAAGGCCAAGCAGGTTTTAGAAGGAATCATTCAACCACGGACCACCTTGTTACACTTATTATCATCGCAGAGGAATGTGTAATAATAAGTCTGACCTATTTTGTTGCTTTGTGAATTTTAGAAAATCTTTTGATACATTGCCTAGAAATAACCTATGGAATAGGCTAGAGGATTTTAAGGTTCCTTTTGAGTTAAGAGTTGTTGCGATAAGGTTATAGGAAAATGTCATTTCCAAGTTTAAGAATAATGAGGGGTGGACAACATATATAAATTGTAATATTGGAGTTAAACAAGGTTGTCCACTCTCCCCTACTTTGTCACATCCCCACCCTTCTACCAGAGAGAGGACACAACTATGCCGCTATCAATCCAGGAAAACTAGCCCCATTAAAATGATATAAGATGCATGAAACTTAAAGACAAAGACGGATGTATAAAATATGCAATCTACATCGGAAGCATACACATTCAAGCGTTCACATACATGTTGTTCATACTCATAAAACAAGCATCATTCATCATGTTCAAGCATTTAACATGTTCATGACAATTTACAAAGAAAATACAATTGCAGAGTTAAATACAAGAATACTTATCTTGAGGAGAAGCTTCCCCCGCAACTAGCTATGTCGCTGCAACATTCCACCCAACCATAGGCCAGTGTGCTCCTTACTCTCTCAGCATCACTGCCACCCTCGAGCTCGGCATGATTTTCACAGGGAACTAGGGGACATAGACTTACACACAGCAAGGCCAAACACCCACTATCAAGCCAATAACCACATCCAAACATAGTCAACCGACTAACAGATGGATTCTTGGACTTACTCAGCCAAGCCAACACAAGGATGCTCTGCACAGCACAATGCAGGTTCTAGGTATGAACCAAAACAGTTTTGACAACAAAATGAATTGCCAAGATGGGTGAAAACAACCCCCTAATAGCCAATTCAATTTCCAAGGACGTTTTGTCCCTAACGTGGCCAAAACGGACTCAACAACACCCAAGAAAATCGTGGGTCTCTTCTCCCACTCGTCGGGCTATCAATACAACAGATTTCCCCTATCGGGTGATGAAAAACAATAGCAAAAATGCTAAGGAATACTTCTAGCCATTGAGCCTTTCCCAATCGACTTGCCAAACATGGGAAAACTCCAGAAATATGCAAAAACGTGAATGGTAAAAACAGATTGCTTCCCCGGAATGGAATTCCTACGTGAGGAAAATCAGTTGCGTGCGTGCATGGGAGAAAAATGCCTACATGTGAGTGCAATTTTGGTTGCTCTCTTCCACGTGAGGGAAAAATGGGCTGCGACAACCTCCGTGAGTGAAGAATTTCGCTCCCTTCCTCCACGTGAGGGTAATTGGGTGAGAGATATCCCTTAGGAAAGCGTGGGGTCAAAGGCTGATAGCCCTACCAGGACTGACGATTGCCCATGCTCCCCTTTCCCCAAGATAATAACTACCCAACTACTCCTTGGAGAGTTAAGTGGGTGGTTGAATGAGACAAGAAAGGTGGTTGGTAGATGATGGGTTCTCCTTTTGACACTTGGCTTCTCCCTATTTTCTCAAGGTTAAACATCCCCCCCTTTTATCCTTAGGAAATCATGCCCCCATCTCTTTAATGTTTCATTGACATAGCTAGTTGTGGGTATTTTATTAATTGCATATTTACATGATGTAGAAATTATATTGTGCCATCAATTAGCATGATAACCATCGGCATTGATTTTAATTGCCGAAACGTAGAACATCAAATCCATGGCAAGGCCTTTGCCTTGAGCTCCACACCATGACTTATTAACGCTATTTACATCATTTATAATTTAATGCAATTGGGGTTGAAACCGGGGTATTACATACTCATTTTGGCATTTACATTCATAAGCTAGAAAAGTGTTTAGAAGAAGTGGGTTGGGTCGGTACAATCTTAGTTGGGGTAGTTATCATCCTCCTACTTTATGCATATGATATTGTTCTTATGGCAAGGTGTCCTTCTGATCTCGATAAGCAATTAAGAATTCTTAAATATTTTTGCTCTAACATGGGTATGATTGTTAACACTGATAAGACAAAAATCATGATTATAAAATCTAAAAAAGGTACCTATGCAAATTTTATTTATGATAATAGAAATCTAGAGGAAGTGACTTCTTACAAGTATCTCAGAATTGATGTTCATCATAAGCTCAATTGGAACTATAGCATTGAGAAAATGTTTAATGGAGGGTGAAAAGCTTATTTTGGTCATGAAAATAATTGTAAATCAGTCAAACTGGTCATGTGGGATAAAAAGAAGTTCCTCTTTGAAAATCTTTCCATCCCTGTTATCTTGTATGGTTGTGAAGTATAGGGGTGCAACATTTCTAGAGAATATTGGAGGAAGATTGAGCAAATCTAGAAGAGGTTTATAACTTATAACCTCAAAATTAAAAGCAATACACCTTATCGTATTCTCCTCATAGAAGTGGGTATTTCCCCATTGAGAGCATGGCTATGACTAGATACCTGATGTACAACCATAAGATAAATAACTTGGGAAACTAGAGACTTCCTAAAATTGCTTTAAACTCAAGCCAAAATCAGCTACGCCTCAAGCGGTGTTGGTGTAAAGATACCATGGCTTGGTTAAACCATTGGGGCATTGATGAAAACAACATTTTGCAAGACATTGATAATGTCAAAAATATTATTACTTCTAAGTTTAAAGAGAAATTATGGTGTGAGGAAAATTTAGCGGTTAAGAGAAAATTAAGATACTATAAGGAGGTCATTAATCCTAACTTGGAAGATCAGAAGTATTTCTTGGTAGTAACTAGCTCACGAAAGAAAATTAATTTAGCCAAGATTAGAACGAAATCTCATGAACTTCATAGCGAAACAGGGCATTGGTATATTCCTAAAACTCCATGGCAAGAAAGGGTTTGCCATCTTTGTGAGTCTATGAGTGTTGAGGATGAAAATCACTTTTTCTTAGAGTGCTTTGCTTACATCCACGTTAGATATGAGTTTCATAGTATTTGCTACAATACAAACCTTTTAACCTCCTAACTTGCAAAAACTATAGTGAGTTTGGAAATCTTCTTGGCAAGCGTGTTGAGCACATAAACAAGATTTTAAAGTTAACCAAGTATTATCCTTTTTAAAATCTGATAAACCAAATTTAATTGTAATAAAGGTTATTGTTTAAAATAATAACAAACATTTTCTTTCCTTAAGCCTATTAACAAATTATAAACTAATACGAATTAATGAAATTGTAAGTTACATTAAATGTTAATAATGATATATAATTATCAATTTCATCCATATAAACATACAACTTTTATAATTTCTTTATAAAAACTTGTTTCACAATATTTTAATAATAAATCAATAACTTCCATAATTTCTTTATAAAAAACTGTTTCACAATATTTTAATAATAAATCTTATAAAAATGGAATGCTCCCAAATTTTAATAATAAATCTTATAAAAATGGAATGCTCCCAAATTTGTAAAGACCGAGGTCTATGGGTTTTCCAAGGAACTTAATGCATGAGGCTCTTCCGGCAAGCGTGCCATTGTTCTTAATCGTATCTCAATACTAAAAGCTCGGGTCAACCTAAATAATATCTGCCAAGAACCTAATAATCTGATCATAATTAAGATTATCTTTTGCAAGATTATGCAACTTTTATTTATGTTTAATCTTAATTATATTTATAAAATTAATTATTATTTTAATGACATTTTTATATAAAAAAAATGTATTAACTTTTAATTAACATATGTGTGGTCATAGTCAAAATTATCTTCATAAGATTATGCAACCTTTATTAATATATAAACTTAATTCTTATCTTAATTACTTTTATATATATATATTTTTAAAATTTTTTATTAACATCTGGCTTAAATTTTACAAATAAAACTAATTACATTTTATATTAAAAAACTCTATCTTAACATTTTATATTAAAAAACTCTATTTTTAATTGTAATCATTGTAGTTTTTTTGTTCACATAAAAAACTGCATATTTTATATTAAAATATTTGTAAAGATTGATACAAAAAAACAAATCAGCATAGACAGACTGCAAAACAACAGCCAACAAAGTCTAAGTTAGACAAATGAAATAGACAAGCCTGACCCAAGAAAAAGGAGGCACCGAGGCAGCACGTTGTAGATAGACTAGAAACTAGAGGGTCAAGAAGACGACGAGCATATGAACCAAGATAGAGCTTGGACACCTAAGAGTCGGAGAAAAAACATAGGAAGAAAATGAGGAGACAGCCACCAGAAAATGAAGGACATCACAAACCAAAGAGCCAGAAAAACGCCCAGAACCTGACAGGCCAGCAATCACAAAACCAAGTGTTCCCTGGGGGAGATTTGTCCATCCCCAGACCACCTTTCCGAGAAGATGAATCCTTCATCAGCCTTTAACACAAGCTTAGATAAATCATCTTCCATTTGGTTCTGTTCCCGGAAAATGTTTGAGAACGTAATCCCATTGAAAGAATCAATCAAGCCTCGAACACGAACCAACCACGGATCCAGGTGTAGGAGATTAATACGCTGCTCACCCTTAACCTAGTCAATAATGACTTTTGAGTCACCATATATGTGCATTCTGTCCAAGCCATGGGCCAAGGAAAAACGAAGGAGGATCCACAATCCCAGAAGTTCACCCTTGGTGTTTGTACCCGAAAAATAGTTCATCCACAGCTTGAAGTAGGACTGGTCTGTCATCCGAAGAATTGCACTAGCACCACATAAGCTACTGTCCACCTGAGATGCCCCATCGAAGAAACCCATCATATTGAATTGAGGGGCCAAAGGCTTAGGCAGCCTAGCATCCCGACAAGTGGAAACACTATTGGATAGCTCACCACCTAATTCATAAAAAGCTTTCACAGCTCTGGATGCAATAATCGAAGGGCATGTCCTTTTTCCTTAAAAAATTAATAGGTTTCTATTCCTCCACAGTTCCCATAGTATGTAACAAGGGAGTGTTCCCCATGTTGGATAGTTTTTATGCCATGATAAAAAGCATGACGAAAGGGAGTCACTACTCCATGGAGAAACCACATTGAACACCAAACCAATCACCTACCAAACAGATTGGCAGAAGCTACAAGATACACATAAATGTAAGATGCTTTCATTTTCTGAACCACATAGTAAACGAATTCTAGGACCCATCATACCTCGACGATTTAGATTATCCCATGAGAGACGGCTTTCAAGCGCCAGGCAGCAGCAAACAATTACCTGAGGCGGAGCCTTCCAATACCACATCTGGTACCACCACTAGTGTTTGACCGACTAGTTCTCCATGAGTTGGGCATAAGCCTTCTTAGCGGATATCATCCCTGAAACAACATCGTAGGACCAACATAAACTATTTGGCAAACTGCTTAATGAAATAGCCCCCTTTTGTAAACCTTTAACATATGCAGACCATTCAATAGCCATTGCCCCATAGAGACCCAATTGACCAGCCGAAATCCATCTTTGATGTGTCATAGGACTAGGATATCCCAGAGAAATGTGATTAAGTAAATAGAATCCCTTACAATGTAGATGGAAAAGAATGTCTTGAGATAAAACATGGTGAAGCCCCCCCCCCCCCCCCCCCAAACAATGGGATCTTCTCCGAGACGGACATCTCTGCCATCTCCTGGGACCCAGGCCAGCCAAGACGAGAAAAGTTCAATTGCGCCAAGTAGGCCTGCCCAAATATTTGAAATACTCTTGCCCTGCTTTTGGAATTTCCTGACCCATTGGATCTTTGATTTTTTTTGAAGTATTTTTCCTGCATGACTTGGGGCCATAGGCCATTTCCAGTGAACACCATCCAAAGGTTTCTTACCCGAAGAGCCATAAAGAAGAGATGTAAGTTCTTTAAACCCCATCCACCATTTTCCAACGGTTTGGCAATGTCTTCCCACCGAACCAAGTGGAATTTAGTCTGCACTCTGTCGCCTAACCAAAGGAAAGCCATAATCTTCATCCTAATCTTGTTAATTATGGACTTAGGGACTTTGCAAAAAGAAAACCAGTAAATTGCCATGTTAGTTAGGACAGAACGAGCCAGAGTTAATCTACCGTTGAGAGAGAGCCATCTCCATCCCCAATGATTTATTTTGCGGTCAAAGCACTTCAACAGCCATAACCAGTCCCCAGGATGATAGTCATTTGGATTTAAATAATACCCTAGGTATCTTGTACCCTCTACCATTGGATTGGACCTCATATTTAATATATCTTCCATCTCTATCTTAAAAGGATCATCGTGACCCCATGGAGAACGAGCCTCGACTTGCTGTGGTTGATGGACAATCCCGAAAATTCACAGAAATTTTCCAGTATTCCTAAGATAACTTTCCATTCAGAAATTGAACCTGATCCCAAGATCATAATGTCATCAACAAACAATAAGTGTGTGAGGTATAGCCCCTTGCTGATTTTTATTCCCTTAATCCTGCCGTCCGCCTTTGCTTTCTGTAGTAATCTGTTGAGGCCTTCTATAGCCAGTAAAAATAATAGCAGAGACAGTGGGCACCCTTGTCTGAGTCCACGTTTAGCCGCAAAAAACTCCATTGGGAATCCATTGACGAGCACTGCATATGATACCGATGAGACACAACCCATTACCCATCTCATAAACCTGTAAGGAACACCTATCTGGATCAGTACCAACTTGAGAAAACCCCATGAAACTCTGTCATAAGCTCTATTTAGGTCAAGTTGGAGGACAACTGTTGCCATAGATCTAGTCTTTACATTGTGGAATACTTCCTGTGCCACCCCCACCGCCTCTAGGATCTGCCTTTCTTGTAGAAAGCCGAATTGTTCAGCTGAAAGTCTTCTAGATAATGACGGTTTAAGTCTGTTTGCAATTAGTTTTGCAATAATTTTGTAAACAAAATTACACAAAGATATTGGACGAAAATCCCCCAGTTCTTCTGAAGCGGACTTTTTTGGGATTAAAGCCAGGAACATCGAATTCATTGAGCCAATGATAGCACCTTTTGTTCTAGAGTCTTCCACAACGTTCAACAAGTCCGGCCCATGAACTCGAAACATTCCATGAACAATTCCATAGACCAACCGTCTGGACCCAGGATTTTAGATTTGGCAGATGCCATAATCACACCTTTAAGTTTCGATAACAGGACAGGTTTATATAACTCATCCCCATCCTCCTCTTCGAATATCCTTAGGAATTCCTTTACGACTTTCAGCTGTTTAATGACCGAAAAAAGAACCTTCATCCCTATAGTATTGCTGGAAATATGTATTTGCCATCGCCGAGATCCCTTCCTGATCGAAAACCATGTTGCCATCGACTGCCCTCAAACCCCAAATGGAGTTGGTATTCCTCCTGTGATATGCAAATTTATGAAAAAAGTTTGTGTTCCTATCTCCAGCTTCTAGCCATGTTATACGGCTCTCCATGCTTGCTTTTTTGTATTATACCTGTAGGATAGAAGCTCTTTCAGTCTCCATCTTTAGAAGTATGTCCTTCACTGTCTAGTTCCACATCTCTATTTCTGTTGAGCTGTAGAGAAGACCGATTTTTGATTCAATATGGACAAGCTCATTTTTGTCCTTTGCAACGCGATCCGCCACCCAATCTTTAACCGTAGCTTTTATCCTTCCCATTTTTTTTGTTAGGCAGTCCATTGGGAACGTGGACTCCATTGTGTCCTCGTCAATCCAAACTCTTTTCACCATTTTTTTGAAGCTAGTCACCATTAACCACTGGTGGTTGAATTTAAAGGGTCTTCGAGGTCCTTTACCGCACAATTCGAATTGCAAGTGGATTGGGTAATGGTCTGAGAATCTCACAGGATCAACTCACGATCTGAATTTCTGTAATTTATCTGCCAGGTCCTCACTGATCAAGAATCGGTCAAGTCTCTTTGCAATCTGCTCTTGACCAATTCTGCAATTACACCATGTTGGACTCAATGGCGATGGTTCCACATCGGCTAGCCTGGATTCTTCCATCATCCCCACGAAATAGTTACTCAAGGGGTCTATTTTTGCTTTTCCCCCCCAGATTTCGCAAGCCGACCATGTAAAGTTCATGTCACCCGCCAACACCAAATTTTGTAGTTCGAAAGTGCCTTCAGCTACTACTCGATCCCATAAAGTTTCTTTGGAGGAGTATGGACCGTATAAATTTACTATGTTGACTTCCTCTGCAAAATTCTTGAAATGGCCTATAAGAAGTATTCCTGCAGAAATCAAGAAAGCTTTCAGTCAAACACTGCGGGGATTCCAAGCCACCATTAACCCGCCAGATAATCCCAAGGCATCCACCGCAGCAACCTCCCACTCATCTTTGATGCTAAGGAAAAAAGAACAGGCTTTTTGAGCTAACACCATCGTTTCCTGAAGCAAAACTACATCTGAGATATCTTTATCTACAATTCTCTGAAGGGCTTGATACTTATGGAGGCCCCCCACTCCTCTGATATTAATTGATGTAATAATCATTTAGGAAATCTAGAAAGAGATTTTAAGCCTCTAAGCGCTCTGGAGTTTGATGTAGATTTGGAGGGGGAAGACTGCTTGTCACTTATTCCATCCTTAATCTCAGAATCCTTCTTGTTTTTCTTCAAGCTATGAGTCTTGATGGGAGAGAAGTCGGACTTTATGCCCCCAGAGATGGCACCTCTAGAATTTGTCATTTTAGTAGAAGCTTGCGGGCACTTCAAAGGGGGGAAATCATCCTTAGGAAGAACTGGTGTAGGTATAGGAATTCTTCTTGAGGAGGAGCTGGAGAAGATAGACAGAGGATGGCTCGTCAGTACTCCCTTATCATCCCCATAAAGCGCCTTACCTTGAACACTTATCATGGACTGAGTAGACGGAGACGGTGAGGGTTCCTCCTCCACCGAGTGCCCAATACTAACCCTAGTATCCAAGAGTCCCACACCAACGATCAATTTAGAAGTTGAAGGAGGATCCACAGGGTCTACATGGACCACTCCAGTGGAAGCCTACAATAAAGGGGAAGAATACACCTCCCCCCCATTTCATTCAAGGGAATGGGATCCATCACAATAAGTTGGCCATCGACACGCACAGAGCCCGTTTCTAAAATCTTTGGCTCCGACACCCCCCTATAGAAAAAAGAACTTCCTGCTAAAGAATATTCCCCCACTGAATCGCCTTTGAACTCCATAGATCACACAAACTCACTATCTTTTGGGTTTAAAGAAGAGACAAAAGAGGGGTTGAGGGAGTTTAACTTACTCAAAAAGGGCTGATCTCCTAACCGAGATTCCACCTGAGGGTCCCCAGAAAGAAGTCGAGATTCTGCTGAAGGACCATTATCTTCACCCGAGTCCTCCGACGACCAAGCCTCAACCTACGAGGATCTGCGGTCAGAATCTGACCCCGAAGAGCCACATTGTAGTTATGAGCCAAAAGATAATGTGTCGTATACATTTATATGTTAATCAAAACATATTAAGAGCATTGGAGAGCGTTTATTGCCGCGTTTGATAAGGCCTTTAGACGTCACATGGGCTGCTTTTATACAATGGAATAATAGAGTTGAATATATATCCTAGGTTCGTCGTTTATTATTGGTTATAATGTAGTAAGTTGTTTATTAAGTATTAACATGATATATTTGATTTTTTAAAGTTATTTTTAAATTGCTGTTAAAATTAGTATAAAAAGGTTAGAGTAATGGTTAATGAGTAATTGAGATTAGAAGTTGTAAATGGAAATTCATGAATTCAAATACCTCATAGATACTTACAAAAAAATATTGTTAAAAGGGGAGGCATGAATGGGAGGGATCATCTTCGATCCTCATGGAAAAATAGTAAAAACCTTTGTTTGGGTCTTGGAATAAAAATGAACAATGAAGCTTAGTGGCTCGCATTATTCCACGGTTTATAATTGATTGATTGGGGAACCACATCAAAGTTATTAGTCTTAGTCTTCGACGACTCTCGACAAGTCATTCAAAAGATGCAATCTGGATATAACAAAGGCTCCATCAGATGCAAAAAAATTATGACTAAATTCTTCTCTTAAATCTTCCCCCCTGGTACCGTTTCTGCACATTCTTCAGGAAAATAATGGTTATAATGACAACCTAGCCAACATTGGTGCAATAAGTTCCCAAGGTGTAATTGTTTACAATGGGAAAAACAAGTGTTTCAACCTCTTTCTTAATATACTTCTTTTCTAGTTTTTGAAATTTTTTTTTGTAAACAATTGAATTTTTTATGTTAATTTAAAAAATCTTTAAAATATAGAAAAAACTGTTATAAGAAAGAGTAGGAGAAATAGGTGTACACTTTAAAATGTGTTGTCTTGTATTGTGATGAGATTATATTAAAAATTATTTTAAAAATTAAACTGAATGTTTAACAATATGTGTTTCTTCTTAAGAAGTCACAAGTTCAAATACTCGGGGAGTAGGGTATGTACATCTCTATAAACTTTAGCAATCAAATTGTTGCATGGACGAGTCTCTTTGTTACACAAACAATGAGTCTCATACACTAAGTTGATGCCTTAGACTTTTTAAATTTAGATTATTATTATTATAATACTACATAATGGTAAAAGAATATCAGGTATAATAAAATTAGATTATTATTATCATATTACATAATGGTGAATGAATATTAAGTATAATATTGATATTATAAAGTATATTTATATTAATTTGATTAGATTATGTCAAAGAATATTAAGTATAATATTGATATTATATAGTATATTTTATATTAATATGATTAGATTAAATGTTATTTTCAAAATGTGAGATTACTTTTTTTTTAAATATGAATTATCTAAGTTGAATACACCATTAATGCTGACTTAGTTGGGAGGAGACACTAAAAACTAGATTCTAATCCAAAAATAAATAATTTTTTAAATTATCTTCACAAATAAATTTAAAGAACTCTATCAAGTTTATATAAATAGATTAAAACTTATTATTATTATTTTTAAATATATATAATTTGGCTCATTAATTAATTATATATGTATATATACATATAATTTGTATTTACAAAAATATTAAAAAGAAATTGAAAACATAATATCAAGCAACCCGCAAATAGTTCTTATATTCTCCAATAGGTAGTTATATTTTACAAATAGTTGTTATATATAAACACTTTTTTTTTTGTTAATAAGCAGGAACACATTATATTACGTATAGTACAAAAAGGAAATTACATTCAGACACGACCAGCTAGAAGATCCATTCTTAACCAGGATTTTCTCTGAAGGATTCAAATGGTCATTTCCCCAACTCCCCAAACCCATAATATTTCTTTGTACCAGGGCACCATAACCCACCAACAGACTTACATTTTCCAAAACATAGACATTCTCATGACATCTGACCTGGTAGCCATCAATCCAATGTCTGCACAGAGACAGACCCTGAATGATGGAAACCCCCTTCATTGCCCCATCCCAACTAAAAGGGTAACATACATAGATATACAAAGCAGTATCCGACATAAGCATAACTAGAAAAAAGATGGATTTAACCTTAGTCGGTCAAGCCAAAGCAGCAACATAGAAAACACCAAACAATCAGAGAGCCCAAAAAGACCCAAACCTTCGATGATCCTCACTGTTGAGGAGGATCAATTGAAGAGGGAGGCTGTGCCTCCTTGGCTTGCTTCCTTGGGTGATCTAGAAATCATGTAAAGCGGTCTGAAACCTGCAACACTCTCCTGTTGCCCCTGTCGAATTAGAGTCAGGGCTTCCCAGATGCCGTACGCCATTTGTGCCTTTGCTTGCATATCTCGCGTAAGAATAATACAGACCTCCCAGAATGGATTGGCCACCAGGGGCCTCCCTTGGTGATTCTCGTATTCGCGAAGCAGTTCAATTTCTTTGACTGCGGTCTGGGATTCCACCATAGCCAGGGTCTCATCCATGTATTGCGCCCCCCAATTAAACATCAGAGGGTTCATATTATTATCCGCAGGCGGGGCATTGGAAGATGAGCTAGGCTGAAGTGTATTACCTCCCTTAGTTCTTCCCCGCTCCCCCTGACGATGTTGAACTCGCCATTGCTGAGCCATAATCTCACAGAGCAGATAATTTTAGATGGCCTGCAAATAACAACATTCATGTTTGAGCTCGAAAATGGTGACCCATTCACCATCCATGGATAAATATATAACCATTCCCATCCACTGTGTGATGTAACCAGCCCTCATGCATTCTGAATGATGTTTCCATTTCACACCCTTCAGAGTGTCAAACTTACAAATCCAGAGCTCATTAACCGTTGTCGGATCCATCTTACCATGTGAAAGATCAGCAGCCCTATCCCCCGTTGATGGCTGCTTCGTACGGTTTTTTTTTCTTTTGGAAGTCCAGGAGCAGAAACTTGATTTTACCCCATCGGTATGCCCAAAGGGAAAATTCTCACACACCTCTTCGTACTTGGCTATCGCTTCCAGAGGCATTCTTATAAATGATGGCTTATCTTTGGATTGTTCTTGCCGGATCGGGCCGACGTGCCATCTGCAGTTTTCGTATTCTTTGTATGCTTCCCACTTGTTTTGACCATATCATCGGCATGCATGGACTTAATTTCAAGTGATATGGACATCTCTTCACCTTCAATTTCATCTGACATGGAGTTGGGGAGAGGATTTTCATCAGTCTAAATCATGTGGTTAGCTTGAAACGCCCTGGCCATGACATGGGGAACACACATGTGGAGGGATGTGTCGAATGGTTGAATTAATGCATCAGAGTGATTACATTTGTCCTCCATCAAGAATGCAAGAGAAGACAGTTGTGGTGGGCAATCACCAACCGTCCTGCCCATGTCTTCCTCTGCCAACTCTTCACATCATCTCCAGCTTGTGCGATCCTTTTTGTCATTGATCCCTTCTGCATGGAAAGAAATAAGCTTGCCAACCCCTTCGTTGGCCAAAATGTCTACCACCCTGTTACCTGTTCTTTTAACATGCGAGAAATGGAACGCTGGATTTTCCCATTAAACACCTTCTAAGCTCTATAAGCTCGCCCTCCCACCTCCAATTTTTGGAGACCTGGCCAATGGCCGCACCATTCTATAGTCTTTTGGCTATATTAATGATTACCAGGGAGTCTCCTTCCACAATCAATGGAGTCCTCTGTTGCTGTAATTCCCACGATAACCCATTAATGAGGCCTTCTAGCTCCACTAAATTGTTAGTGCTAGTTCCCATGTTTCCTCAAAAGATGCTAAGAATTCTACCCTTTGAGTCCCTGAGTGCTCCTACAAAACTAGCAGTGCTCGGATTCCCTTTTGTGGCTCCATTAAAATTAAGTTTGAAGGCTCCAGTCGGTGGATACTGCCAAAAATCAGAGCTACTAAGAGGCTTAATCATGTTGTTGGAATGCGAATTGTTCACAGGTAACTTCCAAATTCCCCATTCATAGAGAATTTGTCTTTCAATTGATTTAGCTGTGAAATCCTCTTGGGTCCATATATTTAAAGTTATTGTTTCTTTTAAGTGAGTTTCAATCAGCACCCAAATTTCCTCAACCCGCCTATGTTTATTTTCAAATATTCTTAGGTTCCGAGTCACTCCAAATTTCCCAGACCATGAAGCCAGAAAACAACTCCCAGACCTTGTTCATGATTTTATTTTTGAAGACGTTCTTCGTCCAATCATCTATCATTAGGTCATCCCTTCCTTTATGTCCGTGATTCTTTTTTAACAACCCAATGCCTTTTTCCCATATAGCATCCATAATTGGACATTCATCTAGAAGGTGGTTTATGGTTTCATTGTTGATTTCACAAAGACAACATCTTGAGGGACCCATGATCCCTCGAGCCTGTATATTATCCCATGTGAGAATATGTCATTTGAGGAGGAGCCAGTTGAAAGCTGCCACTTTGGGCCACCATTTCCTGCTCCATATATTCCTCCATTTAGCCTCGTCCATCCTGTGAGTTTTAGCCAACAACTCAATGGCCTCTTTAATATTGAAACTTCCCAGGTTGGAGTATCCCTATTCGAGCTTGTTCGATCCTGCATACCTGGGGATCTTCCTGGAAAAAAGTTCAATGTATAAGTCTTTGATGTCTTCCACTGGTGCAAGAGCTTGCCACCAAGATTTCCTTTTCTAGGTTCTAAATATTTTATCAAGGAACCCGGGATCCCAAAATTCCTCCACCTTTTTCATCTGGCTATTCCAAAGATGATCGATTAACGTCGCAACATCCTCTGGGCCTTCTATACACGACTCCAGATTCCATGCATCTCTAGCAAACAACATCATTCTTCCATCTCTTACCTCCCAGAAGTTGTGTATTTGAATGAGGCTTCGGTTTTCCTAAGTCAATTTCCATATGCTGGAGCCCGAGATATTTTTTCCAAATCTGATCAGCGTTTGTTTTGGCCACTCGGGTGCGTATTTCATGTTCCATAGTTTAGCCCATGGTTCTTCCTTGTGGGTTATCCATTTCCACCATATTTTGGCTACCATCGGTTTATTTATATTCAAAGGATCCCGTAGTCCCAAACCCCCAACATCTTTGGGTTTGCAAATTGTTTACCAGCCCACCAGTGGCCATTTTTTGTGTTCATCTGTTCCTTCCCACAGAAATTTCCTTTGGATATTCCTTATATGTTTTATCATAGATTTTGGTGCAGCCATAATAGAGAAGAGATAGAGTGGCATAGCTTGTAGGACATATTTTACCAGTATAAGTCTGTTGGAGAAGTTAAGGGCTCTAAAAGTAAAGTGACTAAGATTCTGCTTAATTTTGTCCAAAATATCCTTCCATGAAATTTTCCTAATAGTCGATTATGCTAATGGTGCTCCTAAGTACTTGGAAGGAAGCCTTCCTTTTGAGAATTCCAAGATCTTGAGGATATTCCCTTTGGTGATTTTCGACGTATTGAAGAAGTATACCTGTGATTTTTCCTTATTGATTTCAAGTCCACTGGCTTCAAGGAAGGTATCCAACCCTTGTTTTATGCCACGGGACTCCTGTACAGTGGAAGGTCCCATAAGCATCGTGTCATTCAAAAAATGTTGATGAGTTTCTAATTCCAGATCAACTTTAAGGGAGATCCCTCTGAGCTTTTTTTCGTTGCATAAGTTCTTAAGAATTTTGCCTAATCTCTCAACTGCAATAATGAACAGAAAGGGGGACAATGGGTTGCCCTGACTAATTCCTCTTGAAACATGAAAGGTCAGGGAGGGAGTCTCGTTTACTAAAATGGAGAAGAAGGACGATGAAACCAATTTCATAACCCAATCGGTCCATTGGTTAGAGAACCTGAAATCCCAGAGAACACATGCTCATAATTTCTAGTTCAATTTATCATAATCTTTCGACAAATCCAATTTCATAAGCATACCTTGGATTTTCCTGATTTTGACTGAATGAATGGTTTCATGGACTTAGATGATTCCATCCAGAATTTTCCGTCCTTCAATGAATCCCACTTGTTCAGGTTAAATGAGGAATGGAAGAAATGGTCGGAGCCTATTGGCTATAACCTTAGAGATAATTTTATATATGACATTACACAGGGTGTTCGGTCTGAGTTTTCCAGGGTCTTTCATTCCATTTTCTTTGGGAATAAGCGCCAGGAAGGTTTCATTAAGAGCTTTCAAAATGTCACCAGTATTCCTTGAGTCCTCCACTAGGCCATACTTCCTCTTTCATCCAGTCCCAGCAAGCGTGAAAGAAGTTAGTAGTGAACCCATCAGGTCCCGGGGTTTTATCATTCATCATTTGTTTGATAGCAGCTTCCACTTATTCTGGCTCAATAGGTTTTGTAAGCATGAAGTTATGCTGTTCCGTAATAACTTTTGGAACGTGTCGTAACACATCCCTCTGAGTAGCATCCTTGTCCCAATCTAGTTCCTCGAGGATTTTGGCAAAGAAGGAATTCAAATTAAGTTCCAGGTCCTCATGAGTCTCGACAATGTTTCCTTCCTCTATTTTCATTCTTGCCATGTGGTTGCGCTAGTGATGTTGGATGGCAGCTTTGTGAAAGAAACTAGTGTTACGTTCACCTTCTTGGAGCCACTTAACTCTGGATTTCTATTCCAGAATACTACCTCCTGTTGTTCTTTTAGGATAAATTTATGAATCAATAGTTTTTCTTGGGCACAGATTTCATCTGAGAAACCACTCTGCATGCCTTTTATTTGTACCTCTTTGATTTTGTTATCCAACTCCTTTTTAGCTTGAAAAATATTACCAAAGGAGTCCTTGTTCCATTTCTTGATATTGGATTTTAAGAGTTTGAGTTTTTGTTGAAACAGGTACATCCACGTTCCTCTGATGGTTGGCATTTCCTCCCACGATTCTTTGATTTTCTTCGTGAAGTCAGCCTAGAGGATCCAAAATTTCTCAAAACGGAAGGGTCTTTGCAAGTTCACCCAAACACTTTCCCATTCCAAGCTTATATGCCAATGATCGGAGCTAACTGATGGAAGTACTACAGCACACAGTTCTCCCCTAGCCATCATTATGGATTTAGATACCAAAAAGTGGTCTAGCCGACAGGCTATTCCTCTGTCTCTGGTTCTTTTGTTGTTCTAAGTAAAGGTACCATTAGTCATTTTGACATCGACCGATTCTAGGTTATCAATAACGTCATTAAAGTATTCACTAATGGGATGTAATTGCCGTATCCCACCTTTTTTTTGTCAAGATTCCTGACCAAGTTGAAGTCCCCTCCAAGAGTCTAGGGTTTTCCTCCAGACGTCCCTTTGAGCATCCCTAACGATTCCAGAAATTTCATTTCATGTTCTACCCATGGAGGGCCGTACACATTGGTTATGAACCCCTTGGTACTTGTGCATAAGTTCTGGAATGCAACCGAGAGAGAGAACTGAGTTGTAGAGGAGTTAGAGAGGGAATTGGGTTCCACAAAATCCCTATACCATCTGTCGGTCCTTTCACATCCACAACAATAGCTTCACTTCCCTAGCAGACTTTTCCTCTCGTAATTTCCATTTCCACTTACGAACATTTAGTTTCTTGTAAAACGATGATTCCCAGTTTTTCCATTTCTATCCTTCTTAGAAGACGAATCTTCAAGATACTGTTACAACCTCTAATATTCCAGGATGTAATCTGCATTGGAAACTTATTGCAGGAAAGAGGGCCGCATCTATGTTGGGATACTGCTCTGATGCTACAAGTTTAGCCCCAACCATTTGAATTCTTTGCACATTACTATGTCGTCCTCGTTTTTATTTTTTCCCTTTATTTTTACCATCTAGGTCTTTGAGGGATTCAGACATGATTCCAAGAAACTTCATAGTTTTTTCCTTGATTATCGCCTTTTCCAACAGTGTGACTTGTTGTGGAGGAATTTGTTCGGGTACCTTTTCATAGCATGTCACTTCCAGCCCTTCTAGATCGAGATCCCCTATCTCCATTTCCTCCCCTTCAGTTTTCGGTGCCTTGTTATCATCTTCTTTAATTTCCTGAGGCTCATCCTGGTTCTGGTTCTTCGAGGCTAGGTTTTGTCTCTAGATTATGTTGTTCTTTAGTTTGGTCTTCTTGCTGGTTATTAGTCTTCTTTGTTTCTTGGAGGACTTCAAATTTGTTTTGAGTTTGAACTTTTTTGTGGATCTCATGTCCCATTGTTTTCTTGGATGATCTTTTCTTATTAGGGACTTTGGTAAATCCCTCAGCATCTTGATTTTCTTGATATTTCTTTCAGCCAGGTTTTTTATTCTGTCGACAGTCTTTGAACAGATGTCGATGCTCATGGCATCTTCTACATCTAAATGGTATCTGCTCATAGTCTATTGCTTGGAACCAGTTCTCATCCTCCCATGTTAATTCAATTCCATCCAAAAGATCCTATGATATGTCAAGGTAGATACATATTCGGGCATAGGATGTATAACGTCTCTATCGAGTTTGCTCTAAGACTTTTACGAAGTTCCCCAAAATGTTCCCAATGTATGTCAATATTTCTTCCATCCAATATTGCGTATGAAGGGAATACATTCTAATCCATACCGGGGCTATTGTTAAATTTTCTTTATCTGGATTGAAGCATTCTTTCCATGGTCTTAGAAAGAGACTAGCGGAATTCAAGAAATAATGTCTATTATCAAATATTCTAGTTTTGTCCTCTTCATTAAAGAAGATAACTGTGAAGAATCCTTTTGCTCCCAGTTGCAGATCATAATGCCCTTGGGATTTCCAGGTAGTGTTAATCCACCACATTAGGGTCTTCTATGTGGGCCAAATCCCTACCAATTTGCCAATGAGTGCATGCTCTTTCATGTATTGAATGTCTTCCCTTATCTGATCCGATTTGATCTGCAAATTTGGTACTATCTTCGACTTTGGGACACATTGCCTTGACTTCCTATTCTCACCTTTCGCAATGGTTTCTCTACTAGTCCCAGTCATTCCTTTTCCACCCTTCCTCGGATGGTTATCAAATGCTTTCAATTTTTCTTTTCCTTTCTCAATTTCCATATCCGAGCTCAGAACAGGGGGCTTTTCCCAAACATATAGGATTTAGCCCCTGACAACACCCTCGAAAATTGTCAAACCCTGCAACTTTCTTTCTCCGTGATGCCTTCCGCCTCTCTCCCCGTCGTCGTCTTCAGAGACCTCGTCATATATAAACACTTACTATTATTATTATTATTATTTAAAAATAGACTAGCACACCCACATAGTTTGTGGTTGGATCAGGTCGATAGGGATCAAATGATTGAGAGATAGTTATGGAATGGAAGATAGTTTGGACATATTTTTTATTCGTCATATTCATCTAGTTAAATGGGTTCAATTGTGAGTTATCCATTTCTAGCTACATGTTATCACTGACATTCTTCATGTTATACATTGATCAACTATCGGAATATTTTTATATTCTTTTTCTTTTTATCTCACATTCTTTTAATTATCTTCCATGAAGTATTGGTTATCCATTCATCAGCTATGAGTTATACATGCATTACTACTAGTTATCCATTCATCAGCTAGCTACTCGTTATTTTTTATATTCATTTTTTTATTACGTCGATAGACATTTTTATTTGATATTTTTGGGGTGGACTAGGGCCTATGATTCTTCAACTAGGAATGAGGATGAGACAAGTGTACTGTCAAGATCGATTCTATGGCATCATTCAAAATTCAAAATAAACAATTATAAAAAAAAAAGAATATAAAAAATAACTGGTAGCTAGCTGATGAATGGATAACTCGTGGCAATCCATGGATAGCCAACAGTTCATGGCAGATAACCAGAAGAATGTGAGATAAAAAGAAAACGAATATAAAAAACAACTGATAGTTGATAAATGGATAACATGTATAATGTCGGTGGTAACATGTAGCTAGGCATGGATAACTTAGAGTTGAACCCGTTTAACTAGAAGAATACAAGGAATACAAAAAAAATTCCAAATTGTCTTCCATTCCATAACTATCTCTTTAAAAAAAATTAAAATAAATTGCACACCTTACATAGTGGGGAGTAGGTAGGGATGGTGGTGGTGGGATGGTGGAGGTGGTGTGTAAAAGGGGTAGGGAGGGGTAGTGTGATTCTGGGAATCGTGCCACCCCTCCCTACCCCCTTTTACACTCCATTTTGGATAATGTTTGCATATTTTGTTTTATTTGTATTTGTATTTGTATTTTTTTATTTGTTGTGTTATTTTTGTTATTTTGTTTACGTTTTTTGTTTTGTTTTTGTTTAGTTTAGTTTAGTTTAATTCTTTATAACATTGAAGTTTAAAAAATAATTTTTTTAAATTTTTTTTAAACATTAGTTTTTTTATATTATTTTTTGTTTGTGTGTTTTGCTTTTTAGTATCTTTTATATAGTTTTGTTACAAGAAAACTTGGCTCCACCCAATGATTCATTTTCAGTGATATTGAAATTATACATCTTGCAACTTGAATAAAAGATGAGACTTATGAATTTGTTTTAATAAATGAAAATCGTGACTGTAAAGATCTATCAAAAGCCATAAGCCTTGATTAATTATCTCATAGATACATTTTCAAGATAAGGAGATTATATCTTAGTTTTGTTCTCCCATTCACGTAAAATTTCTAATATTACATATTTTCAAGTTTTATTGTTTTTTTATTCTTCATTATGTTTTTAAAGTATTTTTCTTTATGTTATTTGACTAAACTATTTTTGTTTTGTTTTTGAAGATTAGGTACAACAAAAGCATGCTCCTTATAGAAAGGGAGAAATTACATATCTATTGATAATGATCTTGTGCAATGCAATTACATCAACCAAAGAATTAATGTTATTCAAGTTCTTCCATATAAATTGCAAGAAGTTGGTTTGAAGAAATGAGAGTTTAGTGAAACAATTGTGGCGAAGATGCCAAAATAGGCTCGACTCCCATTAGGAGGGATGTTTGGAAAGGATCACTTTGGGCATCTTGCAGACATAGAAGACCTAATGGAAGAAGACATTGATGTCCCTGGAGAAATCCATGCTCCATAAAATTCCAATTTCGATGAAGAATTTGACTTGCACGATATTGTTGATTAGTTTCATCTATTAAAGAAAATGTTAAATTTGACAACTTTTGATATGATATATTAGTAATGTTTTGACTTTTGAACTTTATTTTATAAATAAAATGTCTACATATAATGTCTTTAATATGTCATTTACAAATATATGATATAGTTTTTCTTAAATTTATGTGAATCGTCACTTTTTGGAAAATAATATGAAATGGTATCATTTTTATACAAAAAAATATTTGAAAATACGTTGAAAATGGTTTAAAATTCATATGTTTTTTCATTATAAATTGCTTTTATGTATATTATTTTGTTAAATTTCTAAAAAACACACTTGAAATATATAAATTAAAAAATATTTTACCACAAAGATGATTCCAAGGCTCAAAAAAATGCCTCCAATAAAAATGAAAATGTGTGATAAAAATAGTTACTAAAATTAATAAAATTATCAACCTTTTTTGAAACAAAGATAAAAATAGTTACTAAAATTAGGAGAAAGAAACACAAAAATTGTGTAGAGTTCTAATTTCATAGTATAAATAGTTTTGACAATTATTTATGTTATAGATACTTATTGTTCACCATAATTATAATAACTATGTGATACATTATCTTTTATTTAAATGCTGCTTAAAATAAAAAACTATATATGCTTGCCCTTAACTTTTGATTTCATTTATGAGCATCTCTCTTAAATTTATTATACTTCCTTAAATAACAACATATATTTATGTCGGGACTTAACTTTTGATTTCATTTATGAGCATCTGCGTTAAATTTATTATGCTTCCTTAAATAACCACATATATTTATCTCAGGACTTAACTTCCTTCACTTTTTATTCACTTGTCAATGTACTTATTTGTTTGCAATTGTTTTATAACCATCATTAACGTTTGGGTTTATCATGTATAAGGTTAGGGTTTGTACCAGGATTATATCCGTCATATATTATATGACTTAATTTTTCTATTTACAATCTATGCTCAATTTATTTGTTACACTCCGATATACACACCCTTCTTAGGTAGGATATTTTCCATCTTCCAGAGATTGTTCAAAGTGCTGGACATTTTCCATCTTCGGTTTCAGAGGATGAAAATGCTGAGCTTATGCAGGCTATTACTCTTAAAGATATCAAGCATATATTATCCATCAGCAAAAATGATAAGAGTCCTGGACCTGATGGTATTCCTGTTGAGGTGTATAGATGTCTGTTTGATGTTTTGGGTGAAGACCTTCTAAGAGTCATTGAATTGTCCAGGATATGTGGAAAGATTCTAGGTGTTTTTAATTCTACCTTTCTTGCTCTTATTTCTAAGATTGATAGTCTGTTATCTTTTGAGGATTTTAGGCATATTTCTTTGTGTAATTTTATATACAAAATTATTGGTAAGATTATCTCAATCAGAATAAGGTTTTGGGTAGATGTATTTCTGGTGAACAGTTTGGATTTTTGCCCGGAAGGCAGATACATGATGCTGTAGGTGTCATTCAGGAAGGTTTGCATACTATGCATGTTAAATCCTTAAAAGCTGTTATGATTAAGATCAATCTTTCTAAAGCCTATGATCGAGTGAACTGGGTTTATCTTCGGGTTATTCTTGCAAAAATGGGTTTCGCAGGAAACTTAATTGAGTGGGTTATGAGCAGCCTATCTTCTGTTTCTTTTTCTCTGCTCATCAATGGTGTTGCTACCAATTTTTTAAAATCTGGTAGCGGACTCAGACAGGGGTGTCCTTTGGCACCACTTCTGTTTCTTATTGTGGTTGAAGGCCTTGGGAGGGCTATTCTTCATGTTAAACTTAGTGAGACTTACCATGGTTTATCTTTTGGTAATAATACCATTTTAACTCATGTTCTCTTTGTGGATGACATTGTCATGGTTAATGATGGTTCTGAACAATCTCTTTCTACTCTCTATGAGATTTTAATGCATTTTTGTAAGGCATCTGGGATGCAAATAAATGATAATAAATCTTCTTTATACTTCTCCTGTATGGAAGATTCTGAAGTTATTACATTACAGAATATCTTCAGTTTCCCTGTTGATAGAATTGAACATGGCATGAAGTACCATGGTTTTCATCTTAAACCAGGCAGATATCTTATTAGGGATTGGGATTGGCTGATTATTAAAGTTGAACAAATGATTCAAAATTGGAGCTTCCGTTGGCTGTCCAAAGGAGGAAAGTTGATTTTGATTAAAGCTGTTTTAGAGGCCATTCCAGTCTATTGGATGCATTTTTGGGTACCTATGGGTGTTATAGATAAAATCAGAAAGCGTTGTTTTAATTTTCTTTGGGCTGGTAAACAGAACTCTTTAGGTTTACCCTGGATATCATGGAAGTTTTTTGCTATGCCTAAATCTTTGGGTGGATGGGGACTTAAAGTCCCTGTTTTATTTGCTAAGGCTCTTGCAGCAAAAAATGTCTGGAATATCATTCATGGTTCGGGTTTATGGGTTAAGAAAGCAATACAAAAATATATTTATCCAATGAATATTCTGGATTGGATAAGATCTAATGTTAAAAAGAAAAAGAATATTTCTATTTGATGGAAAGCTGTTATATGGGCTTTCGATCTCATTGGAAATTTTCTGGTCTGGAAAATTGGTACTGGTAATGCTGTTTGTATTGGTTTAGATCCATGGTCTGGCTGTAAATGGAGACATGCCCTTCCTATTCCTATGATAGAAAGATTACATTTGACTGGTTTTCATTTTCTTTCTGATATTGGAATTCTAGGTTCTGTTTTGATGTCTAAAAAATGGTTATCTGCAGAATCCATTGGATTTATTGACCCTCATGATATTGCTGCTTGGAATGGATATATTGTCTTTCTCAAGTCTAGCCATGTTAGACTTTCTGCTGCAGATGATTATCTTATATGGAATTTATCTAAAACATGCAAGTATTCTCCTAAAGAGGGTTATGCTGAGCTTATTAATAGAGAAGTGGAATCGGTCTGGTGGTGGAAGGTCTTATGGAAGATGAAGTGTCCCCTAAAAACAAAAGTCTTTAGTTGGTTTCTTCTTTCTGGTAAAGCATTGACTTGGGATGTTCTTTGCTTGAGGGGTAGAGAAGGTCCTGGAAGATGCTTTTTATGCAAACAGAGCTGTGAATCCAATTTTCATATTGCAGTAGAATGTCCTTTTACTCAATCTGTTTGGTCAATTATTGAGGTTCATTTGAAAATTAATAATTTATGGTATGGAGAATCCCTGTCTGCTTGTCTTAAAAACCGGTGTTTTCTATCAGATGTGGCACTTATCAAATCCCTACCTATCATTGTTCTTTGGTTTATATGGAAAGCAAGAAACCGATCCTGTTTTGAGGATCTTGTCACAACTCCTGCATAGGTATCAAGCTATAGCTTGGGTTTGTTGAAGAATTTACCACAGTCCTCATCTGTGGTCTCTATCAGATCAATTTTTGTGGAAGAAATTGATAAAACTTATGCCTGGGGTTACTTTGATGGATTTGCAGCTGGGGACCCAATGATTTGTGGGGATGGAGGTATCTTGTTCATATCTGATAGTCATTATGTTTCTTTCAAAGCAAGTTTAGGCTTGGGTACTAATAATTATGCAGAATTATGTGCACTTAAGCTTCTCCTTAGGCTGACCCGGAAGCATAATTTTGATAAAATTCAAGTTTTTGGGGATTCCCAGTTAGTTATCAACTGGGCATCGGGTAAGTATCGATTATTAAATCTTGAACTAGCCATGATTCTTCAAGATGTTCACTGTTTAGTTGACAGTCTTGATTATGTGTCTTTCAAACACATTTATAGGGAACGAAATTTCAAAGCAGATTCATTGGCTAAAGCAGGTGGCAGCATTCTTGAAGGATCTTGGGTTATATGTGAATAGAGAGGGGCAGAAATTGTGGAAACTTTTCAGGTTTTCTAATATTCTGTGAGATGTCTGATTTGCAGTTTACTTGACTGTTTTTCTGATGAGGGCTTCATGCATTCTGTGTTTTTGTCAGATTCTTATGAATACTTTGCTGGTTATTTTTGGAGACTTTTTATGCTTGGGCATTTTTGAACTTCCTGATTTGTGGCACCCTTGATATATGATGCTCTGGCTGAAATTATTATGCTTCATCTTACTTTTGGTGATATCAAGCGAACATACTAAGAGCATGACATGCGGGTTGAAGGCCTCTTTGTTTTAACGCTGTAAAGGATGTGAATTTTTTTCTTTGAATGGCCTGGGATTGGCCAATTTATTAGCTGCTGATTATTGATCAGCTTTGATTTTTTTTCATACATTTAGAGACTTTTTGAGCCAGCTAGTTTTGCTCTGGTCTGTTTTTGCTTGTGATCACCATCCGATTCATAGTTTATCTGACCTGAATGATCAGGAATGATGAAAAAAGTCTGCTATGATCAGACTTATTTTTGCTGCATGGCTGTTCATATTTGAACTCTTTTCTGCTGATAAGTATTGGTAAACATTATGATATGATAATGGTTATTGTGCTCTTCCTGAGGCAAGTAACTGATTGTATTGACAACTTCTTAGTTGGTTTTTTGTAAAATAGACTTTGAAGGCCATCTGTTGAATGTGAATAAAATATTTACGAATTTTTTCTTTGGAAAAAAGGTTTTCTTTTTCACCATAATACATATACTAAATGTCATTTGAGGGCAAATAATTTTAGGCAATCCAAAATAATATTTTAATCTTTAATAACAAGAAAATACAACCAATGTAAACTCGTCGAACGACCATGGTTATATATATTCTTTAACATTGTTTTGAAAATAAAAATTACTCAAACTCAATCGCTTATGTTGCAACAGTGATAAATGAAATAATTCATACTCAATAATAAATAAATAGTAGTTCAGGTTTTATTAATAAAATATATTTGAGTGTTTTTCCTGGACATCCGCCCTATCTTAGAAACTTCGAAACATTTTCCATCTACAAGGACTTCACCTTTTTGCTTAGAATCTGAGTTTATAATTCACTCTCTCAGCTTTCAAGTTGCCACCAGTCCTTATTCAGAGTTAGCCACTACAAAAATTAGCATTTCTTCAATGCGCTCTCTAGCAATTCTGCTTCAGAGTCTAGCATCTATGAGATGCTTGTTGTCAACTGTGTGTTATTTAATCAACAAAATTACTTAGAGCCTACACCCTTCTAGGTGTTCTAGGGCAACTCCCTCTTCTTTTTCTTTTTCCTTGTTTTTCTTTTTTTTCTTTCTTTTTCTCTTGAGCATGGTCTCTCATTCCTCTTGCCTAGAACTTTTATCGCTAATAACTAATTCTCTTCCAAAACTGACCACTTATCATCGTAAAGATAGTTGCTTCTCGTTTACTAACATAAACTTAGGCATAGCTACCTAACTTATGTATCCAAATATTTATATTTTATTATTAAAATAAAACTTTCTATAACATCTATTAGTTTTTATCACATTTAAAAAAATATATAATTACTTTTAATGTTACGAGTAGAATGAAAATAAGTCCTAAACATAGTAATACATTCGCGTGTCTCAATATCAAGGCAGTGTTATTTTCATCTTGACACTACATTTATAAAAAAAGCACTTCCTAATATCATTTTTAGTCATTTTAATTTAACAATGTTGCAATCAACACGTGCTGAATCACTCAATCGGTATATAGAAATATTGAATAATAAAAAATAAATATGGAATTATTGAAAAATAAGCTCTAAAAAGCACTTCCCAGTATCATTTTTAGCCATTTTAATTTAACAATGTTGCAATCAACACGTGCTGAATCATTCAATCGGTATATAGAAATATTGAATAATAAAAAGTAAATATGGAATTATTGAAAAATAAACTCTAATTACATTTATAGTAAATATCAATTTTTATAAATTATTATATTTTTATTTTAAAAACTATTATAATAGTTAAAAATTAAGGAATTTTTTATTTTTATTTTTTTTAATTGAAAATTAATAAATAAATTATGTTTTATTTTCATTTATTTTCAATTTTAATTTTTAAATTTTTAAATGAGATAAAATCGTTTAAATTTATATTAAGGTGTTGTTTAAATATTTTATGTTTTCAAATTTTGTGAGCATATTTTTTTTATTGGATACTCGTTGAAAATCTTTATGGGATACTCGACGGGTAACCCGGCGGGGATTTCGTGATAGCATCGGCTGAGATTTCTCCAGCTCCATCGCATGATGCATCGCCATGCGGGGGACAGTAGTCGGTGAAAGCTGCGCCAAAAGTGGCAAAGAAAATGGCGTGTGGGAGACCATGCAGTCTGGACAAATCTCAAGGAGGAGTTGTGATGCCACGCGAAGAAAAAGATTATTATTAGAAGAAAAAGACGATGACCACGAGGAGACTTCCATTTTCGGAAATCTTCAGTTGAGCCAAACATTATATGTGAGGAGTAGTCTAACGGTGCGACGATTTCGCCCGGCGTTAGACTATTCCGTCTACCCACCGTCATCGTAAACTCCTCCCGGCGTCCGGAGTCCAGCACATCAGCCAAGGCTCAAACCGCGGCCTCTTAGCAGTACGAGCTGCGGACTGGCTGTTGTGCCAGTGGAGAACTGGCTGAACGGAGGATCAAAAGGAAGCACGATTCCATCCCAACGCCCATCAACCATTGCCTGCTTGCTGGTGGCGAACATTGAACAGATCAGCGATTAGTCATCCTCTGGCATACCAATTCCTTCCGAGTGCTTGTATTTACAGGCATTTCTCTCCATTAGATGATGGCATTTCTCTAGTCCAGCGGAGAACACATTATCACCTGAAAACAGTGAATTTATCCAACACTTGATATCCATCCTCTGCTTCTTCATCGCCTAGAAAGCTGCATCCCTAAAACCCAGAGCTTCTTGATTACTTTGTCATGCGAGTGATTCACAGCTACAAATTTTTATTTATATTCTTCACATCTGGATTATTTTCTCTTTCAACGTTGCTGCTACTTTCACATACAGTTCTAAATAAATGCCAGCCATAATTTCATAGACAGTGCTACCTCTAAATATAATATGATACATGAAAACGCTAAGATAGTACATTAACCGATTTGCATATATTCCATAGTTTTATTTGAAGCTTGCTACAAGAACTATCGATATAAGAACATCTTGGGATTTGAGTATACCGAACTCTGGTCGAAGTTCGATCTTCGTTGAGAAAAACCAATGCTGCATTTTAGTTTTTTCTAATGTTCTGAATTTGATTCCATCGGTCCATTGAGATACCACAATCCCCATTCATCTCAACTCTCCACCTCTGCTGCTTTGATTTGTTTATAAG
>LPNX010182698.1:328952-380237 GCA_001517045.1 Pseudotsuga menziesii
AAATAGCAAAAACCAAAGATGTTTTTCTTTGGGAACACTTCTAACAAGATGACCTGAATCGCAATTACATAAGCTCCTTGGAGCAAAGGATCTGCATTATTCTGAGTGGCATGTGTCAGAGTCAATGCTGCAATCAAACCATCTTTTCCATCTCCAAACCTGCATGCATCACTGCCAGAATCTCTTAGATGGTTTTTTTTAGTCTTTTGGCAAGGTATTCATAGGTTCTCTGTCAACAAAGACAAATCAACAAGTTTCTATGAAGAATTGTGGAGGAATCAGTAATCCACTGATGAGACTTTGTGGTGAAAAAATGAACAATTGCTCAAAGGGTCCAAAATTAAGCAGCAATATTAGACGAGATTCAAATAGTCCTCAAGGGAAATTCAGTACATGGACAGACCTGGTATTTTGCATATATGTACTTGTAGCACAAAGAAAGAGGTGGGCGAGATGCTTACATGACCCCTGTCGCAATAGGAAATGATTTGTTCTTGTACTTAACGAAGAAACAATGTGATATCAGAAAGTTCCATAATCATTTTGCTAAAACATCTAAATTACAAGACAAACCATTAGACCAGAACGGGCATATCCATTAAACAATTAAAAACATTAGGGATGCACCATGTTTGACTGATGAAAAACATATGAGATATCCTCCATTAAAATGGAAGATCTAGAGATTTGATAAGCTGATTCTTCATGTTTCTTATCATATAAAGATTGTTCTTGATCATATATATGAGAACCCCAGAATCCATCTAGTTGTCTGTTAAAAAATTGGGATCGCAGTAAAACGTGATCCAAGAGTAGTACCTGGATAGTGGAGTCATCATAGCAAGTTGAAGAGTGCTGCTGCAAGCGGGAAAAATAAATGAAGTATTCAAAAACAATTGATCTGAAATTGGAAGCTGCAATATATACAATGAAAGACATTTAGATGGACTCTTGTGGCATTAAAGTAATAAAACCCAAGACAAAATATTAAAAAGACCTTCCGAAGAATTATCTACTCTGCCTAATATTCAAGATGTGCATCTCAAAACACTTGTACCCAGTCACAGCCCAAAACTACAATGAATTTCTCTCCACCTATACATATTCTTGCACAACCTTATTATCTAAAGTCAAACATAGCTCCTCTTCCAAGCCTACAATCAATCACAGAATTAATTTCACTTTCCATGACACCAACGACAAAGAATATACACGAGTGGCCTATAAGCTTCATTTCATTTTCTCATTCTATTCCAGAAAGACCTTTTCAGTTTGTTAAAGCATACCATCTTCTTTGCATGGGCAGAAGATGCAACCTTGTTAAGTAATTGGCAAATTGCCTCCTGAAACCTGCCATTCCACACCCATTACATTTCAGAAAGGGCCTGGAATTGGAAGATAGTTTGGTCAGAGATACCTTGTAGCAGGCAAACAAATCCAAGGCATAGTCTCACATGCTTAGTCGTAGAATGCCCTTTCAAAATATCCAAAAAAAATAGGCCTGCATCTTTTTTATTTATGCATTCTCCTCCTTTTATAAGTTATTAGAATGATCAAATAACTTCTTACAATTAGTCTGACATAGTATAGAAATATCTTCTAAAATCCCTTAATAACTCGGATTCCTCTTTTTTCAGATATATGTCAAATTTGTGGGAAAATCAGCAAACAAAATACAAGATAACTACCCTACAAGATGTTGTTCCTGCTCTGTAGTTATCAGTATTTCAATAAATATACAAACCACCGAGATGGACTTGTTCATTATTGAATTTCCTATGAAAACCTACAAAACAGCCATATATTAACCTTTTGGTAATCACATGTATAGCTGCTCCTCTTGTCACCGAATTTGAAGCTAAATATTAAACCATTGAATGCCATGTGACTAGGCCAACTTCACAAGAACAAATAATATACTTGCAGCCATCTTTGCATCACGAGAATGGGTACCAAAGACAATATTGATCTTGCCATCAAGATCAAAGTCTTCATGAGAAAATGATGTGTGAATATAAATATATAGGCATTTGTGAGTCTGAATACTATAGTCTGGAAAGCTGCACCAAACGCTTCTAACAGGTTGGGTTCAAGCTCAAACCACCTGATTTATCCCTGTCAGTTTTTAATTGCACGTATTTATCTTTGATGATACTTGACCTTTCTCTAGTTCTAGCTTCTTTACTCGTACTAGGACCTGAATTGAGCTGAGAGCATATTAAAGACAAAGATTGCAACCATGGAACCAAAATTTGCTTCCTTACAGCATCATCAGAACCTGCAACAAGATCATAGGCCTCCCCATGTAATGTGTTGCGAACATATTCTGGCAACCCAATAATCAATTGAGCAAGAAGTTTCAATAAATGAGGAAGTACTTGTGCCAAATGCCACAAATAAAGTTGGTTCAACCGCTCTTGGTACTACCGCCCTTTCCCTTCGCCTATTATTTAAAGGGCTATTATATGGGTGCCTATTTCATTTAATAAGCTCTGTAACGGCAGGGGGGATAATCCCTACCTACCTGATGCCGCGTTTATAGCCTATTCACTAGTTGCGGGTTTGCTCACATCACCTACGAATAAAGACAAAGCACCATATCTTTTTTATTGCCTCTAAAAAGCCTGCCTCTTCAAATGTATATCTGAAGCCTCTGCCGTATCGACATCAGTAATGTGCAGTAATCAGAGTAAGCATGTAGAACTCGTAATCACTATGTACACCTGTTGAAACTAGAACTATTAATCCCATTAAGCTAGTGTTCTATTGAATACGAAAGAATCATTAGGGCTTAACTTACATGTAAATACTGGAACCTGTAGGGAGGGAAAGTGAAGTATGAATTGAAAGATCAAGTCCACTAAATGGCCCTTGACCATAGGCATTTTTCATCAAAGATTAAACACACTACAACTTACCTCCAAGAATGATATGCAATGGCTCTCCAATGTGCCTCCTCCAGCACCAGAGAAACCCACCACAAACCCACGACCACAAAACGGTGAATAAACGCCCTCGTTTTCCAGAAAACACTGCTACCACTGCAATGCTGCTGAAAAAACGCCCTGTTATCCAGCCATAAAACACAATGGAGAAAATGTGGAGAAAACCCACAGAAAAACCAAGGAGTAAAACGCCCTCGTTTTCCAGAAAACACTGCTACCGCTGCTCTGATTTGAAAAAATGCCCTTTTATCCAGCCACACGATGGATAAAACGTGGAGAAAACCCATAGAAAACCCAAGAAGCAAAACGCCCTCGTTTTTCAGAAAACACTGCTACCACTACTTCGATTTGAAAAAACGCCCTCTTATCTAGCCACACGATGGAGAAAACCCACAGAAAACCCAAGGAGCAACACGCCCTTGACCACAAGCAAACCCAGCTCACAGGCACCCCGGCTTGGTGAAGGTGCACTCATACCACAAGCAAAGCAGCTCGCAGGCACCTAGCAGGCTTGGAGGATTGGTGAACGGCGTGGGCAAAAATGTTGAATAAAACATACCCCAACATATTGGATATTTAAATAGTAAAAAAAAAACCCTAGTTACCCCTAATATACCCCCAATATATTGATTTTTAATTTTTTAATTTTAACCCCCCCAATATGAACGGACGTGATATCATATTGGTCCCTAGGTGACGGCCCCGTGTCTCTATTGTCCCCTATAGAAAGGAAAATCAATTATCAAAGCAAAGATGTTGCAACAAACCTGTTGAACCAAATTGCCTAACAAAAACTTTGAAATCCTCATAAGTTAATGCGCATTTACGAAAAAGGCTCATGTCTGAACAAAATGACCAAACTTCTTACATTGATGGAACAACAATGAATTGATGGAGCATGTAGGGAAAGCATTGACTCTGCTAAAGGGACATTGACAATGTGTTCTTCATCAACCCAAACGGCTATGAACAAACAAGCTACCTTAGAGACCCCACAAACCCTAATTGTAGACACAATCCACTTGGAAACAAGTTCAATACTGGAAACCCTTGTACATGATACCTTTGACAAACGTTCAAGTGAATCCTTCGCTTTCTTCTCTTGTTACAGAACTCCAAATTTATCCACTCCATTTAAGTACAATCGACAATAAGCTGTGTAACCTATTTTATGTAACATTCCACCTTAGCAAAATCCCCATTGACAAAAAATTCAATTCAAAGCCATAGAAATAACAAGCATTTTTTTTTCTAGCACAACGAATGCCAAAAACAGTTAATCGGGGTGAATAATACCCGCAAATGTGATCAAGTGGAAAAAACTCTATTGCAAAACTTCCTCCTAAAGGTGGCTTCAGATTTGCTTTGTGTAGGAGAAATGAAATGATCGCAAACAAAGGTGTTCAACCTCCATTATTCCACAAGACAGGAACAACCATTGTAGGCCTAATTTTCCAGGTCAGTTACACTGTTACTGCTCAGAAATGTATCTTCATTTGCTTATGTTGTTTGTTCCCTTTTTATCTTCAGTATCTGATGTTCTCTTGCAATTTATTGAATAATTATATTATATCTACAATACATTTAAGAATGCTAAATGAGTATTCATAGAGTTCTTCCATATGGTATTTTGTCATTTTCCAATCAAAATCTCTACTCATAATGGCTCGACTAAGCACAAAAATCAACAATTGAGTCAGTTCTTCACCTTTTTACACAGGTTACTTATTTTCCTCCATGCACAATTTAGAGACAAATTAGGTCGTCTTCATTAGAAAATCTAAAAAAACTTTCTATTGTTTTCGTTATAAATACTTCGGGTTCTAGCTACAATGGTTTTTTGATTTTATTTCCAGAAGATGCATTAACTTCCAAACAATGGGGAAACAAGTAGAAAGAAAATTTATTGTGACTGGTTTTGTCTAAAACAATTAAACATTTATTCATATCTCATTTATTTCAATGAACAGGTTATTCATTGATATCGAAAATTTATCAATTTAAAATAATTAAGTTCGAAAAATCCAAAATTCAAAAACAAGTTTCACTTATATGAATTTTCAGAAATAAGTTTTAGTTATGTCAACTTTAGTTGTAATTTCTCTAGCTGATCATCAACCTGAATTGTAATTTATGTATGTGATATTGAAGTACTTTTTCCATAGCAGGGATGATTTTAAGAACCCCCTAGATTTATATGTATAAAAAATGGGCGAATCTCTCCGATATATAGGAAAATTTGAAGGCGATTTTATCAATAATATAATATGTATATATAAAATTTTTGGCAATTCTTTCATTTTATTATGCAATGTTGTAAAATCCCGACGAATCTTTCATTTTATTATATAATGTTGTAAAATCTTGGCGAATATTTAACTTCATTATAAAAAATTGTAAAAACTGGCCAATCTTTCACTGATTTATAGAATATTGTCAAAATAGAGGAACAACAACATTAATCAAATAACATGAATCACATCATGATCAATAGAACATGTAGACTCATAAGTAACAACTGGAAGGTGTCAGTGAAACACAACTGCACTGACTAGATTCAGGGCAAGTGGGGACTCCACTTGTTATCTCATCCCTTCATGGTCCCGTGGACATGTGGAGACCTGAATCTTGACAAACTGATAAACTGATAGAATCATACATTATGCTCGATCTTGGCCTCCACTAGCCAATTATGGTCATGGAGGCTAATACGAGTATGCATTGTAATTATGCCAATTGATTATTGCATTAGATGAATGTTGGTCTTGTGACAATAGGTATCCTATGATCAATGCATAGGAACCTAGTGCATAGACCATTTTTTTCTTCGCTTAGCTATGTAGAGCTCGTTTATTTTTTTGAATAACAATAAGTATTTGCAAAGAAAATTTACAATCAGCGTAAAAGAATAAAAAAACTGAAGACGATTATTTCATGCAACTAAAAGTTAATAAAATAATCTTTTCTCAAACCCTAAAACCAACCTTGATTCAAGCTACACAGAGGATTAAATCAAGCATCGAATGAGAACTAGAAGCATTCAAAGGACTTAACACAATATTTAACCAAAATACACACAAACTTCAAAAATCGACAAAATGCTTCAAACAAAAGCAATAAACAAACCATAAAAAATTGTCACGATATTCGTGCTAAACACCAACATGGTTTCGTGTACTTGAATGAGCCCATTCTTGCTTAGCGAAAGTGTTGTAAAATTAGTTATTTATCATTTAATGTTAGGAAACTATCTATGTGAAGAGATAGCTCCTAGGCCTAGCTTTCTCAAATTCCAGCGTCATTTCCGGTCACATGCAAGAAAGAGACAATGTAAGAGATAAATATCAAACCATCAATCTTAAAATAAGCTGCATGAAGGTAATGTAGCTCAAATCATCAATGCTACAACAAAAAAGTACAATGTAGAATCTATTTTTACCTAAAACACAACCTCAAATTCATATACATTGATCACCACTAACCAGCAAGGGTACATGGAACACCTAGACCAAAATAAGACTCGAGAAGTTAAATAGTATTAGGCTTCATAACATGGTTCTCTTGCAAGTAAAATTTAGTCATTCAAGTCTGTCCTTGAGTAGTATTTTAGTAATACTCAAGCCTACCATTGAACTTCTTCTATTCAAATTTAAATTCAGATATTTTGTGTAGATCCCATTATAAATGACTCTCCCCATGAGGATCACATCATCATATTTCTAGGTAAATCCAAAGTTGAAAACAAATACCTTCAATTCTATCTCCAGTCTGTCCAAAATGATATCTTCACTGCAATTAATGCATCAATGATCCAATCGTTTGACGATACGTCGTGGCATCAACCAAATATGATGAATCTTCACACAATAGCTTCAAGTTAGATTCCATAGGTGTGGCTATCACCTTACAGTTCAACATTCTGAATCTCTTCAGAATATCCACTGCATACTTTCCTTAACCAAGGTCAGTCAAGGAAACGCCTTTTGATAAATCCATCTCTAGCTCCTTTCTTACTTCTTTAAATTCTTTCTTGTTTTTAATTTTTATGATCTCCATCTCCCTCAATCGAGGTGAAGTGTGTGTTAATAGTGGCTCCATAAGGGGAGAACATGCTCCTGTGGGATGCTGAGATCCCAATGGTCTTCAATGATGTTTTTCTCTGAAAAGTCAATCACTGTTGTTAGTATCATATCCCTAAGGATGGATAAGGTCGTCGATGCACAAAACTTGACCTTAGGAGACACATGTTGGGATTGTGATTGATGCATAAGCTTGCCTAAATCCTGACAAATACATACCCTTACTTTCCCTAGAGATATACTTGTATTGACACACAAAAAAATCCCAGGCCTTATCCAGACTTTGACCTAAGATAAATGTGTCCCAACTCTGATTTTACTCTGTGAATCAATAAGATTCATGCATGCCCAATTTTCAGAATGACAAAAGAATCTAGCCTATGACAAAAAACAAGATAAACCAACCTCCCAAATTTGGGACTGCTCATGTGAATGTGGAACAATGTATTAAGAATGAAATGACTTGCAAAAATCGTAAAATGTAAGATATAATTGAAATCAATGCAATGAAGAAAATTCCTAGTAAAAATAAAAATTTGCCACTAGCCTACACCATTACCCAAAATAGACATAACTCATCATTTTCTTTTTCTCTTTCATTTTTCTTTTTTTTTTCTTTTCTCTTTTTTTGTGGCCCTTTAGGGTTGTTACTGAAAGTAATACTTTAGTAATTGCGCATTGACTGGAAGATGTTTTTCTTCTCCATCCAAATTAGTCAGATGCAAACTATTCTTCCTTGCTTTTTCACTTTATTTGGGAAGGTCACAACTAGAGGTTGTTGAATTTAGATTGTTTCCCTGGTTTCTCCCTTTTCATGTCCCCTTTTTTTTTAGCATACTTGAGATGGCATAAGTGATTTCAACGAAATTGGGCACAAATATTAGTAGGAAATTTATGCTCCCAAAGGACTGGATACCCTTCTTACTTTTGGGTAACTGAATCTCTTTTAAGATTGCACTCTTGCTGGATCTATTTTTACCTTGTCTTTTGGACACCAGATGCCCCAATAATTTGCCTTCGACTACCCCAAAAACAGACTTCTTGGGGTTAAGTGAGATTCCAAAGGATCTATGTTTTTCAAATATCTTCCTCGGGTACATGAAATGGTCTCCACTACACTTGGAATAAACTGTCAAATCATCTTAGTAAACCATGATAACTTTATTAAGGAAATCAGAGAAAGCATATGGCTCTTTGGAATCTGGTCCCAACATTTAACAATCCGAAAGGAACACAGACATGGGAATACGTTCCACAAGGATGGTGAATGTTGTCTTGTATTGATCATTTTCATCAACCAGCACCTGGTTGTACCCTGAGAATCCATCCAACATGGACATCATTCCAGCACTTGTAACTGTAACACATATTCCATGCTTGGAAAAAGATAGTTATCTTTCGAGGATGCAAGGTTCAAATTTCAAAATATTGCAAACTCTAATCTCATCGTTCTTATGGGCTAGTACAACATTGGATGCCCACTATGAGTAATAAGTAGGAGTGATGATTTCTACTTTGAACAACTTCTGCAACTCTTTTTGTATGATGGGAGCCAACTTGGGATTCATGACACATGTGCCTTTGTGTCTTCCTAAAAGGTTTGGCTTGTTCTTTCAAAGGATTTTTATGCTTGATAACCTCAGTACTGTAGGTTTTTAGCTCATCATATGACCATGCAAAAACATCTTTATAATCACAGATAAACTCCTCAATATTTTTCCATTCTAGAGTGCATACTTGAGCAATCTTCACTGGTCTTGGTCTTTCCTTAGAACCCATATTGAGTTCAATGACCTGCTCATCCTTATCAGTGACCTTTGAACCTTTAAAAGCAACAGAATCATCAAGAATTTTTTCCAAAGGTAACAAACATCTAGGGATTTTATTACTTTTCAGTTGTACCATTTGTTGCTCCGTGTCACTATTTTCTTATCCTTGATCAATATAGTGAGAGGCAGTTGCATTTAGACTATTCAAAAAATTCACAATGCCTATAATCTTCAAATAGAATCTAGTTTCTAAAGTTGTCAGGAATGGATGGTCGAAACCTAACCTCCATATGGTACTTTGAAAAGGACTCTGTTGTGCATGGTTCAAATCCCACATTTGAACCTATCATAGCATCTACTTGTTGATTAATGATTTTCATTTTGCGGGATAGAAACTATGTCAAAAGCATCAAATGCCTTGATCTCATACCATACATGATACAACATGTCAATATTGCTTCAAATGAGAATATTTTGCTTCACACTAGTTTCGTACTTGATTCACAATCAAGTCTGAAATTCTGAATCTCCTTTTACTTTTTAATGTTTTAATATTGAGATCCTTTACTTGTTTCAAACCCAAAATCAAGGCCTCATATTCAGTCACATTGTTAGCTGCATCAAATTTTTAGAAAAATGAATATGGAAAAGAGTTATAATTGGTGAAACAAAAATTACACCAGTACCTGCACCAAATCGGGAACGTGCACCATCAAGATACATGGTCTTGAATCCCTCATGCATTTTTTAACTATTACAACAGGCTCTTTCGTTGGTAGCTTATCAAAAACCAAGATCATATAAGTTCCCAATTAGGTTCTATGTATAGGGGCTCATTATTAGGCTGCTTTGGGTCCTCCATGTTATGCAACAGTTATTGTTCTTTGAGTAACTTGACCACATAACCATGTCCAACTGGAATACTGGCCTGATAGCAATAAGTTGCGAGTGCAGATAAGCTACCACTTGTTTCTTTATTGGCTGAAGTTGCTCATCCACTATTTGTGGCCTCTTCCTAAGCTTATTTCTCTTTTCCAGATATATCTCTTGCAATTCAATTACTTTTTCAGCTATAAGAGCACAAATTTCCTCCTCAGGAGGTACAAGGATGCCATCCTCAACAAGTTCAAAGCACTGTTGAAAAAAATGGCAATGTATGTCTTGGTAATTTTAGTGATATTCCTCTGGTTTTATGCTATGTTATTGTGACTTTCTCAACAACATTTATCTGAACTCTAGTTTGAATATTAACAAACTGCCACCTGCACCATGCAAAATACAACTCATTTTGCAAGCTCTTTTGAAGGTGCTAGCACAAGGGGACAATTGTATGGGAAGGAACTGGTAAATCTTACAGTTTGTAGGTGTATCCTTGTTCGCATATGTCATGGAAATTCCATTGTATTATCTTGTTTTTGGCCATGGGGACCTCTCACGAGCTTGTATCCATAGCCTGGAATACATCTGCCACCCCTTGCTATACAATCATTTTGAGCAGTTATTAATTGCAAGTAGTATATTGCATTAGAAAAATGCATCAAAAGTAAGTCAATCCTTTCAAGATTTTTATGTGCAAAGAGGACTTAACCTTGTATAATTTTTAAGGTCTGCAGGGTGTCCTAGTTCGGCCCTAGGTAGATTGAAATTAAAGTACATTATTGTTATGCTTAGGAATTCTTTGAATTCACTTCATTATTTAAATAAGCCCATCAAATATCTTGTTGTATGTGGTAAATAAGGATATCAGAAATATGCCTTACTATCTAAAATGACAATGCTGTTTTTATTCTTACCTAATAGCATTTATCATCTACCTTCCATGACATGTTAATAATAGAATGCTAACTACATAATTCCCAATGCATTTTTTTAAACCCAAAAGGTTTTATAAGATTGTCTCCTGTAGAAGGAATAATGCCCTTTCTGTTATTGTATCCCTTCGATGAGCATATTTTGAAGCAATCATTTGGATCATGAAGAAACTACAACCCTCCATGATAGCCTTATCAATATGAGGTTTGTTGCTTTATCATATAACTCACTCAACAATAATGACATGGTGAAAAAAACCAGATGGGATTTTGGGGACAAAATGGGATGTGCTTGTCACACCACTTGTTGGCATTCATGGCCATCACTTGGTGGTAGAAGGTGGCACAAGCCACATGCAAGGGAAGTATTGGAGGGAGGACAACATTCATCAGTTTTTTGGGATGATACTGGTTATAACGCTCCATCTGAATACACCACTCATCATAGAAGCTTGGCACATGAAGGTTCTGGATGCAAAGTCAATGGAGTAAATTCAAGAAGGGAATGGGCAACTCGGGGCAGAACACAATGCCAAGACAAATCCTCTAGGGTGGAGCCACTTTTTAAATCTTAGAAATTCATTAAACAACAAATATATGAATCAATCTTGGCTAAGAAATCAAAGAATATTCCATTTAGTGCCACTAAAATGTAATGAATGAAACATTAAGTCTTGAGAAAAATGAACGTCCATATGAAAATGATACAATGCACAAAATACACAAATCTTCTGTAAATATGTTCAACAACACTTTCTGGATAATGCACTGCAAACAATCATGAGACATTGCATTCATTAGTGGACAATGTGATAATTAAAACAACATTATTTATCATGACAAAAATTGAACGTAATGAATTGCTATTGAGCCAAGGTTCTTACCATTTGAAAAGTGAGATGGTATTGTAAAGTTAGTAATAAACCTAGAAGAAACTTTGCTCTTTGATTTGTTCATATTAAGCTTCCTTGAAGCTTGATATTGTTGTGATAGAAGATCACATGTTCCTATCAAATGCATAAGACTGAAACCCAAGAAAGAACACTCTTCAGATCTGTCTGAACTAATAGGCGATGATATTAGTGAAGGTTGGTTAGAAAAAATGCAAAGGCCAGGTATGCTTTCTGGCTATGCATTCAAATAAGAATTGCTAACTTTTGGATCAAAGAAATCTGTGGAGTGTAGATCATTTTGAACATCCATATCATTTTCATTTTCTTTAGGGTAAATTCCATTCTATGTGGATATTTTTAAAGGGAGCAAGGAAAAACCTATAACTCAAAAATTATCTTTTATGGAACTGAAATAGTTTTTTCCGACCAATGGGACAAAACTCATATAAAGTGAGAACTTTTCAAGGATTTAATTGATAGCAATGAAGAGACCTAAAATACTCTACAGCATTGACAAACTCTATAAATTCTGAAAGTTACTATTGATTCCAAGCACTATCACTATAACCATTGAGTCTCGACCTCCTCCCTGGATGATTGTAGTGTGAAATCCCCCTGAAAAATAAATTTCAAACCATAATCTCGCAATGGAAGAGATGCAAATACTGGTTGTTCAAGTTAAGTTACAAACTCTCCACTACATTCCTAACATAATGTGAAGGCCATAGCATTTTTTGTGCTTTGTATGCCATGCTGCATAGAACCGACATTCAACTTCCAACTCACTACAAGACAAGTAGTGCTTTCCTTACCATGTGAAACCTTTACTGGGACATTACCGATGTCCTCTATTCGCATTATCATCAAAGAATTTGTCAGACTATCCATAACTATGATAGAAATTATACCAATCATAATATATTATAGTGCATATTCAGTATTAAAATTACAAGATCAAAGCTACCCAATTTTTTAACTAATTATAACAATCTACAAATATATAAAAAATTATTTAACACTTTAATATTTATGAGAGCACATATTGTGAATGATGCCACAGTTTTATGGGAAATTTAATCACATGATTCATGGGTACTTTAATAACTACTAGAAATTTTGTTGTGATTCAGTATTACAAAAATGCAAAGCAGCAGTAAAGCCTTTGAACCTCTGTGAGTAACAGAAGACAGAAAGCAATGTTTCTATTAGCAAGAAACAGACGATTGAGGTAAATCAAGACTTATAACAGTTTGAACAATGGCATACTCTTAATACTTATTTTTTAAGCAAAATACCTTACTTCTTTGCATGAGTTCATCATCAGAATAGAGATGAACAACATCCAATCCAACTTCCTCAAACATGGTATTCACTCCCTCAACTCTCACACTGTTGATTTGTTTAATAATGTTGTTTGTTCTAGTTTACCCAAGTTTGGTCACTCAAATCCGAATAATTACAAAACCATCATAAGGGCATGCATTCTCCAAGCTCTGAACTACAGTTCTTCATTTATGGCTTTCAAACAAACTTGAAAGGAGGTGACTAAGGGGCCAGGGCCAAAGGACATGCAAATTTATGCTTGGAGTACCAGACTACAAACCATATTTTCACACACACAGCCATTACTGAGCAGTGAGGAGGTGAACAAATAGTATATATCCAAAGGGGGTGTGTTTCTAAGTTGGTAAGGAAGCAATGTTACAGTCCTTATGATGGGATTTTAAAGGAGGTGTGCTCCCAGATTTGTGCAGCCTAAGTACCCTTTGTGAAAAAGGGATTTCAATCCATCGGTCATAGATTCAAAAGAATTGATATAAGGGCATTCTTGTTGTTGTTGTTGTTGTACATGTATTCTTGTTTAATAGAAGAATCTACCATCTTTCTTACTTCTATAAACCCAATAAACTTACCTAAGGCCTTACCAATTTTCTCCATGACCTCGTATTCCCATAAGGGAAAGGATAAACTGGGGACTGTCACCCAGAAAAACATGGAAGATGGGTTTAATTATGGGAACCAAGTCACCAAGAAGAACCAGCCCCACCCCAAGTTGAGGACCCTTCTTCCATTACTCTCTTCAATATCTTCAACTTCATTGTAACGGACTATGAAAATCCTTGAAACATGGAATCTTACCAATAAATTTGTTGTCCAGTTGTCACTTATCCAGCTCATGAAAGGATCTAAGTTTGGCCAATATCTGTCAAAAAAACATATCAAGGCCTCATCTTTGAAGGCTTTAATGTTATTACAAACATATTTTGATGATACTTTCTGAACCTGGATAGAGCCTGATATCTCCATTATGAATCTTCCAGCATGAGACAAATTTTGGGGTTGAGAACCATTGAGTCATTGATAGATCTAACCACATCTTTAACTTATATTACTTAAAGAAGAGAAGCACCTTTAATTGAAGAACTTGGATTAATACCCTTCAAATATGGAACATTGGATGGAGACTTTGCAGCTGACTCCCCTCTGGAAAAGGAGGGAATCTAATAGCCATAATTTTCCTTCAAAGCAGCTTATCCTTAGTGCAAGAAGGAAGAACTTGAGGACAAGGAGGGCACCTTTATCACCAAAGACACTGATCTCCTCTGGGTCATGCACAACTTTCTCATCAGCATACAGAAGACAATGACTAAGATCTGTTGAGAAGAATGTAAGCATATTTATTGTTCCAAGTGATGAGTAAATTGCTCTCCAAGGGATCTATCTTTTTTTTATAGTAATGAAATATATTCTCAATATTGACTTGCAGCTGTTATCTATGTGATGTTGCAAACTATCTCACTTCAGTGGCATATCCCTCTGTTGGGATTTCGTTCAACATTAATACCCCTCCTCTTCAATCAGTAAAAATAATAAATTCGTCAATAAATTTCCCAACACAATGGTAGAGCCACAATGTAGGTACAATTAAAAAAGTCCCAACTCAAACATTAATACCCCTCCCCTTCAATCAGTAAAAATAATGAATTTGTTAATAAGTTTCCCAATGCAATGGTAGAGCCACAATGTAGATATAATTATAAAAGTCCCAACTCAACATCACAAGTAGGTTATCTCCCGTTTCTATCCAGATCCATCATAATAGATGAATACCTTATAAATTGAAGCAGGGATGACCTTAATAGTCATTGAAATACACAGTCTGAGAAAAAGCACAAGATACTAGACTATCAATGAATTGGGGTTCAGATTCTGTTTGGCATTCTTTAGGACTCCGTAATAATTGAACTGATAGACCAAAAATGAGGAACAGAGAGGGTAGGGACTCTAAGAACAACATATGAGAGACAAATTCAGCCTGTCCATCCAGCAAATGGTTAGGGAGTCTCAATCCCATAAAAAATCAACCCCCCTACCACTACTTGAACAAAAACGTATACATTTTTCGGATCCAATAGTAGTTAAAAATATGTAGAGAACCCTAGTTTATGCCACCTATACTATTTTCCCTAACTTTTCTTATAGGTATTTTATAGGCACTTAGTACACTATAGGTGCTACAAGTTATGCTTAATATGTACTTGTATCAACAACTAATGGTGTTGGTCCTTTGACTAAATCTACCCTTGCTTCCTATGCTAATCCACAAACAATACAAAAGACATGAATGCATGAATGAATGCCATACAAGTTCACAACTATGTGACTGATAATGAAACAAACTATGTGTCCAGATAGGAAAGTATCTTGTTGTGGGAGGATAGAATTCTTTCCAAGCTAATAGTGCAATAGGGTATAAGCTTCCATAATATGTAAAGAAGCAAACTGTGTCAAGACTGAAGACTATCCTACTATGGGAGGAGGATAAATTCCTTCCAGGATAGATGTGGAAGAAAGTATAAACTTCCATAGTAAGATTGCATGGTTTAAGGCCCAGTAGCTAACCCACATGTCAAATATTCTAGTATGGGTCTTGGGATAATGATTACCTCAGCTGGTTGAGTTGGAAATCAAGCAGGGCACTAAATCTGCCTCTGAATGTGATACAAAGAATGCCAGCTCCTTCTATTATCAATGTAAGGGCAAGTGCCAACTATGACGAACCATCCAGACAATATAATCTGAGGGGAATCCAAATATTTCTATACCATGAAGATACGATATCCCCAGCATAAATACTAGAATTACATTTGGGCAAAGGATTCCTTGCCAATATGCTTTGCTGCTATTAAAATCAAGTGTCAAATCAAGTGTTCCTAGCTCCTCTTCCTAAAGTTCTAGATGACCCACCATACTATTCCTTTTATAGGCCAAAGGGAGCCATAGTCACCATTAAAGAGATGGAATTTGAGGCTCCCTTAGATATAATATACGCCTTAGTGAACTCAGATGGATTCAATAACCACAAAAGAGGAGCCTATTAGAAGACGAAGAAGTATCTGAAGAAATAAGAGGTGATCTACTTTGATCTTCCTCAAGATCAAGAATTTAACAAATATATGATAACCTTCACCATGAGGAAGAGGAAGAATCAAGGTCCAGGGATGATGAGATGGAAGCAATTGGAAGCAATTGAATCGTTTACCTTCCTTGTCTCACAAGTCACATTACCCAACAATTGGGATCAAGGTGGCATTGTTGGAACTTGGCTCTAGGCATGGCTATAAAGGTCTTAAGAAAATAGGGGAAGGGAAGGTGAAGCTATACACAACACATGCTGGAGAATGAGTAAACACACTACTCAGTTATTTCCATTCTTGTAAGGGATGAAAACACATCAATTTGGGACTGCTTCAGATATGATCTATCACTATTATGAAGCTACTAATTCATTATTACAGACCTATATCAACATGTCAAAACAACCAGCAGTCATAGCCTACTCCAAACAGGCCTAAAACAATTGCATCCCTTTCTAATAGGATGAACATACCTTAGGAAATTTACGGTTCAAACTTAGAGGTCTCACAATGATCACAACTTAATCCAAACATCCTTTAAACAGTCACGGATGAGTTTAACAATTTAACAATTGTTCATGGTTCAGATCTAGAAGCCCACAAGGTTCACAAGACATATATAGAAGACCAAAAAGTCACGGCCCTATCTACAACATCACACAAGGTCAAGCAAGGTCACAAATGTCACGACCCAACATAGAATCGTCAATACAGTCACATATTAGCCTAGGAAGGTTTAGTAAGGTTTAGTAGCCCGATCAAGACTACGACCCAGCTCAAAAAAAAGCAAAGCAACAGCCTCAACAATATATAGGAACTAAACAATAGAGAATCAATACCATCAATGAAGTACAGACAACCTCACAAGATCTTTGGTTGATAATGACAGTCTTCTGGAAGAATAGTTGTCACTCGAGGGTAATACAATTATGCATTGTAATTATGCCAATTGATTATTGCATTAGATGAATGTTGGTCTTGTGCCAATAGGTATCCTACAATCAATTCATAGGAACCTAGTGCATAGACCATTTTTCTCTTCGCTTAGATATGTAGAGCTCATTTATTTTTTTGAAAAATGATAAGTATTTACAAAGAAAATATGCAATCAACATAAAAGAATCAAGATTTGAAAAAGTGAAGACAATTAATTCATGCAACTAAAATGTAATAAAAATATCTTTTCTCAAACCCTGAATCAATGGAAACCGATTAAAACCAATCTTGATTCAAGCTACAACAAATGGCTAAACCATGCATCAAATGAGAACTATAAGCATTCAAGGGACTAACACAATATTTAACCAAAATACACACGAACTTCAAAAAGCGACAAAATGATTCAAACAAAAGCAATAAACAAACCATAAAAATTTGTCAAGATATTCCTGTTAAACACCAACATGGTTTCATGTACTTGAATGAGCTCATTCTTGCTTAGCGAAAGTGTTGTCAAATTAGTTATTTATCCTTTAATGTTAGGACACTATCTATGTGAAGTGATAGCTCCTAGGCCTAGCTTTCTCAAATTCCACCGTCACTTCCTATCACATACAAGAAAGAGACAATGTAAGAGGTAAATTTCAAAACATCAATATTAAAATAAGCTGCATGAAGGTAATGTAGCTCAAATCATCAATGTTCAGCAAAAAAGTACAATGTAGAATCTATTTTTACCTAAAACACGACCTCAAATTCACATATAGTGATCACCAGCAAGGGTACATGGAACATCTGGACAAAAATAAGACTCAAGAGTCCTTAATGTGTATTAGATCATATACAATATTAGGTGAAATCCAATTTCCAATTCACATTTTGGCCCTGGTCCTCATTTTCGACATTTTCGACATTCTGGCCTTGGTCCTCATTTTCCACATCAAGTTCATTAGAGATATTTGTTATATTGTTTTCTCCCCTTCTTTCACGATCTGATCGCCAAAGAGCTAATGCTCTTTCATATGGAAAATTGTCAACCTCATACTTTGTTACATATAATCTTAAGCATGTATCCACATTTTTATCAAGCTTGTTCCTCAACTTTGACTTCAAGAATGTCAGTGCACTAAGCATTCTCTCATCCTCTACTGATCCCAAAATCATGGTTTGACATAAATCTGCTAATTTGAACTATTCTGACATTCTTTCCCGTAGCACTTCACTACCACTGAGCTTTATCCATAATCTTGTAATTGCACCATATTCTTTACTATTCGATAGAGAAAATTGGTCCCACATTGTTTTACCAAAGCATTGAGATTGATCTGTCATTTTTTCTTTATCTAAAATACCTTGAATATGTTCTCCTTTTATCTCGGCCTCTCGAAAAAAATGACTCTGCAAAATCTTGATTTTCTTTATAAAGTCATCTTCTAAATTTTTTGCATTTTGACTATGGTCCCAATATTGAGGGTATATGATAGACATGGCCTCCAACAATTCATCTCGAGGAAACCGTTCTCTTATCTCTGATGATAGTGATTTTGCAATTTCTTTTAAGTTGTCTCTCACTGAAATTACAACATCGTGAAATCGTTCTCTTGAGACGGAGCACTGTTTGGTGGATCTTCCTATATTTTCGTTATAATAAAAGGGAACCATATGCCCATGAACTGCCATACATAGCATTCCTTTTTCATCAAAATTTAAAAAAAAATCATCATTTTCTATATTGATTATCTTCCTCTAGTTTGTAAATGCTAAATCTATAAAAGAATCTTCCATAATATACAAATTATCCAATGCAAGACATGTTAATTTTCTTTCTCTTGTGTATTCAACAATATACATCGTGCGACTCTGAGCCATCTTCACGAGGTTATTCATTTCATGAACCATAGGAAGAATTCCAACCAATGTTAATAATGTCTCTATATCAGTTAGTAGAAATAGAAGAGTTTGAGCTTTTTCTACACTTGAGCGATGTTCATACATCACCCCTACCAAGGATGCATATTCATTGAATAGTCTTTCAGCTGGTCCCTTCAATGATATCCATCTTGTATCAACATTTTTTAATAGTTTTTTTCCATTTGTAACACCATCAGAAAAAAATTTAAACTCTAAAAATCATTTGGGACTCCAACAAAAGTATGCATGAACCTCATGTACAAGATATTCTACCTTTGAAACCAATCAAAAGTTGCTCACTATTTTAAATGCAAGATTCATCCTGTGAGCCATACAATGAATACTGAGCATATACGGTGAAGCCGAGAGTTGCATTCTAGCACAAAGGCCATTCCTTTGTCCTTGCATTACTGATGCTCCGTCTGCTCCAACACATACTAACTTTTTTGCAATCATGGAATGATCCATACCACCAATTTCCTTCAAACTATCAATAACAAGTTCATAAATATTTTCTGCTGTAGAACTTTTGGTCATTGTATGAATTCCAAGTAGATAGGAATGCCTGATATGGTCATTGACCATATAAATGCTCATGCAAATCCATGAAGTATTATCAATAGGCGTAACTTCATCCAAAGACAGTGACAAAAATGTAGCATTTGCAATCTTCTCTTTCATATCGTCCTTTTCTACTTGAGCTAGATATTTTCCCCATTCCCAACCACTAGATAAAGACCAATGAGAAGATGGAAAATTTGGCACTTGAATAAAAGATAGATATTTCGTCATTTTTGGATAATCTGTCATAGGACGACCATTGGATAGGAGGTGAAATACAACACTTAATTGTGTTGTCTTTGATAACAAATGTGTTTCCATCATCTTTCCAAATTGAGATTTAATGGTTCCTCCACTTTCCTCGAGTTTTTTCTTATTTAGTAAGAATTCATTATATTCCACTTCAAATTGGAGATGTCAACATTCGCTAACATATTTCTATCTGGCAGTAGATTTATTCTCATCATTTGCAGTTTTCTTATCATACACCTTCCCAACATGCTTCTCGATTGTGTCTAACTTCATCTGTAATTTCACTACCTTGCCAAGTTTCCAACTACATGAAATGCATTTAACTTCTCGTGAGGCCTCATTCTCATTTGCTGGAGGTATTGGTTCAATACATGGGTATCTTGAGACCCTATCAACTTTGAATTTTCTCCCTGCGTCCCATTGGCCCTTTTTCCTTTTCCGTGAATGCACTGTGTCACCTTGAAATGAAAAATCTTCAACATTTGAACTACCAATTTCAGATGGAAATTCATTTGTCTCACTTTGATCATTAGAGGAATGTATTCTACCATCCATTTTCTAGGTTGCAAATGCATTCTCAAAAGTGTTGACATCTCTCTCACCGATACCTTGCTCAAGAGAGCTTGAAGCATGAATAGGATGTGGATTATTGGACTGAGGCTTTTGAAAATATGATATTACATCCTTTTGTTTTGATGTTTTATTTTTCTTTCCACAATCCATGTTTGACATCTTACTTAATATTCCAAAATTGAAATTCCAAATCGATATAGAAACCAGAAGTGAAGCCTGCATGAGAAAAATGATATAAAATTAATACAATGGCACATTATCAATTTATATTGACCTGACTTACAATGAGTGTTTACATTGACTCTTTCAATGACTTTTAATTGACTCTTTCATTGACTCTTTCAATGACTTTTAATTGACTTTTTCGTTGACTCTTTCCCCGAAGGAGGTATAACACTAATACAACTGGAAGGTGTCAATGAAACACAACTGCACTAACTAGATACAAGTTAAGTGGGGACTCCACTTGTTATCTCGTCCCTTAATGGTCCAGCAGACATGTGGGGACCTGAATCTTGACAAACCAATAAACTAATAGAACCAGAGATTATGCTCCACATTATTCTTTTGGCAAACAATCCACAGAATTCAAACAATCATGACATACATCATGCCGTAAAATCCCAACATTCATGACATACACATATGTAGACTTTGTTCTATGTAACATAAAGGATCATTGCCTTATATGATAACAAATGTCTCCAATGGTGTGTACTGAATAGGTATATAATGCCCCATTTTAACACAATTTCTATAATTTCTTATTCACCAACTTGAAATAACAAGCATTGACATCACATCAACAAAGAAATGAATAATATATCAATGAATTCTAAGCCCAAGTTGTACAACTTGCAAATGATCCTTTGTATATTTAGCCAAAATGCCTAGCTTTTGAAAGATCCACTAAATGAATCTATGTATTTAGCATAACCTATCCTTTTGAAAAGGAAACTGAGATGCTCTATCTTCATCAAAACACATTAGATAGAACACGTATCCTTCATATTTTCTTTGTTATACAAAGCTAACAATGTATAGAAATTAGAGTAACAATGTCGAGCATAATATCAATCACTACATGTAACATAGATTCTATGCATATAATCCCTTCAGCATCACACAATTCTCATGTTTATAGATTCCCATTGATTATCTAGATTTTGATTGCTAAACTCAAATTCAATTCCATGTAAGATAAAGATTTACACAGATGACTTACTCTTCCATCAGATTAAAGCAAGCTAATAGATTCTATTTTCACTATTATTCAACTCAAAGGCTTCATATAGAAAATCACTATGTTTCTTATTTAATTTTCTGAGCCTGTCATACAATGTAGAGATAGAGCTTGTCATATTTTCTTTAAGATCTGGGCATGAATAACAACAACAAGCAGTCTTAAATCCCTAATTCTAGGCGCTTTCTAGGCATGAAAACATTGAAAAGAGACCTGTAGCAATTTTGGGAATCATTCATGAGGTAAACACTCTTCATCTTGGGTTTTGAGTTTAATTCTACCATAAAAATGCCCTAGTACTCAAATCTGGGCAGTTTTGAGCACAAATAGTGGCCAAAACTCATATTGCAGCCATTGAAGAGCAATGACCAGAAGGATGTAGAAAATTCTAGGCTGAGATTGAAAGTAGAAGTACCATCAAAATCCAACTCTAGTCTCTGAGCATAAACAACAGTAAAAATCATCTAAACTTTAAGGCTGGCTAGTTCTAAGTTTTATGGTACAAGAGGCCCCCTATGATGATAAATGAAATTAAAAATGAGTACACGTTTTAATAAGTAATCTACAAATTTCTATTAATTTGTGTAAAAGGGAATAACTAACAATTTTTTAAAACATCACAGGAATAATGATTTAGAAAAGAAGAAAACACACTTCTAATGAAAGGAATAATGATTTAGAAAAGACGAAAACACACTTTCCAGTCCTTACCATATTTGTTTCCTCATATATCAATTTCCTGCCAATTAATGTGTGATGGTCCTTGAAGATAGGCTGACTGACTACTAGTTACTCTACCTTATAAATCATGAAATGAAAACTATGCAAATTGCTGAATCATAGATCATCCTCACATGAGTGATACACATGCTAGACATGGCCACAAAGCTAGTTCTGTAGTTCTCCATCTAATCACATCCTCAATCTCCTAATAATTATACAAGTGTGTTGCAAAATTCTTGTCATTTTCAAATTCTTAACCAAATGCCATTTTATACTCTATGCAATCACTTCAACACTTTAATTTATGTCGTAAGTGTTGCTTGCTGTAACAGCAAAATGATTCCAATTACTTTCCATAAAAAAATAACCACGGGATTTATTGATTGTCAACATCAATTCATGATGCAAGGAGTACCTAAATTGGTGGATGATGAAATACAGTTGGGGGATTCATACAAAGAACATGTAAACAAGACCCTATGATCTGTTGATGCAATTAACTAGGAGGTCAGCCAAGGGAAATTGATTCTTATGCACTGCAGATCCTAGTAGAAAATTTCAAACCTAGTACCAAACAATAGGCATCCCTAGGGTGACAGGCTAGGAAATTTTGCCTAGGGTTTCCTCCTGTTACCACCCTATTTGCATAAGGTGTTCTTTATATCAGTTAGTGGGAATATGTTCCACCATGCCATCTTATGACCCTTCAATGTGATGAAGGGTTCACATGTAATCATTAAAAGGCTTCCCTAAACAACGTTAGTCTTCCTCCTTCCAGTATAAAGTAGCCTCAACATGTGTGCAAAGAGAGGGTGCCATGGAATTTCTAAATGCCCCTAAATATGTAGAAGGGTTCCGAGTCACTCCAACCTATGAGAAAATTATCCTAAATAGAGCTCAAGAACACAAAAGCTCATCCTAAATATAGAAAAATAGAGCTCAAGAACACAAAAACTCATCCTAAATACAATAGAAACATAACCCATACCTTAGAGCAAGATAAAGAGTGCCAAGAATTGTGATAGTTGAAAGATAGAATAACATCCAGTGATAACCTCTTAGTTGATGTTTTAGGGGCTTTAGTAGCTTGAAAATTTGACACTTTTTCCTCATGGGCAGCCTCATAGCCTAGTACGGAGGTGGCATTCTATAACAGAACAACCTAAATTTGGGAGGAAATCAAACTCCCCATAGTCAACTCCATTGGAACATTTTTTTATTAAAGAAAAAGAAAATAAGTTTATTGCCATTTTTCTTATTCTAAAAATTGTTCTGTATGAGGAATAAATTCAATTTATGATCTCTAGAATGTGTGGATTATGTTCAAGGCAAATGAGTAGAAAGGTTATGCACAGAAAATTGAACATACATTGATGTACTTTTCTTTCTAGCTATAATATAAATTTGACTAGATGGTATTTGTAATGGATTATATTTGGAAAACTTATTATGCATTATTATTGTTGGCCTTGCTAATATTCTTCACATTATGTTATGATTAGAAATGTGAACAACCTACAAAATGGTGAACTAGAGTTCAACAAATTTTGTTGACATACTCTGTAATTTTTCCTTTAATCTTGTGCCTTGAATTTGAATCTATCAACTACAACACTTATGATTTTGATTTGACTTTCACAAAACTGTGAATGTGGATGCATTGAAATAATCTTATGAGTTAACCACCTGTTGTGCACCTGATTTGGGAATCTACACGGTATGTTGCTGTAATCTATAGAATGTATGCTTCTCATTTGTGTTGCTGTATGATATTGGTTGAAGTATTGGGTGAGTGGATCATAGAAAAAACACAAATCCTATAATAATACATGTTGAAACCACACACTCAACCCCTTTCATTATTGTAATGATATGGATAAAACCCTTGTTACAAGTCTCTTTGAATTAGACAGGTCCCATGAAGTGAGGCAAAGAATAACCATGATACTTACTTCCATAGGTAGAGCAAGAAGAAATGGACTAATGGGTAGACCATTTTGTGTCCTGATTGTGAATCTTGGTTCATTTGGAATGATGGAATTGGGATTTCTAATTGTTGGATACTTAGATAAGTTGACTATTATACATTTCCCAAAAACGTAAACCATGAGATAACCAAATCCAAGTCTTTGATTTCTTAGGGATTGGCATGATATTATACACCAAATTTCAAAACAATAAAAAAAATTACTTGACAGTCATAGTATCCTGTAGGTATATCTGCAAGTAACATTAGTGTGATAAAATTACCCTCTTAAGATCACCTTCACTAGCTTCTTGATCTCTATAATTTCTTAATCCAAATAATCCATGAACAAATAGAAGAGTTTACATTCACCAGGATGTTTAGATATCCATCCTATATTTTTCATATGTTTTTATATCGGAACTTTGAGCACTACAAGTGTTTGAAGTTGAAAATGACATATGAAAATGGTATCCCAGTTCCAATACATAATTGGAGTAATCGAATTCTAAGAATACCTAACAACGCCAATTATATTGAGTTTACCAACATGGTAATGAAGATTACATAAAACATTATCCATGACTCTTTTCCACCTAGAATGTTTCCTAAGAATAAGAAGTGGTTATAATTTACCCTTGATATGTCAAGGATATGTAACCAATTTATATATGAAGAGTAACAAACTTGAAAGAAGGTGACTAAGGGCCAAAGGACATGCAAATTTATACTTGGAGTACCATACTACAAACCATATTTTCATGCACACAATCATTACTGAGGAGGTTCACAAATAGTAGATATCAAAATGAGGTGTGTTTCTCAATCTATAAGGAAGCAATGTTACAGTCCTTATGGTGGGATTTTAAAGGAGGTGTGCTCCCATATCTGTGTTGATCTAACTCAGACATCACTGGCCTTGTTACTTCATTTTCAGATTGGAAATTGTATCATGCACTACCAACAAACTTATCATGTATTTTCCTATCAATAATCATTTTGCACCCAACCTATTTAGCATTAATAAAACTATTAACAATCATTTTGCACCCAACCTCATGGAGAAGAAAATACTTGTCTTCCTTCAAATCTTGCTTGCAAGACGAGATATCTTTGTCATCGGCAAGAGAGACAATGGTAGAGCCATCAACTTGAGGAATCAAATCATCTTTCTTAAGATTCTCAAGTGTATTCAACATGAATCGACATTGATCCTTTATTTTTTCACACTCCAATGTTGGAGAATCACCAATAGACCCTAAATGCATTTCCTTTTGCTATAGAGCAAGTAAGAAGGGAAGAGGAAGAATAGGACCCTATAAAACCTGGGCACCATTTTGTTTAGACAAATGATGCTCTCTTTTAATTTATAAGTTCTGAAAATGAAAAAGTGGCATCCGTAAATAATTAGTAGGAAAAATACAAAGAAACTCTGTAGGGGGGGTCCCTTTTGATGAACAAATCTTTGAATATGTTGCAACAACCAACTCCAAAAGCATCAACTCTTGAATAGTGGAACTTTTTCAACCATCACAAACAGGAATGATGATCATTCTTCTACAGAGAAGGTCCAAAAGGTACTTTCGGGGAAAATCTCAACAGCAGACACAGTAAATGCATTTGCAAACAAATAGAAGCCAACTTTAGTGACTCAATAAATGGTCACTTAAACTCGTCCCCAAATCAATTTGCAAAGAGAAATTAAACTCCGAAAGTAATGCCCACAAGAACAACAATTTACCATCATCAAAGCGATTTTCTAAGTTAAAACTTAAATTTTAAAATACATGCCCATAGAAGCTTCATTACTATGTTTTCCATTTATAGAGTTGTACTCCATTTCTCACAATCACCACAGAGTCTAGAGATTTTGAAAAGGTAGAAATCTAAATCCAAACCCTTGCATGTTGTGCAATACCTTAGCTGGAAATCCAATTGCAACTTGCAAGTTGCATATTTAAGATAAAGAAATTGGGATATATATGGTTAATCTTTCTGTCAAACAGTAGGCCAGTGCCCCAGAAAAAATCAACACAAACAAATTCTGCCATTAAAGGATTCTGCTTATGTGGAGTGAGATCACTGGCTCTATTTGAGCATGTTACAGACTGCCACAGCTTATACAAAATCGTGCCCAATGAGATAGCAACCCCCACAGACAGGTAGAGGATGACATAGTTGGATATTCCATCCTCTGGTGAGGTCTCCATAATTTCAATATGGTGGCTTGATAACATCTATTGATGAGCTTAACTTTTCAGTTAGTTAAGACAAGGAAAATTACATATCAAATTAACATAGTCAATACCCATCAATTAAATTCGTGGTATAAGTAGAAATCACACAACCAAGAAGGAGAAGATATTTCATTGAGTTATAATGCCATCAAAAGAAGCTGATGCAATCGATATAATCCTAGTGGTTGTTTATTCAAACATGTAGTGAAAGCTGGGCATAAATTTTGCATTCCATGGTCAATACATACCTCATGTATCAGTAATATACTAATCTCAAGCTACAACAATATACATCTATATTTTGTTTGAGTCACAAATAGCGGTTAATAGCTCTAATACATGTTTTCAGTATTCACAAATAGAAATTTACCCATTACCAGAAATTCCAACAGCAAACTGATTCTGCATCAATTCACCTACTAAATGTTTTCACAATTGCCATAAACAGAGTTTTCCTTTTTCTAAGTAGGTTATATGCCCAACTCTACCAGCAATCATGGTTTCAACGAGAATAACTTTGTAAGAAAATAAATTCCTCACAATCACACTAGTTTAGAAAACTGCAAATCCACCAATTAAGCATGGAAGTATGATTTCATATAACAAACATATTGAGACTAAAATTTCTAATTTGCTGCCATAACTCCAGAAAAGACAACATAGTAACTCAATCCAGAATATCATAAAAACACAGGAATTTCTCTCTAAGCTTCATGCACTAAACCAGCATATATCATTGACAATTTTAGAAAATCTTTCCCAGAAACAATAATGAAAAGACAGGATATAGTGATAAGTCTCATCCATAGTCCTCTTTTACCAAGATTTTAGAGCTATAATTCACCAGCTCTTTCAATCATCAAGTTTATGGCCATTTTTATTTTAGCAGAGGTAAAATAATTCCCATAGCCATTCATACCAGCAAAGCTTCCACTTAACAACCATAGATACACATGGCATTTCCAATAGCATGCCATATTAGTTCATTAAGAACTTATCAAAAATATTACAAAAATCAGTTTGATATACAAGAAAATATAATAGATTATACCTGCACTTGGTCAACTAGCCCCATTGGATGAATTGCTATATCCAACTCCTTCCCTGGACAACTCTTAAATTACCATCCGATTTCCACCCAACCTTGCCCATGAAATTATTCTTTCCTTAGGATCCCCAAACTGTGTGGAAGCACAATCAAAGGCTCAACAGAAAAAAACAGGGATATGTACAAGTAGTGGGGTGACCAGTTACTAATATGTCAGTCAGATCCTTTTTGACAAATGGAATATTCATCCATGCGGCAACTTGCAGGTTATCCCACTTAGCACTATGCAAATTGCAATGCAGTTTAGAGTCTTTAGACTAAGGGTTCTTGAAAATTAGGTAGCATTGCAATACTAGTTCAGGCAACTTTCCTACTCAGCTAATTCCCAACAAAGACCATAGCCCATTTGCATGGTTCAACTAGGCTTGGAAGTTCAACTGTTTTGTCCTGTGAGGCATGTCAGCTCCTGCAACAGAGCAATCCTATGCCCTCATCTCCTGAATGAGAACCATGAGGAAAGCACGCTCCCACAACAAACGTTCTCAGAGAAGACATGTTACCTCAGCTCCTTTCCCATATATCCCATGTTCTGAACTATGGGCATGATACCTCCACTCATTCTGTCATATTAGAGCCACAACCATGATTGGTTTCACACGCAGGCAGGGATGATTTTAAGAACCCCCCTAGATTTATATGTATAAAAAATGTAGAAGTATTTGTGTATCAACTCTTCAGTTGGGGATTTTAAAAGCATCATGTACATCTATATTGACTTATAGTGAACTATATGATGCATTTTCAACAAAACAAATTGAAAAAAAAAACCTATAAATTCTCATGGCTTAATATCATATTTTCACAAAGAAATCAATAAAAAATTGGAACATTTTCAACAATTCCTATGCCTTTATATCATATTTTGAAGAAATTGAAAGATCCAGGGATTAACCACTAGGAATCAATGTTTCCCTTGCCACACGTTAAGTAGTTGTCAGGGGAACTTTCAAAGACACGGAGCTTCTTGTTTCTACCTCGTGGAAACTGGTAAATGGATGAAAGAAATGACCAACGAAGACAGAGGTGGGAGGATAGGGTAGGGCAAAGCATGCAGTAAGAGTAAGAGAGGGTTTGACCTCCCCAATTATGTTTTTTTAATTGCCGAGTCGAAGAAGTTCAGTGCAGAATTCAATTTCGGCACTATGGACATTGAAGAACTTAGATCAAGGGCTATGTATTCCATGCCCAACAAGAAGAGGAAGAGAAATTAGCCGTCGTTGCACCCACTCTCATCTTGGAAATTTATTTCCACAAATAATTTGTTTGACAGAAATGGGACACAACTACAAGTTTCTAGTGCACAATCAGTTCCATTATGTGTCCGTAAGGAAAATGATGTCTAATTCCTATGTATTCAGTAAATTTATGGAAAGAACGGACAAATCAAACAGTGCAATTGGGAAATCTTGCTCTGTTTTGAAAATTATTTTTGCAAGCTCTGAAATAACATTTCTATATAGTCCCAAAGTGTTTGATGGAAGCCCATAAAGGTTCAATTTGGAACTGTAATAGTGCTTGTATCATGGGACCTTGCTATTCCTACCCACTCTAGACAGACATAAAGATGATCATATTTTGTCAAAAGTATGCACACTTGGATCACACGAAAAAAGATACCAGTATTAAAATCCCGAACTTCAAAAATCTTGTAATATGTTATCTTTTAAATATTCATGATGTTTTAAAAATTGTTTACCAATTTCAGTTTCACTGGCACTAATTAGGCACTAATTATTGATATTAATTACTAAACTTGTTATAGATTTATCAACTAATGATTTTGGACGAACATGAGGTCAATTCTTCTACTTCCCAAACTAAAAGGATAAGGGGCTAATATGACAATAGCTGGCTAGATTTGAATCACAAATTTACAACCAATGCCAATCTTTCAGCGCAATCTTGTGAAGGAAATTGATTTGACAGTTTTACCTAGTGGGTATTGAGTTCACTGAAAATGAAACATGTCTCTTTTGATCTGCAAAGCCAATCAGCAGGAAAGGCTCCACATTAGACAGTAGATTCACCATTCCACCTTTCGGTGAAACGCAATGTCTACCTACTACTAAAAAACAAAGGATACAAGTATCTTCGTCTAGGTCAACTTACTTTCTAATGCAAACAGAAGGGAAGCATGGAAAAGGGAAGAAGAATATGTTCTTCGAAACTATGACTTTGTTATCTTAAATGTAGATATTTATAAACAATTTTTTTGACAAAATTGGAGACTAAACACTATAATAGATCTTTAACCTGTTATAGACTACCTGAGAATAACTCGCACATGAGTACAACTAAAAATAGTTGATGCATCAAATAGACAAAATATTAAATCCCATGTCTCATCATCTTTGAAGTAGGACTAAGCTCTTTAAAATAAAAAACATCCATGATCTTTGATAGAAGCCATAGAAACCAGCATTTCCTAAAGAAAAAATAGATCACCAGGGACACCAACTACTATTAGCACTAACTTTAAGTGAATGGAAGTGATTAGCTGATTTAAGGATAACTTTGAGTGAATAGAAGTGATTAGCATATTTAAGGATAGTGGGAACAAGAAAAATAGAAGGAAAAGCGAAGAAATCTATGCTACTCTTATAATCAGTACCATGTGCCCTGGCAAATAATTGCTAATGAGCTCCATGGCTATTGAATGCTATAACTTACACCCAAAATAAAACCAACAGAGTGCCAAAGAATAATATCCAATGAGGAAAATCTCATCAAGCTGTGGTGTAGCAACAAGGTTGAGTGCTCACAACAATGATGGCTCAGGCTTAAAACCCAAAAGTCTTTCTCCCAGTACAGTTGATCAAAGTGTTTCAAGATGAGAGTCAGATCAAGGTGGCTACACTACTTCCAAAGTGTTAAACTAAGATGTTTTCGGTGCTAATGCAGTCTTCTATGTGAATGAGACTAAGTGCAATTCTTGGGTGACTTTGACAAAATTATTGATCAAAGTGTTTCAAGATGAGAGTCAGGTCAAGGTGGCTACTTTACTTCCAAAGTGTTAAACTAAGATGTTTTCAGTGCTAATGCAGTCTTCATTCTGTGAATGAGATTAAGTGCAATTTTTGGGTGACTTTAACGAAATTATTAACCAAGAGGTCTAATTGCAATTTATCTCTCATAAAAGTCTCCTACCCACTCCAATCAGAAAGAGGGTTAAAAACTTCAGTTAACTATACAAGTAAAAATGTTTAGAATTTGATGAATGGTGATTTATGAAAACTCAAATCAAGCAATAAGAGAACCAAATGGATGAACCATATATCTAGTTTACAAGATCTACATCCTGCTATTAGATCTCTTGCAGCAGAAGAGAAAGATGATAACCTTGTGATTAGATTCTCTAATGGAGATAGTGACAGTGAGGGTGAAGAACAGAGCTGGAGAGTGGATAGAAGTGAGAAAGATGGATCATCAAGGGAAAATACAAGTGGGAGCAAGCCAATCACTTGCAGCTTCTTCACAGATGGCTACAACAACATCGCAACAAACCCTAGGGATGCAGAAGCAAATGGCTATGGTGCAGAAGCAGTTAGCTGCATTTCGTACAACCATGTCAAGTGTAGTGCAAGTACATGGGGTGACTTCTATGGGGTCTAGAGAGGGTCCACCTCGGTAGTCATCCTGTAATAAAAAGCCTATTATTGGACACAATGGTTTAATTGGCTAGAAACATGCTTTCAAGACTGACTCATCTGTAACTAAACCCAGTGGCACTGACTTGGAGAACTTGAGAAAGAAACTTGAAACAAAAGAGAATGAATTGAAGCTCCAGAGGCATATTCAATTAGGAAAGGGATAGGACACAAGACCAATTCCAAGTGGAACATTCCATACAACTGGTATTGCAAATTCAACAACTATGAGTAGCAGGGGGCAAAATTCTATCAATCCAACATTTTCTAAGTTAACAGAAGGTGCACCTGTTAAAGAAATTAATGAAGACTAGCAAAATTTCGTGTTGATTTAGCTTCAACCTTCTGCTATAAACCAGAAAAGAAATAATTTAAAGAAGATTCAAGAAACTAACCTGTAAAAAGCCTGCAGATAGAAGAAACCTTGTGAAATTGCTTTCCATGAATCCACTCAGCCACTGTAAAGATTGATTTGCAATAGAAATCAAGCTTGATATTGAGCATGACTCTTGCACCATTATATAGGTAAAAAAACGTCCTCACTTGACTAAATTTATCCATGTTTTGCTCAAATATGGACCAAATCTAGTAAAAAAACTACCCCAATTGATTAAATCTCCACATTTTACTCAAATAATTGTCCACAAATCCAAATCTAGGACGAACTATGTCCAATTTACCCCAATCAAAGTTGAAGTAAGACCAGTTTACCGAAATATTTATAAATCCTAGCGAAATACCAAAATTTTAATCGTATTATCCATAAATCCTGGGTGAAATACCAATTTTTCAACCTATTATCCATAAATCCAACGAACCATCTTCATTTCTCCTCCCAATCGAAAAAAATCGGGCGAATTTGGGCAAATATCTCCTCCCAATTGAAAAAATTCGAGCGAATGTGGGCAAAAATCAATATTTTTGTGGGCTAATATTCATTTTCCAGTTTTTCCCTCTTTCAGGATGAATGCGATTTACCTTGGGGCAGCTATATATAAAATAAACAATGGGCGAATTTATTAAATAAAATAAAAACATTTTAATATAAAAATTTGCCCACTTTTTTTTGGGTAACCCTTAAAATTCACCATTGGGCTAAAATTCGCCCTTAAAATCATCCATGTTCCATAGTATGTTAGATATCTTTTTCTCCAAAAAATAAACATAAAAGAAATATGCTTATCAATTGAAACCTGTCTTTCACAAAAACTTTTCCAAAAAAAAATAATTATTTTGAAAATGGACCACTTAAATCCCATCACTCATCAAGGATATTTTGATAAAGAATGAAACAAATGAATAGAAAGATATTGTGTTGTTACCTGTCAAATTCATTGTGCCATCCCATACATGGGCCCTAACTTCTTTCTCAACTGCTAAGAATTTTCCTTTCTAGCTGCTTTTATCGAGTGAACTACTTCTATACATGACAATACCATAGTGTAACACCCTGGTTTTGACCCATGGTATTAAATTGCATATGATGTAAATATTGTATTAAATCGTGGTGTGGAGCTCAAGGCAAAGGCCCCACCATGGATTTAGTGTCTTATGTATCGGCGATTAAAATCGATGCCGATGGTTTATGTGCTAGCGAGGCACAATATGTTGAGACATCATGTAAAATGCAAATTAATAAAAATATCACAACTAGCTATGCGCTGCAACATTAAAAAGACGGGGGCATGATTTCACAAGGAATAGGGAGGGGGGAAATAATCAAACCCTTGATCCAAGGGGGAAAAGCCAAATTTCTAAGGGGAAAACCCATAAAGTGGTCAACTACCCATTTTGTCCTTTTTGTGCCCAGTCATCTAGAAGTTGGTTGATGAAGTTATTGCATGGGAATGGACAAAGCATGGGGTTCAGTTTCGAATTAGGCAGAGCACCCATTTTAGAAAAAACATGTTTTGAATTAATGGGCAAGTAAGAACCCAAAAATTTCTCACTCACCCATCATATGCATTCATGTGGAGGCTCTCCCATGCAGGGGAAAGTTTGGAGAGCTCTCCCATTCACATTTTTGGTCTGTTGTGTGTTTCCTTCACATTTGGGTGTAGTTTTCTTCATTTTTCCCGTGGATGGGAGGTCGTTTTGGCAACGATCAGGGGATGGGCTCTCTCCTGGACGTTTTTGGGTGTGTGTTCCTCATTACCTGGCTGGGAAAACCCATCATTTTGGTTGCACAACTAATGGAAGAAAAGACCCACGATTTTTGGGTGTTGTTGGGGTTGTTTTGGCCACGTGAAGCTCATAAACGTTTCCGAGTTCGAATCCATGAGATGGGGATTTGTAAGGGTCATTCTTGCCTATGTGAATCCATTGAATCGTTGGTGAATTCGGGTTGCTCACCCATGGGTTGATTTTCCCATTCACCAAATCGTTTTTGGTTGAAAAGCGTTTCCTTCATACCCAACATGTTCATTTTTTGTTGTGGGAATCCTTGTGATGGCTTGGCAGAGTAAGTCTAAGAAATCCATCTGTTAGATGATTTCCTGTGTTTGATTAGTAGGCTAATTTGGGTGGGTAAGTCCAAGGAACCATCTGTTAATTGGTTGGTTGTGTGTTTGATGAAAATTTTGGCTTGGCTGAGTAAGCCCAAGGAACCCCCATGTTATTGGTTGTTTCCTTAGCAGCGTGTGAAACCCAATTCCTTATTGGCTTGGCTAAACAGTCTGTGAAACCCAACGGTGTGTTGGCTTGACTGTGGATGTACCGTTTTTGCTATGTGTGAGCCTGTTGTTGTTCTCTATTTCCTTGTGGAATCATTCCCGGCTCGTGGGTGGTAGTGCTGCTGAGAGATCGATGAGCACACTGGCCTATGGTTGGGTGGAACATTGCATCGACGTAGCTAGTTGCAGACCAAATTCTTCTCAAGATAAGTATTATTTGTGTATTTAATTTTCGCAACTGTATTTGTTTTATGAATTACCATGAACATTCTGAATGCTTGAATAAATGTGTTTTTCTTCCACTGTTTATTTCATGTATAATGCATCTATGTATGTTTTTAATTCAATCCATTTTTATTATCATGTTCATGGGGCTAGTTTGCCCGTTTGATAGGAGCAACAATCTAGTCGCGTCCTCTCCATCGTAGGGATAAGGGGTGGGGACGTGACACAGAGTGGTATTGTCTCCGCTGCTTTGATAGACAAAACAATGTTGATGGCCACATCCTTCATGAATACTTTAAGAAGCTGAAAGTGGTAAATGAGCATTCATGAAACATTACAAACATTGGAAAAATCGTAGTTAGAGTTTTTTTATTGGAAAATATATTTTTAAAGATACGAAGATACGGGTAATATGGGGCTTTTACCAAATGGGCGTTGGATCATGGGATCTCTTGAACCTGTTAGTACACAAAATGAAGTTCGCTAAAGTCATAGTGCAGGGATCAAAATATTTAGTTGGGTTGTTTCTTGGTTTCCAAGCACTAAACTTAGTTGTCAATAATCCCACTAGGGGGAAGCTTCCCAACACTTGGTTCTCATGTGGTGTGTTGAGCTGCAAATGGATTTTTTCATTTTCCTTGATGAGGTTTTGGCTCCTCTCATTTGGTTATTATAACAAGCTTGACCTAGTTACCAATACAATTTAGACCTGTGTTGCATAAAATATTTGGTATTGTCTCCATATATTACATTAAATGATGTTGTTTGCTTTAGTGAAATCATCGTTTCTCACTTCTTCTATTAACCTGATGCCACTTTGGAGAATGATCTTGCTTTCTGAAATCCCAACAAGCAACTTTTGTATTATTACATGTGTTTATGACAAAACTATAAACATTTAGCATATGAAAGTCTAGATATTTTGACAACGTTATTGAGCTTCAACATTTTAAGTTGATATAGTTGATTGTGAAACATGTATGTGATATTGTTAGTGGTTCAAGGGTGTATACTTTTGAAGGCCATAAAGCACATGTCTATTGTGTATTCGCCTGTTACAGATAAACCATTCAGATATAATGATTCCCCATGCTAGGTTTTTGGTTTACTCTTTTCATGTATCATTTTATTTTCTCGACAAATGTTGATGCAAACATAAAAGCTTGGTTATATTGTTTGATAGGTTCAAGGGTTGGTTACGATGTTCATAGTCATTGGTGCACTACATTGGTTTATATTCATTTGTTATCTTGTTTCATTTGTTGCTTAGCACCATGCAAATTTCCTCTTCTCAGTTATTGACAAACAATTTTCAGCCGCAGGTAATGTTTTTTAAGTTTTTTGCATTACTTCTATCAATATATTTCTCAGTAAAAAAGGTGAATTCAATTTTCAATTTCCAAGTTTTATCATGATCATATGTTCGACATATTTCTGCATAGGTTAGCCCATCATACCTTCAAAGTATTAGTCCATCTTCCATTTGTGGTAGAGTTCAAGTTTTGAACCAACATTTATCCTCTACATTGTTCCATGACAAAGAAAACATGCAGGTGTTGCTAGAATTATTTTTCATGCACAGCAAAAGAATTGTTTTTCCTATCTGCCATTGAACTTGCATAAAAAATTAACTACATCAATAAACATTTGGATACTTCATTTGCAGTAGATCAGTTTCAACTTGCATTTGAAATGTATTTTGTCAAAAAAAAATTGATTATTATGTGTTTTTTTGCAGCTTCTCTAATCAACTATGCAAAACTATATACATGCACGAAAACTTGAGAATTTGTAAAAGGGAAAGGATTTTTTCCCTTTCACAAGACAATGAACATTAATGTATCTAAAGTCTTAATGCTAGCTTGAAATTCCTCCAAAATCAAATTCTAATACCTATCTTATGAAAAGCTATAATATCTTATTTTTTCTATATAGATTTATAATATCTTATTTTTTATATATAGATTTGTTATATGTTGACATTCGTAGTATTCTTTATTCTTATTAGTAAATGTGTTTTCCTATTTTGCAATGTATTATTGTTTGCAGGAAATATATTTTCCTTAATATTAATATAAAACAAATTCTTATTCACTTTACTTTACTTTTCATTTCAATATGTTTATCGCGTGCTTTCATTTGCAAGGATTTATGTAAATCCTAGTATTATTATATTTTAATAATATTTTTATTATGTTTTGCAAATTCTAGTATTATTATATTTTAATAATTTAATTTTAAAATGAATGAGTTTGTACATTTTCAAATTAAAAAAACCAACTCCCATATGATGATGATGATGATGATGGTTAACGTCCACTGAGACCAAACTTTGGTCTATCGGACCTAGAGAAACCAATTAATTAGTTCGTTTTAAAATTGTATTCCTATACTCAAAGAGCTTGGTGAGAAGCGTCCCAAGCTCACTATAATTTTGACAAGTTAAAAGGCTAGGAAGGCCGGTGTTGCAACAAAGATTAGGAAATTGAGATCTAATGTGGGTGTATGCAGGGCACTCTAAGAGAAAGTGATTTTCATCTTCAATGTTCCTATTCTCACAGAGATGGCAGATCCTTTCCACCCAAGGTGTTTTAGGAACTGTCCAATGACCTGTTTCACTATGGAGCTCGTGAGAGTTCGTTCTTATCTTGGCTATATTAGTTTTTTTCTTTGAACTAGTTAAAACAGAGAGATACTTTTGATCTTCTAGAGTAGGATTGATGACCTCCTTATAATATCTTAATTTTCTTTTATCTTCTAAATCTTTCTCACACCACAGTGTCTCTTTAAACTTAGAAGTAACAATATTTTTAATGTTATTAATATTTTGCATTGCAATATTTTCGTCGATCTCCCAGTGGTTTAACTAGGCCCTGGTATCTTTATACCAACCTAGCTTGAGCCTTAGGTGGTTTTAGCTGGAATTAAGAGCTAGCTTAGGAAGTCTATGGTATCCCATGTTATTGATTTTGTGCTTGTACAACAGGAGCCTAGTCATAGCTAGGCTCTCAATAGGGGAAAGACCCACTTCTATAAGGAGAATAGGATACGGTGTATTGCTTTTAATTTTGAGGTTATAAATTATAAAACACTTCTGGATTTGCTCAATCATTAGAGGAAATTTGAACTCAAAATGGGCCTTTTAACTTTTATTCAAATTCCATGTCATCATGTGTTAGCCAATGAAATTGCTTTAAATTTGAAATACCGTATAGTTCTTAAACACTTTTTTAATATAAATTTGGGGATAGGTATCATAAAAAAAACTACCTTTTTTGTTTGTATTTTTGACATATCTTCCTGTGTTTTTACTCAAATTTCAATCGGGAGAGCTCGTTGGATGAAAAATTAAATTCCGCATCCAACGAGTACCCACTCGGCATACTTTTGATAGACCCCTCTACCCCAAAAACAAGAAATACCTAAAACAATGGAATGATGATGTCATCATTTCATTTTTTCAGGTATTTCTTGTTTTTGGGGTAGCAGGGTCTATCAAAAGTATGGCGAGTGGGTACTCGTTGGATGCAGAATTTAATTCCGCATCCAACGAGCTCTCCTGATCGAAATTTGAATAAAAACACAGGGAGATATGTCAAAAATACAAACAAAATAGTAGTTTTTTTCTTGTCTTCCTCCAAAATTAATAAATATTATTTTATTATTTTAACTAGTATTTTATTAGTTCATTTTAGGAGGCCCATTTTGAGTTGAAATTTCCTCTAATGCTTTCTCAAGATTCTCTAGAGATGCTGCAACCCCAAACCTCACATCCATACAAGATAATGGGAGTGACTAAAGTTTCAAATAGGAACTTCTTTTTATCCCACATCACAAGGTTTGTTGCTTTACAATTATTTTTGAGACAAAAGTAAGCTTTCCACCCTCCATTAATCCTTTTCTCAACGCTATAGTTCTAGTTGAGCCTGCGATGAATATCAATTCCTAGGTATTTGTAAGAACATACTTCCTCTAGGTTGTTATTGTCATACACAAAATTAGAGTAAGTGTCATTCTTGGATTTCATAATCATAACTTTTGTTTTGTCAGTGTTGACAGTTATACCCATGGAAGAGCAGAAATCCTTAAGAAGTCGTAGTTGCTTGTCAAGATCAGATGGACACCTTTCCAGAAGAACAATATCGTTAGCATAGAGAAGAAGGATGATAACTATTTCAGCTAAGAACGTGCCAACACAACCTGCTTCTTCTAAACAACCTTCTAGCTTATCGATGTAAATGCCAAATAGGGTAGGGGAGAGGGGGCAACCTTGTTTAACTTCGATGTTACACTTAATATCTCTCGACCACCCCTCGTTGCTCTTAAAATTGACGATAACATTCTCGTATAACCTTATTGCGGCAGCTCTCAACTCAAAAGGAACCTTTAGCTCTTTTAATCTATTCCATAGGTTATTTCTAGGTATCGTATCAAAAGCCTTTCTAAAGTCGACAAAGCAACAAAAGAGATTGGATTTATCATTACGACACTCCTCCACAATGATCCTAAGCATAATGAGGTGGTCCATTGTTGAGTGCTGCCTTCTAAAACCCGCTTGGCCTTTAGCTGACTTACCTTCACTTTCAAGCCATCTGTTGATATTCTTTTTCAAAATAATACCATATAACTTGGCTAAGAGGGGGCTAATCATAATTGTCTGATAATTAGAGGGGTTATTTGTATCCCCACTTTTAAAAATAGGGATAATGAGGCTCCGAGTCCAAGGTTTAGGGAACCCTTGCTTGACTGCTTGATTGAATAGCTTATGGATGTGAGGGATGAGGACATGACCTCCAACTTTTAAGACTTCTTCTTGGTAACCTTCAATGTCCTTAGCTTTTCCATTAGCCATACGCTTAACTCCAAAATCTATGTCTTCTAAAGAGAAATTCTACCATTGTGAGTGGGGTTTCAAAGTTGTCTATGGCATCGCATGATATAAATCTTGTGAGTTTATTTCTGGAAAGAATTACTGCATTCAGTTTTGTTTACAGTCTTTAAAGCTTGTAACAATACTCCTGTAGGTAGCAGAAATGGCTAGTGAGTGAATAGGTGTCAGTCCTTTGAGGTTTAAGAGTGGTCTGTGGAAGGGTAGCAGCCATGGGATAGGCGAAGTAAATCCCTATTAGTAAGACCTGAGTGAGTAAAACCTCATAGTAATGGACCCATCTATGGATACTATACCTCACTTAAGCTTGGATTGTGAGCAGAACGAAGATGGAGCGGTTTCTCTTGCAGAGAGACGCTCATCCTTCACCCATGAATGTTCCACTTTTGATTCTTCTGTTATTCATATAACAGATAGAAATCCTTCTTCTAATTGGGAACTCCCATCTATTATTCCTTCTGAAGTTTATGATTTAAAGTGGTGGAAATATAAGTCTTACACCCAAGTTAAGCTTTCCTCTATCGATGTTTCTTTTTCTGATAGTGACGAACCAGTCCACATTAACTTATTAGAAAAACACCAAATTGATTGGGCAATAAAACAAGGCTATAAGTATGCTCACCTTGGAGCTATCCGTCTCGAACTTGGTCCTTTAGTCCGTCCTTATTTAAATGTTTCTTCTTTATGTGTAGTCGTCGATACCCGTCATAGAAACTTTTCCGATGCCATCATTGGAGGTTTCTCTGCCCCTTTACATGAAGGTCCTGCCTTTGGCATAGTATTTCCAAAGTATTCTGTGAGTCTCGATGACCCACATATTTATAACCTGCTTAAGGACTATATTCTCCCTCAAGGATTTTCCATGTTAACTGGATCTAAAATCATCCAACTCAAGAGTCTTGTTTGTGTTTGATTCGGCAATGATACCTTGCCTCCACTTAAACCTAAAGTCCATGAGAGTTCGCACCTGCTAAGCGTGGTGGAGAAGGATAAATCTCAGCAAGCCCAGCCTGTCACTTTTGACTGGACCAGTATAAGTTATCCCCAGAAATGGGAAGTCAGACACAACGAACTTAGAAATGCCGAGTTCATGAAAAATGCCATAGCCAAACAACCTCTTACTTTTGATAGACAGTCCAGTTCCTTCCGAATCCCTGGAAATCCTGCTTCTACTTTCTCATCACCATTAATAAGATCTTCCTCAGTCTCTTCTACCTCTTCTGAGCGAAGAATAAGCAAACCTTCTTCTGAAATCCCAGAGACCCAATCCTTCACAGGTCTCTCTGATAAAGAACATAGAGGGCAACACAACGACTGCCTAGCATGCCGGAAAAGTCTCCAAAAACTTCAGCATTACAAGAAAACCCCTACTCTTGGAATGTTCACTCTCCCTCGCCAAAATAATGCTTTTGAAGCCACAACACAAGATAGGAAATCATATTTTCCAGGACGTAATATGCCTGATGTCCCATTTAGGCAATACTCCTCAGATGGTGCTAGTAAAAAAGAGTTCCTGCCATATAGGTCCTCTGGCGTTGATGAGACAGTAACAGATGAGGCTAAGCTAGCCAACTGGGGTAATATGCAGCACAAACTAACTGCACAGAACTTAGATGACATAGCTCGAGATATTCTTGAACTTAAAAGTTCTGTTTCAGCAGAAAAAGATGCCGTCGTCGTGGTAACTACAAAGCTAGAATTGCTCAACCATCTCTTGAGTGATTCCCAATAAATCAAAGAAGCTGTAGCCAAGGCTGCAGACAAAACTGAGCGACGCCTGGCTAAGTTAGAAGAATTACTTAGTCAAACAGAAAAGCTGAAAAGAAAGGTTCCAGAGAGAAACCCACATACCTTTGCTCTAGCAGCCAAAGGTTATCCAAAGAAAGGCCCAGAGAAAAGATTGGATAGAAGTTGTTCTTTTGGAGTCTTCAATGTTCTAGCTATAGAAGAAGAAGATAATCGGCCGGAATTCTCATTTGGCCAAGATGAAGCTGACCTACAAGAGGTCAAAGAATGGATTGGCGAATTTAAAACCTTTCACCCTGCCCTTGAGCCTAAGTACCTGCAAATGCTTGCTATGCATGAGCATTATGAGTCATCCACAGTTAATAATCCGCCTAGAGCAAATATTGATGCCCATATGTTCGATGCTTCACGAGCTCCAAAGCTCAGTTCTACGTTTGGGATCAATTCCATTAATAATCTGATCTCTTCCATGCCAGAACAGCCTGTACTAAACATTCAGTGCCAGACAAGAGATGAGATTAAAGATGCTCTCACCCTGATGTATCATTGGTCCTTGTATAAGAGATCGCAAGATCCCTCTTTAACTGGACAACAAATTGGTGAACTGATCATTGCTGGTTTATCTGGACTAGCAAATGACTGGTGGAGAAGACTTCCACAAGAAGCACGTAATGAAATGTTGAATGCTGTGGATGCAGATCAACAGATCCTTCAGGCGCTAGGTTCTCAATTCCATGGAGCAGATGATCATGATGAGAGTGATCATTTGGATTCTCTTTATATGTCGGCTAGATTATGTGGATTATCCCAAGCCGAGTCTTATTTCTGCTATATGCAGAAGCTACTCATTCAGTCTGAAAAAGCAAATGATCCAGCATATCTCAAGCACTACCTGCGTAGCTTTCCAGGTCATGTCCCAGACGCTGTTGAAAAATATATGAAAGATAAGAATATCAACATCCGAAGTCTTTCATTAGCTCAATTGCATGGCCATATCTTAGAAACATGGCAAGAGCACTGTCTGGCGAAAAGAGTAGATACAGATTTCCGAAGGCACCAATCAATGTTTTCCCTTTCATTCTGTAAGAACGTTGCAAAGATTCCTGAATGGGGCTGTGGTGCAGATGGTCGTGGTCATTTACAAGAAGCTTGTAAATGTAAGCATAAAAAGAAGAAAGGGTTTTATTCAAGCCAACCCCGGTACCATTATCCAGATAAACCCCTAAAGTTCAGAAAGAAATCCAGGTTTCAGAAACCTACGTATAAAGAGTCCAGGGCTCGGAAGTTCATTAAACGAAGATCCAAACGATCTGAGAAAGAAGTTTGTTTCATTTGTGGCAGTAAAGACCATTGGGAAAATAAGTACCCCAAGAAGAAGCAGAAGCCGAAGCTTGCAACCTTCTGTGAACACCTGGATCCACATTGGTGGACTCTTCCAGCAAGTAATGAAGAACCTGCTGGTGATATTCTCTTCTTGCCTTCAGATGATGATTCCTCTTCAGAAACTGAGTCCGAAGCAGCCTTAGGTAAATTTGGCCCCTCCTCCTCATCGTCCTCTTCACCCTCTTATTCGGATGAAGTCCCAAATTTAAGGGGGTTTGAGCCGCCTGGTTTGAGTTTTCATTAAATATGTTTTCACTCAGTAGAACTCAAGAGATTGAAAAAAGGATTGCAGCAATAGACCTGCAATTATCAATGACTCAGCCATTCCAGTATCAGCTCCGAGCAGCATTAAAAGAAGAGAAGAAAGAGTTGCTCAAGCAACTTGACAGAGATAAAGGCAAGCAAGTTATGATTTCCTCTCCTCCTGCAGTTACTTACAATCCCAGTGAATTATATAAAAATTATCCTGATGGGCATGAGGACCGTTAGAGATACAGGAAGGATAGAGAAGCTGCAATAAGATTGCAGATCCAAGAGAAAAGAAGACTAATCAGAGAACTCTGCTCTGAAGTCGAGGATCTGAAGAATGCAATCAAAGTAATTGAAACTGAACGAGATCAATCCTCAGATGAGGAACTCAACAAACACTTTGATGAAGCAATGGATGATGCAAGAGAATCACTCAGTACGAAGAAAATAATTCCTATCATCCAGAGTGATTCTCCTCCTCGTGAAGACCTGCAGCTAGCAATGCTATCAGGACCTAAAGTCTTCCTCACTGTCCAGTTCAATCCAAGTGAGTATAAGTCCTATACTTTAGATCGTATGATTGACTCTGGCTGCCAGGTTAGCTTGGCTAAGACTTTGGCGTTACCATCCTATTACTGGAAAGAGACAACAGATTTAGGTTCTGCTATTGAAGGTACATCGGTTCCATTAACAGCGAAAGCAGAATTATTTCCAGTTTAGTTCGGTAACACTAAAGATCAGATAACTTTGTACAGACTAGATAGCATATCAGAAGATTGTATATTAGGATCTGAGTTTTTACATAAAGTTAGTCCTTATATGGTAGATCATCAGAAGATGACATTTACTTGTGAACTGAATGGTAAGACTGTAACACTTCCCATATCTTTTCAAGGTTCTCGTAAATGTCCTATTGTTGTACAAAAGTCTGTATATAAATCTAACACTGCACGGCTTGCAAAGATGGAAAGAAGCAAAGAATTCTCAGAAGTTCATGGAGAAAAGATGCTAGCTAATATCTCTGAGAAATTGAAGAAAGATTGTTGTGTAGAAAATCCGAATGCATTCTGGAAGCGAGAGAAATACTTTGTATCGCTCCCACTTGACCCTGCACAAAAGGTGAAGCCTATGAAAGCATCGGCCAGACTTATGTCTCCTTCCGAAAGAGAGTTCTGTGCCGCTGAAGTCAAAGAGCTAATGGAGAAAGGGCTGATTGAACCACCCAAAATCCCTTGGGCTTGTCGTGCCTTCGTGGTCAATAAGCACTCAGAGATCAAAAGAGGAAAACCGAGGTTAGTAGTTAACTACAAGCCTCTGAACGCAGTCTTTCAGAAAGTCAGATATCCTCTTCCTGATAAAGCTAGTTTGTTACAAAGAATAACAGTCCGTGTCATCTTCAGCAAGTTTGACTTAAAGTCTGGTTTCTACCAGATTGGGATAGTAGCTGAAGACAGATATAAAACGGCATTCGTTGTTCCCCAAGGTCAATACCAGTGGAAGGTATTACCTTTCGGCATCAATAATGCACCCTCAGAGTTTCAAAAGAGGATGGAAGATATATTCAGAGAAAAACTTTGGGCTCTAGTTTTCATAGACGACATCCTGATCTGTTCAAAGAATCTTCAAGAACACTTGAAGCATTTACAGTTGTTCTATGAGCTTTGGACCAGATCACTGACAAAACCCAGCTTCAAAGGTTTCTGGGAAGCCTTAACTATATCAGACCTTTTTATAAGGGTTAAGCTTCAGATATATTACTTTTGCAACAACGCCTGAAAAAGAATCCGAAGCCCTGGTCAGCAAAGATGACAGAAGCAGTAAAACAGATCAAGAGGAAAGTTCTTACTTTGCCTCCTCTCTCATTGCCTACTGGCTTTGGCCAGTTAATTATCGAAACAGATGCATCTTCATCCACCCGGGGTGGAGTTTTGCTAGAAGTTCTGAAAGGCGGAGAGTGTATTTGTGGATATGGCTCTGGTTCATTCAAATCAGCAGAGTTAAATTCCCCATCGAGCCATAAGGAGATTCTGGTAGTCAAAGAGACTATAGCTCATTTCATTCTTTTCCTTAAACCAATCAAGTTTATTATTAGAATTGATCTTAAAATTATNTTACCCATCGAGCCATAAGGAGATTCTGGTAGTCAAAGAGACTATAGCTCATTTCATTCTTTTCCTTAAACCAATCAAGTTTATTATTAGAATTGATCTTAAAATTATGCCTGGTATTTTTAAGAATGAAAATTTGATGGCAGAAAACAATAGCCGTATTTTAAAATGGTTTATATGGCTTAGTAATTTTGATTTTGAGATTTTGTATAAACCAGGATCATTGAATTGCCTTGCTGACATGCTCACCAAGGAGCAGAGCAGCATTCCTGCACTCAGTATGTTTTCTGTTGGAGAATCCAGTTCGGGAGCAAGCAAAGATAAAGGAAAAGCTCCGATAATTGAAGAAGAGCTGAAAGCCAGAGAATGATTGTTCCTCCTCCCATGGGACAATTCTATACCAGAAGATGTTCGAATCCAGACACTGGAGTATGCTTCTACAGATGAAGCAAAAAGATTTCTGCAATTAACTTTGATAAAGCATATTCAGTCCTCTCCGCTCAAGATTGAGATTATGGAACGCTGGGAGAAGGAAGCATTCTACAGTTTCACTGATGCTCAAACAAGCTGAGAAATTGCAGAGAAATTTGGATGGGTTGAGATGACATCGAAGCTATCTCGTATATTGACATTGGAGATGGCACTATAACATGGACATCATATAACCTTATCCTCCAATGCTGCAGGGAAGAAGGGTGTATAATCATTTGTGCCGACTCTGCAAACCTGAGACACAACACTACCTGGTCTAGATGGACAGACATCCTGTTAGATAAATTCTGTCCTCGGGTAGATTGGGAGAACTGCCGTGCCAATTTTATTGTGCACTTAAAAGCAAATATGAAGATAGCTGACAGAGAGAACCAATGGTTCAAGTTTAAGCTCCATTATGAAGGTGGACAGTACAAGCCATTGGACCATACATTGATCATAAGACAGAAGTTCATACGCAGAAGTATAGAAGGCAATCAGATTGAATCCAAAGTTTCAACCAGGGAAATCCCACTGGACTACCGAGTTGAATCCAAATTCCGCGGTGAATTTATATGTGATCCTAATCCTATCTTTCAAGGATCTGATGTTGAACGATATTTTAGTCCATACCTTTATCCGCCTCCAAGTCCAGAAAGATCTCCACATTTAGAGGATGCTCGAGATCCCTATTATTCATCAGATGACGAGATCTGGGATTATCTACAATGACGTGACCCATACGATTGAAAGCTGTGGTGGGCCGTCATTTCTGAAGGCTGAGTAGGCCAGATTTGTCTTGCATTGTTTCCGTCGTGGGCCGGATTAATGCTCCATCGTGTAAATATTCGTAGTTAGGACTACCGTGGGCCAGTTGCTCCACTTTGCTCATTACTTTTCCTAGTGGAGTCTGTCGTAAGTATGAAACCGGGTCCCCATATGGCGTTGCCTGAGGAAGGGACTAGATAATGACTGTGGTTGTCCCCACATGTCACTCCGGTTGATTCCTTATTGACTTATAGGGGTAATTCAGTAGTAACCGGATGACTCCGGGTGACTCGTTGACCTCCAACCATCAGTTTTCCTTCACGGGGTTACCGGCTTGAATTTGTATAAATAAGACCCATAAAGCTTTTTAAGATAGAAATTCCACTAGTATAAAGCAATTATATATTAAATTCTTCTTAACTATTAAAAAAAAAGAAAAGCATAGAATTAAATTACTAAATTGACAAAGTAAAAGCCTAGCAATACATACATACCGAGTTCAGTATCTAATGCTTAATTGCAAATGTTCAGTTACATTCTGGCTTAATTGTAAATGTTCAGCGATAGTGATTCACGCGAACCCTTCAAGAAGTGGAGGTATTGAATGAAATGATTGATGTACAGGTCCTGGGATCGAACGCCGCCGAGAATTTGATTCTTGAACAGATTTCCCATTTCATGGGCCTTCCGCCTCACCTCTTTGCCTCCTCCTTCCTGCAGCAAAAGTGCCCGCACAGCTTTGCAGATCTCGTCCCGGTCGAGCGAGCCATCGGTTCGCTTTTGAACCTCTAACCCGATTTCCAATTCGTGAACAACCAATCTGGAATTGAGGCACTGATCCAAGTGCATGGGCAGGGCAACGACAGGCACCCCGGAGCTCATGGCTTCCATTAACGAACCCCATCCACAGTGACTCAAAAACCCTCCAGTCGAAACATGCAACAATATCTCCTTCTGCGGAACCCAATCCCCCACCACAAGCCCCCTTTTCCCGATACGCTCTTGGAATCCTTGGGGCAGCCAAACCCCAACTTCATTTTCATCGGGGCAACGCAGCGCCCAAAGAAATGGCTGCCCGCTTGCCTCCAGGCCCAGAGCCACTTCGTGGATTTGCTCTTTGCTCATAAAACACTGGCTGCCAAATGATACATAAACGACCGATGCCGCTGTGTGAGTCTCCAACCATTTTATGAAAACCGAGTCTTTTTCAGAATTTACGGCTGAGCTGAATTCGATCTTGGGAATTAGCGGCCCAAGGGGAAACACGGTCTTCCCCGTGACGCTTTGCAAATATTCTACGAATTTCCCCTCAATTTCGTTGCACGTTCTCATAGCAATAGCGTGGCAGCCGTTAAAACATCTGAGCCCGCGCTCGTGATAACTGATATCGGATGCAGGCTCCTGGACCGTGTAGCAGCCCAGCACAGTCTGCGCCTCGTGGAGTTTCCATGACACGCTACTCGACGGGTATCCCGGCGGGGGTTTTGTGAGAGCATCGGCCGAGATTTCTCCAGCTTCCTCGCATCGCCATGCGGGGGACAGGCCGTAGCCGGTGAAAGCCGCGCCAAAAGTGGCAAAGAAAATGGTGGGTATCTTCATCTTAGCGGCCGCCCTTGGAACCCACCATTGCACGAAGTCGAAGACAATGCAGTCTGGATAAATCTGGCGGAGGAGTTGTTCCAGGGGCTCTTCTAGTCCGTCCAAGGCTTTGTCGAAGAGAGAAACGAGATGGATTGGCAGATCTGCTGTGCTCTCTATTCCTGCGGGCAGCCCTTCGACCGGTGGCAGCCGTAATTCCACCGGCTGGACTTTGCCCGGGGAGTTGTCATGACGGGCGAAGAAGGATTTGAGTTTGGAAATGTTAAGAGGAGTGGAGACGAAGGAGACGTTAATGGCGAGCTGTGCGAGTCTGGTTGAGAGCTCCACGAATGGCGAAATATGGCCGTGAGCAAGCCACGGAAACACCATTACATGAAGCTGCCTACCACCGACACTGCCATCACGATTATTAGCAGAAAAAGACGATGACGGCAATGAGACTTCCATTTTCGGAAATCTTCAGCCAAACATTATAAGTTTTTTAAGCTGGCTGGTAAACAGGGCCTTATTATACGTTTTTAGTTGGAATTCAGGGGAAACATGTACTGTACTCTTATCTACTACTGTTTTCATGTGGTTGGTTGGAATTCTTGGAATGGTAGGTGCGACTTACAAGTTGTTGAGAATGTTTATTTTATTTTGTTGGAATTTTGAATGGTAGATTGTTGATTGTAGAATTATGGATAAGTGTAACTAGTTACTTAGTTTTGTAGAGATGCTACCAATATTAGTATAGATTTAATTTAAACTTAGATTTATTAAGCATTGAGAGAGATCTAATTTTTTGAGATGTACAATTTTACCATTTAGATCTCTATGTACTTGTACTTAATAGATGTGAGTTTAAAATGGATCTATGTTAGTTTATTTTTTTTATATTTTATTTAAGTTGATAGGTAATGGATCTAGCATAACCTGATCTCCATGCTTAAATAAATATATCCTAATCTGAACCGGTTTATGGGAATAAAATGGATAGTAAATATATATTGTTTAGATAGCATCTTGAGAATGCAACAATATTATTTGAGAAATAAAAAAATGAAATTCATATTATAAAAAAAATAAAAATTAACTACTTAATATTGATTGAAAGTCTTAAATAATTATATTGTTTGAAATAATGATAATCATTTTTTTCTTTTTTTACATTTATTAATAAGTTATAAACTTACATGAATTAATGAAATTGTAAGCATTAAATGTTAATAATAAACATAAATTTATCTTAAACTTAGATTTATTAAGCACAACAAAGAATCTAATTTATTAAAATGTATATTAAGTAGATAGAGAAATCCAATTTATTAAGGTGTCTTTTTTTTCATGTGTAAAATTTTAAAATAAACAAAATTTAAAAATAGTCATAAAAATTAGATTAGCATAATATATATTTAATTTTCATTAAAACATATATAAATTTTCTAAATCCACATATTTTCTTAATTTTAATTTTATTATTAAAATATGTAAAATTACATAATGTTACTACTACCAAGTTGTAAGCATCTTACTATTCTCAATAAAATAATATATATTTATCAATTTCATTAATCTTAATCTACAACTTTTTAAATTTATATTATAAAAAAATTTCCAAAAAAATTTAATAATAAATCATATAACTTTCATAATTTCTTTATCTAAAACACAATATTTTTAATAATGAATCTTATAAATTTAAGACGTGATGGTTCCCCAAGGGTCTTATTTCAGAAATGGGGTGAGGTGAGATTTATGATTTTTATTTTAAGAAAAATGATTCGTCTGACTTAGGATTTTTATTTTAAGAAAAATGAATGGTCAGATTTCATTAGACTTCAAGGATGCCCTTCTATGTGTCCATGATGGACCATTAAGAATTACTAAATTAAGTTGTGTGCATGTTTAAATTGAACAGCCTAGCAATCGTTAATAAAAAAACATGCTTATTTAAAAAAGGAGTGAGCTATCGACTCGACCATTTGCACCCAGGCCCACCTGGTGCCATTGACGGTCGAGCTCACCCCCGTTAACCTCCGTCGGATCACTCCTCCACCGGCGCCTCTTCTTCGACGTTTACCTTTCCGTCCACTATCGTTCGCTGCCCTGTCTGGACAAAATCACGGCCGAGATCGGATGCATGCAGTTAATGCATGGCCAGCTACTCCCGTTTTGGAGAACGTAGCACGCCTGTGCCCGACTTCCCTCCCCTGTTTCCTTCCTTACTACGCTCGCACCCTCTTTCAGAGCAGGTTTTAGAGCAGGAGGAAAACCGACCGAGATTGGCTGTTGAGCTCAAGATTAAATCGCTGGCAGTGTTAACAGACTGTGTTGAAGTCTTCTCCCGAGATATACTGTAAACAAGACTCAAGGGCTTCAGTAATATTTTAACAAGTTCTTGTGGCAGACAGGTATTGTTTTATTCCTTGTAGAGAACTTATGGTAAGTTCTAATTACAATATGTAGAAAACACATCAAAAATCAACAATACTAGTAGCTATCTGCTCACAATCATACTGGCCATCCTCAACCGTTATACCAAATAAAAGGGCATTGCTGTCCCATTTAATCAGTATTTTCATTCATTGTAAGAAGAAGAGCATGTGCCTTGAATATGCCTTACTGTCAGCTCTTTTGGCCTACCAAATTTCTCTGCCATTAACTGCATGTAATTATCTTATTAAGAAACTCATGTACGTTGGGAAGCTTTTGGGCTCCATTAGTGTGGCATTATGCACACAACAAAGTTCATCCCAATTCTATATGCCACAAAAAAGAATATCATTTACACCGAAGAAGCACCGACAGTGATTTGAACTAAGATTAGATAACCAACACGAATTTGCAACAAGAAATACTAGCAAGACGAACACACCTTTTATGCCCAAAAGAACCTCTGAATAGCCTGAACGCGAGATGCTTTTACCTCAATCCAGTTAAAAAAATGCAGAGAGGCTTTGTGTGGGCACTGATTTCATCTATATACTTAAAATCATGATTTAAACTACAAAAATGTCAACGCTTTTAGACTTTTCCTTATAACATTTGCCTCTTTGAATAAAAAATCTGAATCATCTAACCAACTCCATAAATTTCTTGTTGCATAAGACACTACTCATACTCATCTTTTTGTGACGTAGAGATGCATTTCCTATTGTCCCATTCCACTAAATATATCTCTTAACCAAAGGGCCACATTTCAAAACAAATACATTGCAAAATTGTCACTGCTCAATCGAAATGAACCATAGGCAAACCTGAAAAAATATCTGTAAATTTATGAATTTTAGGAATAGTAAATATAATACAAAACCGGGTAATTATAGAAGCATATTGATCGTAAGAGATGGATTACAGAAGCATTCACAACTCTCTCATTTGCAAAACCCCAATAAGATTTTCTCAGATGCACAGAAAAAATTCAACATTCTGCCGACGCAAATCTTCCATTATCGCCACTCTCTTGGAAGTCGTAGAAAATGGCTTGATATCCAGTGGGGAAGTTGGGATTTTGGCCCTCTCTGAATTTGACAACTCCTTTGGATTGAAGATCCAAGGAGCATTGCAGAACTTGTGCTTCTCATCAGGCTAGTCTCTGTTGGCTAATGAATTGGATGAGTAATCAAACATCATGTCTTCTCTTCTCTCCTCTCTGCTTTTCCCTGATGACTCTCCCTTAACCAAATAAAACACTCTGCTCCCAAAACTAGCCAGAACCTCCAATTCTTCCTCCCTATCTTCAATGAATGCTACAAACTCTTTAAAGCAGGAACTACTCTCCGAGATTTCTGATTCATGACACAGAACTACTTTAGCTCAATTTTAACAGCAGGAACCCCTCCTGGAATGTCAGACAAATCAGCTTCCTGCTCCTTTGTGCAATGGGACACACACCCACTAACATACAGGAAGAAGAACATACACATACCCGAATTTATAGTTGTAATACCCTAAACTCTAAACCCTTTGAAGGAACAGATTTAATAGCAACAATAGCACAAAATACAATATTGTTCCTCCAATATATTTGTTTTGGTTACTTGCTCCATTACGTACAAATCTATCGTTTACCTACTTGCAATGCAAATCTGTTGACTTGAATATATATATATATATATA
>LPNX010182714.1:0-14033 GCA_001517045.1 Pseudotsuga menziesii
AGGTTCATGCATAAACCTTGTGAAGGACACTGGTCAGCTGCAAAGAGGGTTCTAAGATACTTGAAGGGGACTCAAGACATTGGACTCAAGTACTCTAAAGGAATGTCATTGAGTTTATCCATTGAGGACAACTCTATTCAGAATGAGGTTGTTGGTGGACGGTGCAAAAGTTATCCATTCCTACTTCCGTTAAGTTCATAGATGCAAGACTGTGCGGAGGGGGTTGGGATTGATTGTTATCTTCCCTTTTATTGTAATAAGGCTTATAGAACTTTTGAGCTTCCTTCTCCTTTTCCAAGTCTATGATTCTGTTAGAAATATTCTGCATCATTTTTTCCATTCCTTCGAAATCTGGTGATTGCTCCTCTTTAGGATTAGTAAACAACAAATCTTTCCTCTAGACATTTTTTTCTCCTGACCGTTTAGAATAATATTCGATACTTTCCCTTTCAGCCTCTACTTTTTCCGCTTCCTCATAAGTCTCAGCTAGGATAGGTTTGGCCTTCATTTTGGCAAACATGGGCAAATCAGGCCCTAGAGCTGAGGTATAATATTCAATCAGGACTTTATCCGAGGGTTTGTCAGCTTCAGAAAAAATCTTAAGATAGGTTGCGAATCTTTGGGTAAAACTATGCACCTTCTCTTTTCTTTCTTTCTTTAAGGCACATAGTCCTTTCATAAGAGCTGCATGAGTTTTTTGGGTTGCATATTTACTTCTAAAAATCCTTTTAAAGGTATCCCAATCAGTGATAGAATTTGCAAACCAAAATACCATGACGCCATTGCTCCTTTAAGGGCATGTGGAAAAAGTCTACAAACCACATCCTCATATTCCCCAACCCTTAATCCTTCTATTGCGAAATAGAAACTCTGCAAGTGGTCATCTACTAGCATCTTCTCATTTGGATCAAACTTAGGCAGCATCTTTTCAAAATATTGAGGTAAATCATGCAAAGGAGGTGTTAGGTTTAAAGGTGATCTGGCTTTCCAGGAAGGTGGTGGATTTGGTGGGTTGAGTGGCTGATTTGGGTTTACGCCTACCATGAGTTGGGGTGGAGAGTAAGATGGTCAATGAATAGTAGTATGAATAGGAGAATAGTAAGGAGTATCTAGGCCTACTTGATTCAAAGGCTGTACAACTTCCTGTAGGGTTGTCTCTACAAGTTCTTCAAAATATCCAACCAACACTGAGTCTTCCAATATAGGATGATCTTTCCTTTTATATTCTCTTCTGGGAAATTCAGGAATAATCGGTAATCCTCCAATATTCTTCACGTATGCCCTAGTGTGTCTTCTCATATTATTAACAACTTCATTATCCATGGAAAATAAATGTTCTCTACCTTTCTCTTCAGAAATTGGAGTAGGAAACAAACTGCCTTATGAACTGTCACCAGTGGAATAATCTTGGGAAAATGGATTTCCTCGAGCAGCCATGCACTGGCGGCCCTCCTTCTAGTGCCAGAAACTTGTTTAGGCCTAGAAATTCACAGGAAACAATAGCAAGGGATTCTCCCCAGTCAACGTTCCCAACTAGCCCGTGACTGTTTGGTGTAGGGAATCCGTCTGGTTTGCGGTCTAGCTACTTTAGGTCAAGTAACAAAAATAAAGGTTTTACTAGTTGCGACCCGGTCCACCATGTATATTTTTGTATTTTTTGACTTTAAGTATAATATGCACGTGCCTACCTAAGATGCATATTGATTAAGGATACAAGGAATGGTCACAATGTCATGTGCAGGTTCTTACCTCTCGTCTTAGACTCTCTCGCATCTCAATCACACACAATTAGCAAATATATACTAACTAAGCAGTCTCTAGAGAGCAAAATATTAATTCATGAGTAATGTAATACTGTTCACATGTTAAGGTAAATCACAGGTAGCTGTTCTTAGAACCAAACACACAAACATGAATTAAGATATACATGACAAGATAGCTCATCAACAATTAAAACGTCCATTACTCATAATGGAAATTATCTCAGAATATACCAGAGAACATTCAGACAAGAACATAGGTTCAGAAAGTTAGAATGTTCTCACAGTTAATGAAACACAGTAAAAAATGAAATAGTTCCCCTTCAACATTGTTCATTTTATCTCATTTGAACATTCCACACAGCACCTTCTCCAACAGGCAAAATTTGCAATTTCTTATTGTAAAACGAAGTAGTTCCTCTTACAAACAATAGCTCACAAGTTTTTCGAGGGAAAAATCCCCTCTTACCTCTAAATTTCCTATCTTTATACAAAGACCCCAAAACCTTTGAGTTGCCCCCGCCCCTTGACCTTCTGGCTTCCCGACCGTTTTAATCTCATAGTTTTGTCAGTTTGTGAGTGCTTATGATTTAAGAAATGTATTACATTTCAGATTTTAGTCTTACAAGTATTTCATATAGCGGGACCAACTCAGTAACTACCTTTTGCTTTTCAGCCAACTTTCCTCAGCTTTATCCATTAGCTATGTATTCTTGCAGCAGTGATTTGAAAAATCTTATGAGTCTGTCTGCAATCAAAAAAAAATTTCATCATTAATACAGACTGCATCTTTTCAATACTTAAACCACACTAATAAAATTGATTATCAAGATGAGGCCCTGTACTGCGCTCTCGTCACGAAAATATTAACAAGAATCGGAAAAAAAACGCCACCCAAAAATGGCGGAAAACAACCTTATCGGTGGCTTCAAACACTAAGACATCGACCAGACAGTCTTACTTACAGTCACAATGGCGGGTTTCAGATGGACAATGAGTTCCACAGGACCATTAAGTCTATCGGAGTCGGAAGAACTTAAAACCAAAGCATCGAGCAGTAAAGTTCCCTGTCATCGAACGGAATGACATCAACGTTGGGAGGTTAGTGAATTACGCAGCCGCAATAGCGGAAGATGAAAAGACTACGGGCCCCGCAATCAAAAGATGAAATGATGAAACCCGAAAAAAGCATTGAAGGGCGGAGCAATTATATGGCGAACACTTAGTTCGCTCGGGAGTCGTAATGGCGGAAAGCAAAAAGACAACAACCTTTGATCAGAATCATAAGCTTTCTGATACGGTGCAGAAAAATCACGCAAACGTTAAGTGTTCAGAAAACCTAAGGTCGTGCATTAGCCCAAAAGTTTGTCTCCCTTCCAAAATAGCGGCTTCACAAAGATCAAACAACCCCGACTCAACTTCAACCAACCTCTGATAATACAAACAAGTCAAAACAATAACAACACGACATCAGAGAAGTCAAGACTATCCTACGGAACACTCATCGTTCAGTGTCTGCAAAGGAGGATTCATAACGAAATATGGTTCCAATACATTGTTTAAATGGCCTCTGAAATAGTGGTTAGAATGAGAAATAGGCTTCCGAGAACAAAGAAAGAAATTGCAGATCAAAGGGCAAAAACCAAACTCTAAATTCCACAACCCAAAGCAGTTTCAGACATAAGCAATTTTCCAAAAAGCATGAAGAGAGTTAACCTCAAAATAGTCCAAACTTGTAGCAAAAGGAAAACAAAAATAGAGTTCATGGATCCAAACGATTTTAGGCAAGATAAATATTAACAGGGGGTCCAAAATTTCAAAAATTTGGGGAAACAGTTGCAGCTGCAACAGGTTTATTCCATGATCTGAATGAATAATACTGATGAAAAGAATAAGAAATACTGCAATAATCACAATGCTAGAAACAATTTGGCATAAATTCCACTCAATGCCCAAAAATCTTTCGTTCTGCAATTTTCACCGAGTCAAAAAAGTTTCACTCTGCAATTTTCATAGTTGTCAGCAAAATTCTGGAAAATGGTTGATTTTAAATCAATGACATATCCACTTTAGGAACTCCAAATCAGATGATTTTTTTTTGAAACTGCATATTTTTGTGAGAGGAATTCAGATTTGCAACTGGTTTCTTCTGAATCTCTGCAAAAGGTTTCATAAATTGATATGAAATTTTCCACCCAATTTTTCCCTCTTTTTTTTCCATTTCCAATAATAAGAGAAAACAAAATTTCCCACTTTTTCTAAGGAAAGTGCTCTGATACCATATGTGAGGAACCTCCTGCAATAAACAATGAATATTCACAATATAATAGAAATAGAAGAGCACATAGGAGATTTTATTGATCGCATGCCACTTCGAGGGTGCAACCTCCTTTGAGCAATCTCAATACAAATAACTATTGGATACCTTCATTGGCCTCAACAATCACTTATATACTAAGTCTAATCTAAACAATTATTACTCCCCATGAATGTGGGATAATACAGCATACTAATGGGATGACTTGCATAACATATGTCTCCAAAAAAATATACAAATGAAATAAAGAGGAGGATTGACACATGTTCTTAACACCATACAATGGGCCATCCATCCTCATGGGTGATGGCTCTAAGATTTCGACCAAAGGGATTAGAAGGATCAATCTTCACAATGGGTAACTCAACAATGTGTTATATGTGCCTAATCTTGCAGCAGACCTACTCTATGTCTATCAAATGACACATACAAATTTAGTGAAGTGAGTTACATTCATTCAAGATGACGTGTAAATATCATAAATTTCTATGGGTAAAGTTGTTGAAATGGGTATTGCAGATCACGAGTCAATAATGTACACATTTTCACACTTTCTTCCTTACTCCTCAGGGAATGCAATAATGTCACATGCTAATGAGACCATCACTCTATGGAATGAGATTTTTATAAACCTAAACTACATATATCTTCAATCTTTGAGAAAATAAAACATGGTTCAATGACTTCCAAGCATCAAGTTTTCCAAAGGCACATGCAAGGAATTCATTGTTGGGAAACATATAGAGTGCAAGTATGACAAGGAGAAGGAAATAAGGGATGTGGAAGTTATTGAATTGATCCATTCATATATGATAGGATCTCTTCCCATAACCTCCTATGGAAACTCAAGGTATTTCTTAACATTCATAGATGATTTCTCAAGATATTGTTGTGTGTATTTTCTCAAGCAAAAATATGAAGTGTATTAGATATTCAAAGCGTTCAAATATTTTATTGAGAATTTTAGTTGGAACAAGATAAAGGTATTAATGAATGATAATGGAAAGGAATATTTCAATTTGACTCACTCACCTAGTTAATATAAATATGGGGGTCATCTCTCTCAATCACACACACTTTCACTCATGTGTTGTGTAAGAGAGAGAGAGAGAGAGAGAGAGAGAGAGAGAGAGAGAGAGAGTATACTGTAGAAAGTGAGTTTTTATTCTTGTTCTTGGGTTTTTATATTGTACTTGGTTGAATTCTATATAGAATAATTTTTGCTCGGTTTTCTCCCCCATGAGGGTTTCCAAGGGTAAATAACTGTGTTATTTTGTGTGGATGTGCTTTCCTTTCTTTCAGTGATCCTTTTCTTATGCTTATGATATTATGATGATAAATTATTATATCTTGTGTAACCATCAAAATTCTAACACATAGCTCCCTTATTACAAAATGTTATGCCTCCACCTAAACCTAGGAAACTAGTAGGTTGGTGAAACATTGTTTGCAAGTAGTCTTAATTGGATGGGGACATGATACCAATGGATCATACATCTGTTTCTATCATAAATTCATTAGGAATGTGTTTAAGTTGGAATTTGTATAATATTATGTAGATTTCATCTTTTAGTTCTATGTGTTGAAGGCCTTTTCAATAGTGCTTTATTATTTATTAATTGTACATGAGATGCCATTAAACCATGGTTCAAATCAGTAAGCATATTCACATTTTCTTTGCTCGAAGCATAAGTGTTTCTAGTGAATTTATCTAGGTATCTTCTCCCTTATAAACAATAGAAGCATGGTCTTGTTCAACAAACAAAAAATGGGTGCAAATTAAAATTGCATCTTAAAATTTGTATAAACTCAACAATAACATGAGACATGTATATTCAACTATGTATTTTCACGTTTTTTGAATCCTATTGTAATTGTGCCTTATTTTCCCAAATAACATGCTCATGGCATGGTCGAAATTTGTTATACATTGTATCTCCAACGATCTTGATGTTAAGGTTGACATTGGAAGCGTAAATAATCAAGACAAGTAGAGAACATGGCTAGAAAATATAGTGAGACAAGACTGCAACGAAAAGTATCTTGGTGTAATATGAATCCCAACATTTATCCATTGTTTTTCCAATTTTCATACTAAGACACTTATAGCAATGTAAAATTAGTTTTCTTAAAGTATCCCCATATGAAAACATCAATTCAACCTCTTCTACCAAATGTTGAAAGTTCTGATTTTCATCAATTTCTTGAATTACACCTTCTGGTAAAGATGGTATAAGTACAATCACTTGTTTAGTCATCAGGAATGTCAATCCTCAATAGAATTTCATTCTTCACAATTTTATGGATGCACTTCTCTATATGCATTCTTGACTTCAAGGAATTAACTTACTCACTAATCTAAAGGAATCAACTTACTCCATGTATCATAGTATGTAGTAATGTACATTGAAAAACTAAAGAAAAAGTTTAAGTAGATAGGTAGATATTTCAAAGCTGTATAAATCTTAACTTACAAGATGCTAATATATAGACAATTATACACTATTCCCATAAAATTCCTCCTAGATTTATTCCACATAATTTTGAAAAATAGTTAACCCATTCAATGAAATTATGAGAAAACGCGCAAAATCCATGCCCGACATCAATATCACACATAAATCCTTCCCTAATTGTTATTGAGATCCAACAAATATAAATTAAACAAGTGTATAACCAAGGAATCAACCACTAAAAGGAGAAAATGCATTGGGAGTGAAAAGGATATAATCATGGATTAAGAATGAGAGGTTGAAACTGAGGATTTAATGAGGGAAAATTTTAAGGATCCATAATTATTTTAAGTGTATAAATCTTGGGAAGTCTTACTAATCTGCAAATTTCCAACCATATAAAACAAAGTTCTAAGGGTTTTATATTGTTTCTAGACAATTTTGGCGAATTTTTGAGTAAATTTTTTTGTCCCATGGAATTTGGGTGAATCAACTAAGAAAATAAATGAAAATTAGCATATCTTTTTTTGGAAAAAAGGTTACAAATCTATCCCATGGGATAAATTCTTCCCCTACAATTTTCCCTAATTTTATAAAATATTAGAGTCTTGGGGTGCAATACTAACAGTTTCAATAATGTTTAGGTCATATTTATAGGTCAACCTCTTATCATTGAGTACTAAGTAGAAACTAAATATATAAAGAGGCATAAATGTGCACACTTGATCTTTCTTGATCTCAAAATATATTCTTGGCAAATAAAATATAATGTCAACAAAAATTAAAATGTTAGTAAAGGAAGATGTGATAAAACTCTTGCCACCACCACTTGTCTTGTAACATTAAATACAATTTAAAATGCTAGAATACCCAAAACAAAATTTGTTGGGCGAAAGCATTGTCGTCATCGACTTTCAACTGCTTTATCAGAAATAATAATGGCATGGATATTTCAGATAGGAAATTTGAATAATAACCCATGTATCATCTATAGGATTATACATAGCAACAACATTTTTGTTAACATATTCTGAAAACAAAATGAAGAAAAGATCATGTAGGGGTACCCTCTTGGAAGGCCATCAGAAATGAGTCCCACTACACCATCGAATTCTAGGCTTTGCAAATGCTCAACATCCTGAATAGGTTCGAAATTGCTAGTATGTCCAAGCTATTCTCCCACAAATGTCATTGAATATAAGCTTCTTATTGTCCTTGGATTATTGTTCACAATAATGGTCGATCAATTGGATTATGCATTTCCCTTTATGGTTTTACTCATTTATTCAAGAAAATCAACCCCCATTTTATCCATTTCATCGCTAGAAAAATCTAGTTAGGAATAAAAATATGTGAAGAAGTTAGCCTAACAAAACATGATATAAGCAAAAATGTGGGTATTTTTACCACATAAACCACATTCAAGATTTATTGGTTAACAATCGAAGCATTATAATTTGTCTCTATGACAAAGAATCGGAGCCATATTATTGATTATCTCGTCTACTATCAAATTCATTATTAGTTATTACGAAACAAGCTATTGACTTGTGCCTAGATCTATTGCCATGTGTTTGATCCAATGGTTCACTACTCCATATTATTAGTAGGGAATTAGTTGCATTTCCATCTTATTATAGCTATAGTAGTTGGTGCTCCATCCTTTATCCTTTTTTAATCTGACAGATTAGTTATGGAAAAATAAATTTTAACTTTTTTTCCAACTTATCGACCCTTGCACATGATTTTAAAACCATGGGATGATTTTAAAAAATTCTACAGAGTGCATCCCGAAGCTTTGATACCATGTCTCACCACTGTGAAAACATCCACACTGAAATTGTTTTGAGTTGTTTGAGATTTTTTCATAAAATAGAGGAAAGAAAAACAAAGAATAATTATGATTTCATTTTGAAGTGACTTCCATTCACATAGGATAATAAGAAATTAATAAATGATGATTGTTAAAATCTAGCAATGATAATTACAATCCAAAAATTTTGAAATTTTTTTACAATAAATAAATATACAAAACCTGAGGGATAACAAAATGAATATAAAATCCTCTAAACCCATGCCCAAAAGGATCCAAATTACAGGACTATTGAAACAAGCAAGCCTATAATACAAAGTAAAAACAATGGCTGAAAAGAGAATGAAATCTTATGTAAAAGGAAATCAAGGAAAGAACCTTATTTGAAGCTATATCATGTTGATATCTTGTTGCTAGTGATTAAGTTATTTTCTAGGAAAGTCCTCTTCGAATAATGTTATTTCTTCTTAGACTAGAAAACTAATATAGACTCATCTTAGATGTATGTATTAGATTTGAATTTCCATTAGTGTAACATAGCTAGAAACATTTGTTGATTACTTAGTTTATATGTATTTCCAACTGTTCAGTTTGTTTTTGATATATTAGTTAAATGTTGATTTTAGGTTGTGACATGTTAAGTATAACCTTTATGTGTGATACCCTTCATCGGACTTTTCTGTGCAATACCCTCTCTCGATAAAGTTGCAATAATTTCCAATTAATTCTAAAATATAACCCCTGCAACTTGGTGCAATATTTGGAGATGGATTTGCGTTGATGTTGGCTCAGATATATTTCTCCATTGTGTTAGAGATGGTTATGTATTTCATCATCATTGTTAGCATATTTTCCAGGATCATTTTCACCATATGCAGATGCTAAGAATCAGACTTATACTTGCTGGTAGCAAGTCTCGCAGCTAAATGAGGAAAAAATGTTATACCCAATGATGATGTCAGTCATCAAATCATGCCTTATTGAATGGGAGTCCAAGGAACAACATCCATATATTGAATACATTTGTCTATGGCGTCACTGAACAATATGTCGCAAGAAACTGGTAGAATAGCCAGTGCTTCGTCCACGCTAGAAAACCATAAGCATTTGGAAGGAGAATAATACATGAGATGAAGACCTGTTATAGAATTATCACTACAGTATGTAGTTCTTACCTCACTACTAAAAATAGGAGGATTTTGAGAAGATTGTTTAAGTATATTTCGTCTCTTCTTATTTCTTCATTATATTTTTCATACTTATTTTATTTTTATTTTGTCTTATCAATGACTAAAAATAAGCATGAGAGTTAAAAGATTGGGAACAATATTTTTTTTTGCATTATTTCTCATTTCTCATTACCTCTACTTCATTAAAGAATACCCATGCATCTTTGAAATTAACCTCATGTTTCTCTCCTACCACCCTTAAAGTCTTCATTGGTGCATCTTCTAAATCAATCAATTTCAACCTTGGGACAACCTTTTTCTACTCATGCCCAATCGACTTCAAAACACCCTATTAGAATTTCTTGGAGTACAGTACTTGCAGACTCATCTTCTTCATCTCTAAGTCCGTCTTTTGGCACTTTTGGGGCATATATGGCTTGAACGTTTATCATTTGGAACCCTCACTCAATGTCTTCTTGGTTTGGCTCATCTGCATCTCATCCTTCATTTGGATCTGGAAATGGTGGTTCAAGTGCCACACCATTGACACGTCTTTATTGTTGCAATTATTTTCTAGAGGTTTTGTCTCCCATGAATACTTTTTATTGGCCTCTTTTATTGGAATTACATACAATTTACATTTGTCGCTAATGTTAAGAACACTTTTAGTTTCCATCACGGTGCACTTTGGGTCTTCAATCCTCCATAGCCTCTTATGAAAATTTATCAAAATACCTCTATTGGGTCTTCTCCCTCCTCTTCAGAAGTTTTTTTTAGGGGCCACTACCTCCATAGAAATTCCTCTAAACTTTCCCATGTTACAAACCCCACTATTTCGGTACCGTTATTCACTCTAGAAATTGTCCTCTTGAAATTAACCTTGTGAAACTCTAATCTATTAAGAATATCATATTCCACTTAAAATTAACCTCGTGAAATCCTGATCTATGAAGAATATGGTATTGTTGGATGTATAGGCAGTGGCTGTCCTAAAATGTCGCTTGGAGTGGTTGCACACTAGTTTAGGAAAGATCTCAATGTTTGAAGAGGAAGCAATATATCTCATTTTTTAGTAGAGTGTTCTAATTTGGATTTCTGCTTCGAAGAAAATTCTAAGAGGAGCATTATCACTGCCTATGCAAAATTTTCCAACATCATTGATCACATCATCTACAAAATTGAGTGGGTAATCTCAAGAACCCTCTCTTTTCATTTCTAATATCTTCTCTGATATTATGGTTTTTTGGGTATCCCATTTTTTGAAATCATTGTAATTGATGGTAACTTCATTGTATATTTAGTTTTGGGTTTCTCTAAAATTATTGATTCATTGCTTGGACTAGTGAGATTCTATTGGTGATGGATTATATTTTGGCCACAACTTGTACTCTTAATTTCTGCACACACTACTACATACCATGTACCAGAGTGTTTTCTCACCCAACTATTTGGTATTTAATTGTACTCTTTGACTTTTCCTCTTAGAGGAGACTAAAGAGGGTTTGCAAATGGTTTTCCTTTTGTAAAAAAATGAAAACATGGTTGTTTCAATTCCACCTTTAGTGTTACCTTGTTAATATTTTAAGGTTATTCTACATATGAATTCTTGAAATTAATATAAAAGATCCAAATCCTAGTCTCTATCAAGAGCAGAGAGGGAACAAATCTCTCGAGGTGCAAACCTCTTCTTAGGAATTGCACTCAATGAACTATCAACTTTGGTGTGTCCTATATATAGCCATTGATTTGATTCAAACCAAAAGACACATCTTTTTATTTAAGGTCCACATATAATATTTTCATTATTAATATTTAATATTATTTATGGCCAACATACAATATTTATTATTTTGTTAGGAACAAACATTACAACATCTCCTCATACATGGTTTTAAAACCATATGCAAGGCCCTCATAAAACCATGGGTTGTTTAGAATGTCATGCACATGGTCTTAAAACTTTGCAAGGCCCTCCTAAACTATGTACAATAAAACTATGGGTTGTTTAGGAGGCCTTGCACATGGTTTTAAAACTAGGTGCAAGGCCCTCCTAAAGGATGCACATTAAAACCATGGGTTGTTTAGAAGGCCTTGCACATGGTTTGAAAACCATGCCAACATTTTGTTTTGCTTATTTTTTTATTGTTTTCTTAGGTAGGAACATTACAACATCTCCTCTAGTTGTTTTCTTGGCCGACATGTATTTTGGCGGATAGTTAAAATTTGTTTTTTATTATTTTTGCCCCAAGAGGCACTCTAGGTCCTAATATGGGGGAGATCTTTTAACGTAACATTCCTCATGTAAATGTCCGCTATAAATATTATGAGGGAGATGTTGTAACCGTGGGTAAATTACTAGAACTTCATGGCACACTTGGAAGAAAATGGTTTACATGAATTTTATGTTACCATTAAGAATGGTATTCATGACAGGAATGTAAACATAATTTATTGATGAATGAAGAGGAGAACAGGTAAAATTGCAGTGAATTAAAGCGGGGGCAAAATTGCAGTGAATTAAAGCGGGGGCATAGAATGGTTTGCAGAAGTGACTAGGAATCAAACACATAGAGGGAGCAACTGTTATAATGGAAGTAATTTTTTTTAGAAATGACCTTTTTCAAACTTGAAAGAGAAGAAGATTGTCTTTTTATGAGTGTTAATCATGCTGATTTTCCAGTTTATGACTCATCAATTTTTATAGGTGTAATAAGTTATGGATTCTTAGTTTAGAATCTCCACTTTCAAATTAATTTTATAAGGAAGTAAGGTCACTTGAAGTCTTTGAGCAATTATTATTACATATGGATTCAATATCAATAAATTCATAAGAAATTATAATAAGATGTTTTCTTATTTAACTTAAGAAAATTTATATTTTTTCAAAGAATTTTTTATTTTAAATTCTTTATCATTCTCCCTACTGTTTTCAATTTAAATGTTGCCAACAATATGCTTTTGGATGTAGGATCCAAAATGATAAAAGCAAAGGCTATAAAAAAGAGTACATGTAGAACATTCAAATTGTACAGTTAAATGGTGGAGCATTCAAATTGTAAAGTTAAATTTTAGAAAAGAATTAAGAGTATGAATTTACATAAAACTTAAATTAAGGGACGTAAATTAAGGGACATGAAAAACTCATCAAATTTTCAATTTCTATCATCAAATTTTCAATTTCCATCTAATACGTGAATGGGATGTAAAATTCTAAGTTTAAGAACTTTTTAATTTTTATGAAGGGTGAAGGAATTATCACATTAATGAGTAATTTGAACTGGTTTAGGAGGGCCTTGCAAATGGTTTTAAAACCATGTACAAGGTCTCCTAAATAGCCTATGGTTTTAGGAGGGCCTTGCACATGGTTTTAAAACAATGCATGGGAGATGTTGTAATGTTGGTTCCTAACACAATAAAAAATAATAAAAAATATTATATGTCCCCCATAAATAATATTAAATATTAATAATAAAAATATTATATATAAAGCTTAAATAAAAAGATGTCTTTTAGTTTGAATCATATCAATGGCTATATAGGACACACCAAAGCTGATAGCTCCTTGAGTGCAATACTTAAGAAGAGATTTGCACCTCCAGAGATTTGATTTAGGCTTGATAGAGCCTATCAATGTCTATATATAGGACATACTAAAGCTAATAACTCCTTGAGTGCAATACTTAAGAAGAGATTTGCACCTGGATAGATTTGATCCCTCTCGACGCTTGATAGAGCCTAGGATTTGGATCTATGCTGGTGTTAGTAACAAGAGTTACAAGATCTCCCTCATTAGGTTGTTTTTTTGGTGGACAACGGCTAAAAAGAGAATGAAATCTTATGTAAAAGGAAATCAAGGAAATAACCTTATTTGAAGTTATATTAACCTAGATCCAAATCCTAGGCTCTATCAAGTGCCGATAGGGATCAAATCTCTAGAGGTGCAAACCTCTTGTTAGGTATTGCACTCAATGAGCTATCAACTTTGGTGTGTCTTATATATAGCCATTAATTACTTGTTTCTAGTGATAGAGTAATTTGCTAGTACTACTCTCAAACAAACCCATACTACTAAATAAAAACAATATCCATATCTCTTAAACCGATGAGATAATATTGAAAGGTCAGGAAATAAACTTCAAAGTAAACCCAATAAAAACAATATCCATAGCTCTTAAACCGATGAGATAATATTGAAAGGAGGTCGGTAAATAAAACTTCAAAGTAAAACCTGATGAGATAATATTGAAAGGTCAGGAAATAAACTTCAAAGTAGACCCATACTATTAAATAAAAACCATATCCATATCTCTTGAACTGAAGATATAATATTGAAAGGTTCTCAAGAAATAAACTTCAAAATAAAACGCTGAAATACTGTTTGAGAGAAACTGAAGAGACAACATTGAAACATGATCCACAAACAAACTTGAAAATAAAGTGCTTAAATTCTGTTTGCGCCATAGCCTTCCTTCCGTTGGGTTATTTTTCATCAAGTAACATATCTTAATATGTTAATATCTT
>LPNX010182714.1:21449-34285 GCA_001517045.1 Pseudotsuga menziesii
TTTCTTCTTTATTTGATCAACTCCTTGAAGCTCAAGTGGTGATGGGGAAGTTGATCTCGGTTCTTCATTATCTCTCACAACATATTCATCTTCATGCTTATGAGAAATTTGGTTTTCAGGAACATTTTCAAATCTGATCTCTATGTCACCAACATAGATTTGTGAGAACCCATCAGTATTTACTCCTTCATAGTTCAAGGATCCAACAATTGATTCTCTTTGATTGGAACAACCCCCATTAGTAAGGATTGTGTTATTGTCTTCACCTTCCTCATTATTTTGTTCTCTGAAATCACCTTGAGGTAAGTGATGCTCCACTTCACTATTCTCTATTTCTTCCTTTAATGGTGTATCTAATGTATTTTCATCTCCTTTAGAACAAAATTTCTTCCACATATTTCATGTGATGTCTGTAAAAGTGGTTATAACTTCTTCATTTATAGTGCAGGATAAATATTTGCTCTTTTCACAAGTAGGATGATTTTTATCTAATGCGTTCACATTTTCCTTATTGTACCTAAATTCATACTTGAAAATATATTCTTGGAAAAAATACCTTTCATGAATATCCCCTCTCAAATTTTGATACTCTTGGAAACATTCTTCAATATCTATGGTTGTAATTTCTTCTTTCATTGGACGAGGAGGAAGGAAAGAAGGCTTGGTGGGTTAATTATGAAACCAAGACATGTGTGAAATTTTTTTCAACGTATGGTATTAATGCATAGGAACAAAGACCATGCTCTGATACTACTTGTAGTGTCCCTTTTTTGAAATTTTATTACAATGACCAATTTTTCACTTTTTCCCTATTTCGACCTTTGACTAGTTTTGATGTCTAGGTCTCCAAATTGACACAAATGATCCCAAATATTATAATAAGGTGTATGAATGATATTAATACTTGAATATTATTTCCAGGGATGATTTATGACCCTCCAATTACTTCTAAAAACTTTTTAAATATTCTGGTCAATGTAGGAGTCTTTACTAGCAAATTAGGGTCTCAAATCCCCCTAGGTATTAAATGTTGGAAATGGATTCTCAAATTCTCCCAAAACCACTCCAAATTATGAAAATAGGACAACAATGTTTAAGGTACATTGTTAAGGTATCATACGCATCATTATTTAGTTTATAGGGGCTATTATGACCCTCTCCTAAACAGCTGCAAAATCACTAATTTGACCCTTGGGGAAATGGCACCAAATCTTCTCCAAATGCAATTAAACTGAATAAAGTGACCTCAAATGCTTCAGTGGTGAAAATGAAATTTTTTATAGTCATAAATTACAATACATTCAACATAAATATAACATATATACATTCTTCCATTCGAAATAATCAGCATTACCATACATCAATATAGTGGGGAAATAGCCATTGTTTATTCATTAATAGTCACTTTTACATAAAAAAATTTCATATTTCGACCTGAGACTTTTTTAGAATGAATAATAGCTCATATTGAAAGTACTACAATCAGAAATTTGCTCATTAAAAATCACTTCACATACAACCATTTGGTATTTCATCCTGATACTTTATGAAGATGAATAAAATATTAGATTAAGATTATTACAATTAGAAATGTACCATGATAATTTCTCCCAAAGAGTACAATATCTCACCCAAAGCATAATCCCTCCATGAGGAAGAATATGCAAGAAAAAATGGAAATGGTTGAGAGAATGGGATGCACTAGAAGAAACCACGCACTTCCATGTAGCTTAAACCTGAAAATACAAAATCCATTAAATATCCATGAAATACCTAAATGGAATCTCCAAACACCAACTTGTATGGGAATATTTCACCCTAGAAATTGGCTAAGGTAAGTAACTAGTCATCCACTAGCTCTCTCAATTCACAAATGCACATTTATCAAATGATCAGAAGCTCTTCTCTTGTTTGATCCCTTTATTTTATAAACATCCTTAGTATTCTAAGGTTACCAATCCATCCATAAACTCAAGCCAAATCGAATTAGGGTGTGTGCTCAAGATTTCCCATGTGTCCTCCCTTTCTTAGCCTTTCATCTTCCCCAAATTCGAGTAGGGACCCATTGAGCTTCCCCAAATCACATGAGCACCCTCTTGGATGCCATATTTCAACCTGGTATGTCAGAAATGTCATATAATCTTCATCATTGGTGTCATAGATGTCACAAATGTTAGGGAATCTAGCCCAAGTGTCCAAGAAGCACCCATTTGACTCTTCCTCTCCCATGTAAGTTACATTTCCTTCCAAATTCAACCTATGAGGCATATGGCAAAGTGCATTATCCATCTAACTCATCCAAGAAAATTAGGATTCCCATGGATTTGAAATTGCAAGAGGAGGAGGTCATGTGGCACATAAATTCTAGCTTGTCTGGGCCCCATAATCTCCATGTGTCTCCATGCTCCATTGCCACTTCAATTTTATCTTGTATTTGTTTAATAATCTCCATTATTAAATATTTATTCCATTCTAATGTCTAAACATCATTTATTAGCTTCCTTTTTAAAATTCCAAATGTATCCATCCAACTTAGGAAACTAGTAGGATTGATGGAATTGCCTTGCTATGCAATTATTTAAAATGGGGAAAGTACACCAGTGGGGTAACATGATGGTCGAAATACATTATATCCATCCCAGAAGTGGAGTAATGAAGACTGCGGTGGAAAACCCAACCACTAATTGGTACAATACAATGATAAATATCAGCATGTGACTGCATATATAGTGTAGCAGTTTTGGATACATAATAGCACAATGGGCATGAATATGAATAATATACATATGTCACATGTGGTCATCGTTACGTACAATATACAGTGAACAAGATCTCCATAATGGATGAAGATACGTAGTGATACACTGGAATTTGGTCATGAGAACTGATGTCTCAGAGATAATGGAACAATCAAAGAGGTATCATATATCGCATGCCACCAACCTCAGAAGTATTCAACACGAATTTCCACAAGTACATGTCCCATCATGTGAATAAAGGATTCAAGGTCGAACATGACAGACCATCACCTGATTATCGGTCATTGATGTATACCATTAAGAGATGCGAGATATCCCATCAATAATGATAATGGGAATCAAGGTACATAGTGCAATCAAACAAGTGTGGATAGATGTATTAAGGTCGAACACTTCAAAGAATCCATCAATCAGGGGATCATTTTTTTCTAGCTATCTATGTGAGAATTGAAAATTATTTGTGGTTTCTTCACGGCTAGAAATTTTTGTTTTTTCCTTCTTTTCCTTCCCAACAATGTAACAATTTTGACCATTATTTTTCTGTGGTACTTGGTATATTAAATTTTTTAAGATTAGCTCATTTATTTACTCATGTTCTGATCTAGCATCCATCAGTTTGATGTTATCAGCATTAATACTATCTAAGTCATCTTTCAAACTTCTCATAGTTTCTAACATTTCTGATTGCATCTCATCCTTAACCTTTGCCTCAAGTTCCACATAAATTCTTTCCATTGCTTCAAGTGGTTGCTCTTTTTCAACAATTTGTCTTGGTTTTTCCATCAAGATGGATTCTTCCTGTGTATGCATCAAATATCAGTTTTGTTATTCCTTAAAAATGTTTAAACACACATGCCTCTTCATTTGTAGTTTATCATCTAAATTAAAAGTAATATATGTGTGTATGACCCATTAAGTATGAGCACAATAGCCTCACTCTAATACAATTTGTAAAATACCAACATTTATTTATCTTCATAATTTTTTTATTGTTTATATGTCTCTATTTATAATCTTCCATACCCAATCACTTCTTAAAATCTTTGTATTGTAACTATTTATTGTTCCATGTTAAAGACCCATAATTACAACACTATTATTTTTGTAACTAATTATCCTCCCACATTCAACAGTATTAACTTCAAAAGAATCCAAAAAGGGAATCCAAAGTAATGAAACAAACACAATTTGAAATTGAATTTCAAAGCTTATGACATCAGCTTCAATCATTTAATTTGAAATCATCCCAACCAATTGAGCTTATTAACAAAATTTCAGTTGGATATTGTTGGTAGAATGGATCTACTTAAATTCAATTACAACTTAATGCAAGTTAATGAAAAAAATATGCAGTGTCACTTGAATTTTTTTTCAAGAATCTGGGATCAATATACCTATGCTATACAGAGTACACAAATTTACAAATATATGCTAAGCCTTTAACAATGTCAACAATCGGAGATTGAACAAAAACTAGACAAGTTATAGGTGCAACCAAATGGCTTTTTAGTTTATTGTGTGTGGCCCTGACAACTCTTTCATCAATATCGACCAAACATGAAATGACTGAATGCTCTCGCTAAATCCAACATATCTATATGGTTGACTTTTCAAATCCCAATATTGTTATTGATCTTTTCATGAAGTAACATGAAAGTGAAGTATCTAGATTTAGCAAGCCCTCGCCTTATTACCTATTTTTGAACTGTTGATTTTACATATTGTATATGGGTTTTCTTCAAGAATGGAATTTTTTTAGAGTTTATCCTAGGATTGAAAAGAAAAGTTTATAAGTCAAAGAGAGGGATTAACAACAAATGGGTACCCACCATTAGCACATGAGATGATCTGCCATTCTCTGAACGGGGCATTATTTTGTAGGATCCTGAATGATTGATTTGCATGGACGCCATGGTTATTTCGTTCAATTGAACATAATGGACCATAAAGGAGGAGGTGAGGTTGCAAATCGTGCAAGGCTGTGATAAACAAATATCTTAAATCAATGCCTATAAGCCACCATATCAAAGAATTCAGTAGTGTAAAAATAGGCATAAGTTATGGTTCATAAATTTACATATTCATCCAAACTTAAAGGCAACATCCGGGTCAATTTTAGAGGTGTGAAATTCCAACATTAATGTGTAGCAGTGCTATACCCAACTTTTTAATAGTCACTCGAAAGAACCATAAAATTCTTGAAACTTGCAACCATATTAAAAGAATTAAAGATTTCTATGCTTTCTTAAATGCTCTGCAACATCCTAAATATTGCTTGCCAAAAAAACCAACATAAAAATCTCTGGTAAGAATCCCTAGCGCCTTCCAACTAAGTCAAAACAACCTTTGAAAAATTGCAAACCCTATTATGTATGAAAATATTATTTTAATATAGCTCGGAAGATGCTTTGAGGTGGGTGAATTTAATATTAAAAGCTTATTACTCCATGACTATAATTTAGTTTGGCAGCTATAAACTAATTTGGGAGAATATTCTTAGCCGTGTACAGAAATCTAGGCATTTGACAATCCATATAATTAGAAGATAAATATGTTAAATATGGTAAATAGGTATGTGAAAGGTTAAATTTAAAGGTGGTATGTAAAAGGTTATGAACGCCATGTATCACCCACACCATAGGAGTTCAGTGTCATTTCAAGCGATCTATGTCTCTTTGGTTTCAAGCAATTCTTATCCTTATGAAGTCAGATTCCAATAAGCATTACAGTATATAGAGTAAATGTCATGGCATCATTGTTGTGGTTATTGTTTAATAAACTATATTTTGTAGAAAATTGATAATATCAAAAATATTATTATTTAAAAAAAAATATTTGGTGTCACTAAAATTTAGCCGCTAAGAGAAAATTAAGATAGTATAAAAAATCAGAAGTATTTCTCTGTAGTATCTAGCTCACAAAAGAAAACTAATATAGCCAAGATTAAAACAAACTCTCATGAACTTCATAGCCAAACGAGGCATTGGTATATCCCAAAAACTCCATGGGCTGAAAAAGTTTGTCATCTGTGTGAGTTTATGAAGGTTGAGGATGAAAATAACTTTGTCTTAGAGTGTCTTGCTTACACTCTCATTAGATATGAGTCTCATAATATTTGTTACAATACAAATCTTTATAACCTCCTAACCTACCAAAATTATAATGAATTGAAAAGCATTTTGACAATATTTTTGAATGAAGTTACAAAATTTTAAAGGAAACCAATTATTATTAGATTACCCATGTAATTCCATATAATTATAAGATAAATATGTTAAATCTCGTAAATAGGTATGCCAAAAGTTAAACTGAAAGCCTGTATGTGGAAGGTTTTGAACGCCACGTATCACCCACACCACAGGAGTTCAGTGCCATTTCAAGCGATCCATGTCCCTGTCGATTCAAGCGATCCATATCGCTATGAAGACAGAAGCAATGGGGTTGGAATATCGATGGAGGTAAATACACTTGAGACATGGAGGTGTATCCTCTTTTATCTTCCAATTACTCTTTTACCGTATTTGTTATTGCAGTCCTGCTCGTGCCGACCTATATATTTTCCACGCCTATTCTGAAGCTGATGAGTTAGTTAGATGATGATATTGCAAAGTTATTGGGGTTCGTTTCAATATTCCGATCCCATTTCATACATACCTACAATCTTAGTTGAAAAGCATGGTCCTCTTTGGTGGTTCACTCCGTTGTTCATTGAGTTAGATGCTTTGATGCTTCTTTCAATACCTAAGGCCCAAGTTTTCTCCCTTTACCATGTTTAAAATCCAAATACCCCAAGTTTTCTCCCTTTACCATGTTTAAAATCCAAATACTATGCATACTTAGTCCTCAAAATTTTTGAATATTTTCCATATCCTCATTTGAATGCTATAAAACCCCTCAAGAAGTTATCAATGGTCGTTAAAGGTATCGTTCTAGGACCTTGAGCTCTATAGTCGTCTTTATAAGAGACTACTGCCCAATATTTCTTCACCAACCATGGTTAATTCCCTTGCACTCATACCTAGTTCTCAAAAACTGATAATGGTACCGATAACCACCCTCAAAGGTCAATGATACACTCAAGAGATGATGTGTGGTGGTTCGAGGTGGAATTCTTAGACCTAGATTTTTAGAAGCTTATTTTATGGTATAAATCCTACATTTCTAACCCCTTCCATGTCAATCCTTCCATGACCCAATTGTAGTACTAAAATCCTTCTAATGGAGCCCTTATCCCCTCTAAGAGGCAATATATCCCATAAAAATATCTTGTTTGGTTCTTTAAGACCTTTTATATGTACTTTGAGCCCTAGAAACCACATTTAGTGCATAAGGCACATGTTTCATCCACTAACCATGGTCAAGGGACCTAAACTATATGAAGTGCTCAAAACCTTCCTGTGGTGCCTATATCTCAAGTTAGAGTTAGATGATACTCTCACAAAACCATTGGTGGTGGTCTAAGGAATTGTTCTTCAATTTGAATTCCTAAAAGCTTATTATAATTCACAAGGATTGTGTTTTCTCCCTTAACAATGACCATAGTGCAACGACCCATCCTTGGTTCTAAAAACCACCTAAAAACATTCTAATGGTGCTTGTATTTCCACTAAAAGACAAAGATTCCATAAATAAATCATGTGTGGTGGTTTTGAGGCCTTGTTGATGGATTTTGAGCCATAAGAGCTACTTTTTGGGCCTAATGCTTTAGTTTCATTGCTTAACCTTGCTCCAAACCTTGACACCATTACCTAGTTCACCAAAAATACCAATGGTGCTAATATGTTAACTCAATGGTGAAGTATTTAAATGGGAGGTCATGTGTGTTGGTTCGTGACTTTGTTTTTGGATTTGGACGTGGAAAATTATCCTTTGTGGACTAATTCCTAGGTTTCTTCCCATGACATTCTTGAGCGCCCATTGATTCATACCTTATCCTCGAAAACTCATAATGGTTCCCATATCTGCTTTGGAAGTCATTTGTTTTTGTTTTAGGGATCAATATTGAGCCTAGATTTCTATCATCTTCATTAGGGCATAAGTCCCACATTTTCTCGCTCAACCATGTCTAGGACCTTTAGACCTACCTAGTGATCATATATTCCTAATATCAAGTATCACTACTCATAGCCAAGCATATGCTTGAGAGGTCATGTGTAGTGGACTAAGGCGTTGTTCTTGAACTTGGATGATTACATTCTTACTTTAGGGAATAAAGACCACCTTTCATCCTACAACCATGTATAGGGCCCTAGAATTCAAGACCTTAGAATGTCTGCACCCATTTTCATACTTGGAATCAAGTCTAGCCTTGAGATGTCATATTCCATGGATTTACATGCTATTCATGGAAAAGGATGCCTAAAACTCCTAACCCTTCAGGTTAAGGAGAGATGAGGTGAGGGAGGGAGGAGGGATTGGGTGGAGAGGAAGAGATAGGGGGTGGGGTTATAGGGGAGGGGGAGGTTACAGAGAAGAATATAGATAAAGATAAGGTGTAAAATAGCATGTAACACATATTTCATTAAATTTGGAAATATTCTATTACAAGGACTTCATCCGCATTGATTTTTTTGTAAATCTCTAAATACATATTCTATTAAATCTAGAAAAATCAACTCAAAGAACTATTCCATTAAATTTGGAAGAATTAATCCAATGAGCTATTTTCTCAATTAATATTTTTTACTTATTTCAAGTAAAACTTTACTATTCAACCATTCAAAAGAAAATATTACATCTCAATTAGAACTAGATGGGTTACTTCTAGAATTTAGAACTTCCGCTAGATTGAGTTCTTTCAAAATGAGGAAAGTCATAGCCTTTGAATCCTTACATAATTTTTATTAATATTATTTATAGTTTGTATTAAATGTTAAGTTGATTAAATTATTTTATGGCATAGTACCAACATTGTATTTGTTATTACAACAATTATAAACATTGTCATAGTAATTATTTGTGTCTTTGTTGAGTATGTTGTTTTATTTTTGGAAGTTGGCACCACTCATAATCAAAACGAGAAAATATTTTATGACTTTAAAGTCTAAGTTTTACCCTTGTAATGATTAAAATAAATTATGGATTAAAATAGAAACATAATTTATTATTGTTGTTGTTGGTAGTGGCAGTGTATTAAAAACTAAGTTGATGAATGTTTACTTTATGAATAATAGATTAACGTGAGAAATTTATTACCTATAAATTTATTTAATGATATTGATGTTAGTAAAGCCTCTCTTATTTATTAATATTAATTATTTTAACAATCAAAATCAATTATGAACTAGAATAGCATTAGTGCAATACAATTTGTTTTTTTTCATGTACAAGAGGAAAGGGGAAACCAATTGAACTAATTATTGCAAGTGTTCATTATTTATTTATGAAATATTTGAACAATATTTTTAATTGAAAAGAGCATATTTATATTGAAAATATAGATATCTTACAATATTTATACTATCATTAATATTTTATATCATCTAATAATTTATGTTAGGGCACAGAGGAATCGAACCACCATCGTCCTGCTTGTAATGTAGGTGCTCTTCCATTGAGCTAGCACCCTTTACAACATGAAGGGAGAGGGACTATGTTAACACCTAGATTACACATTTATAATCCTCTGTGACAAATCAAAATGAAGAAAGTTTTAGACTTTGATTCTTTCAAAATGATGAAATTCTTAGACTTTGATTCCTTACATAATTTCTATTAATATTATCTATAGTTTGAATTAAATGGTAAGTTGATTAAGTTTATGTAATGACATTAATATTGTATATGTTACTATGATAAAGCAATTGAATTATAATTTGATATGGTAACTAGTACATTGTTGGTGTTGAGTTCCTATACTAGTAGAAGGTTGGCACAATTTTAGAATGACCCATTTAAAAACTATTTAATGACATAATACAAATGTGTTCGTTACTGTAGCAATTTTAATTCTCAACATAACAAGTAATATTGTATGTGTTGAGTACCATGTTGTAATATATTAGAAGGTTGATGTAATGCCCCATATTAATGTTTATTAATGTTTATTATTAAGTACTTTTATTAAATTAAACATATACTAATTAATTTACCATTTTTTTTCATTTGTGTAAAACATTAAATAAACAATATTGAACTATACTAATTATTTCACCATTTTACCATTTGTGTAAAACATTAAATAAACAATAATGGGTAATGTATGACATTTGGTTAGGTTTTTGTAAACACGTACAATTCAAGATTCATTAATACATAACGCATGTCAAAAAAATCTGAACTACACTGCCCAAGGTCGAATAAAATAAATTAATTTATGAAAGAGGCGGTGGAAGAAAGGAAGGAAAGGAGGTATAAGGGGGAGGATTTTCGGGATTTTGGGGGAGACACTCGGGAAGATTTTTTTTTATGGAAGAACGAAAGTGATGCAGCAGAGAGGGAAGATAGCTAGAGGAGGGGGTTAACTCCAGGGGCCATATTTACACTCAGAGAGAGGGAAGTTGCTATCCAGTTTATCGGTACGTGGGCTCGGGGGCTAGGAAACCCATCGGTTTCTTAGGGCCAGCAGGTTTGCTGGTCGGCAGGGTGGAACATCCGAGTTGGCAATAAGGCTCCTATAGGCTTGGGTGAGGGAAAGGCAAGGATAAAGGTGCAGGAACCAGGGACAACCTTCAGCGCTAAAGCTCAGGTATTTTTCGGTGAACTATCTCTTTATTGCACAAAATTATAATTAAAATCTGAAAACGAAGTTGCTAACACCCAAAAATGGTTAAATACCTCATCTACCCCACTACATGGCTCATTTGTCCATCTGCCTACCATATTTTTTCCTGAAAATCCCACTAAAAAGCCTCCAAAAGGCCTAAAATGCCTCAAAAAGGCCAAAAAACCCCTTTTTCATCCAAAAATGTCCAAAATGCCTCTAAAATAGAAAAATCCCCAAAAGGGAAGAAAAAATATAAAATAATGAGGAAAAGGAGGAAAAAACCCTAACAAGCTTCCCTAAACCACATGGTTTCCAAAACCATGGGCCAACACTCCACCACTAAAAAACTATAAATAAGTGGTGGAGACCCCTCATTTCACATCCACAGTCATAAGCATCCTACCTCTGCCGAAATTATTCTCGAAACCCTAGCTTACCATCAAGCTACTTTCACCATTGAGAACTCTTTTGGCCCATTTACACCACTGGAAAAGGAGAAGGAGCAGCTTGGAGCTCGAAGCCACCGACATCGGACCAGCGCAACGAACTCCACCAACCTCCTCATTGGAGGTAACATCAATAAAAACCATTATTCATTTCTTTACTGCTTTTGCTTCATGTTATTTACTTTTTACTGTTTTAGCTTCAAGAACGTATTTAGATTAATCTTTTGTTTCAGTTTATCTTTATTTTCATACACATCATTGAACTGCTACTAAGGATTCCAGATTCCTTAGTAGGTGCTCATCAGCACAAGCTAGGGTGAAAACCCTAGCTACAGTTTTGGTGACTCCGCTGTCTTTTTTAGTTTATTTTTCCGTACTGTACTTTCGGCTGTCGTTTTCGGCCGCCGAAACCGCACTTTTTTCTTCCGCAGTCGCGGCCCGACCGCGCATTTCAGGCCCTAACCCGCGCTCCGACCGCCGCTGTCAGCCATTTTCCTACGTCCTGGACGCATTTTTGAACATTCCCAGTTGCTCCCCGACCGCGCTTTTTTAGCCCACAGTCACGATCCGACCGCGCCTGTTCATAACACAGTCGCGCTCTGACCGCCGCTGTCAGCCCGAATTCCACGACCCAGACCGTGCCTGTTTCCTCTAAACCCACGATTCGACCGCCCCTATTGCCTTCAAATCCGCGGTCCGACTGCGCGAGTCCGCCCCATACCCGCGGTCCGCGAACTGTTCTTTGCCCTTGTTTCCGCGCCGAGACCCAACCACTTTGCCCCCTTTTTTCCTGCACTTGCACAGCCACCTGTACCACTTGCATCCCCGCAGCCATTTCTGTCCCTTGTTTACAGAATTGTTTAGAAAATTTTTAGCATTTATTTCAAAAAAAAAAAAAAAAAATTGTATGGTAAAAGTTTTTTCAAGTTTTTCATACATTATTATTGTTATTAAGTAACCATTTTGGATTCATAACCTCACATGCACACAATCTATCCCCTAATTCAAAGTGAGACCTGAAATCTACTTAACTCAACCAACACTATAACCTCATTTGAGGAACACAAAAGAATTTTGTAGTTAGGTAGGATCGGGGGGATAGGCTTCCAATAACACCCCTCGGTTATTTACACGCGAGACATAGTTGTTGTCCTTTAGGGAACCAAAATCCCTTAGTATTTTTTGACACAGTCACCACCAGTTTATCAAAGGGCCTCTCCCTTAGGAGGGTTGAAGTCGTGAGATTGGTTCCGGAAGTCTGAGTGGAATACCGAAATCCATTCAGTAACTGAAGGGCTACCTTTCGCAGTTCTCGGAATATCCCTGTATAGGGAATATTGCGGTTAAAGGACCAAGCGGCAGATTCACCTTTCTGGACGTGTCATGAACGAGGTATCTTAGTTGCCATACTTCTAGGTTTGCGTACCCGGTGTCCCTCCCGGTAGGGGATACTTTAGCCATTTGACTTTCCTATTTATATTGTCTGACTTGGATTTCATCACCTTGCAGAGGATATACTTAGTTGAGTCATAATACCATTAGTTAGGTGTTTGCATGCTCCCTTACCTCCTCTGGGTCTAGTGAGTCCACCGATTTTTCTTTTTTAGGAAACCGACTGCTTATTGGTATTCTGACCACTTTGTTGACACTCCGACTATTGTAGCACGCAGCTACAGTAGGTGTTTTGAGTTGCTTTTTGGCCTGAGTGCCTTATTTTTCGAGCTCTCCTTCTGCACACATGGTTGGATTAGGATTTTTGAGTTGTTTTTTCGACACCACAACCCACATATTTGAAAACCACTTGTCACCATTGACTCTCTGAGACATTCTCGTCACCTCAGAGGCGAGCCCCCACAGCACGGTTCACTTGACACCACCCGTCATCACCATAGATCTCGAGCCTTGTCACTCGACTCCACTCGTCAG
>LPNX010182752.1:0-32026 GCA_001517045.1 Pseudotsuga menziesii
ATTTAAGATCAGTCCTGTCCTTGTATGGACAGTCTGCGCATCTGTGCCCTTCTTTGTAACAAATAAAGCATTGAGTAGGTCGACGACTTCGTATTTCTCAATTCCCAACGAATCGACCTGTTCTTCCAAACCCTGGTCGTCGATTGTCATTCCGACGGTCGTAGCGTCGGCCATCATTTCGTTGCCCATTCTGATTATTATTATTGTTCTGCTCTGTGTTCTGTGCTACAGCATTAGTTTGGTAGACGACCTGGTAGTTTTGTCTATTTTTGAGGTTAAGATGGCAGTCGGCCGTGTTGTGATTTGCAGTTTCACAGATAGCACACCATGAAGCTTTTCCATTCTTCATATTGTAAGGACAGTCGGCGGTGGAATGGTCTCCGCGTTCCTGGCAGATGTCGCAAAACGCCTTTGTCTGTACAAAACGGACATCTTGTCGACTGAATTGCTGTCGACAGTTATCTTTTGTATGTCCGGCTGTTGAACAGTTAGTACACCAGATGTCTTGATTCTTAAGTGTGAGCTCTTTCAAGGACTTCTGCATATTTTCTAGCTGTTCTTCCAAGCGGTGGTCAGTCGGGCAGGCAGGTATGTCTTCATCCATCTCGACCTGCAATGCTTTTGTCAACGCATCTTCGTACGACTTGAAGGTCTCCAGACTGATGTGTCGGTGAACTTTCTGTGAAAGTCCTGCAAGGAACCATTGAATGAGTAATTGTTCGTCGATGACATAGTCCAACTGACTCAATAGATCCTTCCATCGTTTATCGTAATCGCGGACTGTTTCTCCTGGCTTATGTTGGGTCGTCTTCAGCTTTTTGGCTGCCAGGTGTTTAGCGTCTGGAGTCTTGAAAAATGATAGGAATTGCGCCTTTATCTCTGATTTTTTTGCTCTAGGTTGCCTTTCGGTAAATGTCATATACCATGTGAGAGCTCTTTTCCGAAGGGCTCCTGCGAACTGGGCTATCTGTCGGTCTTCTTCTGTTACTTTGTTAGCCTCCCATATCGACTCGCAGACAAACCAGTGTCATCTGGGGTCTTCGTCACCCTCATAAAGGGGAATCTGAGCAGATCCGTGACCCATGTCGGAGTCACTGTCACTACTCTCTGATGATGTCGGAGGTGGAGGTGGAGGAGGTGGTGTTGTAAGGGGTGGGGTTGTTGAGTCGGTCGAATCTGTCGGGGTGACGATGGGGTTTTGGTCGACGGAACTTGTGCTTCCGTCGGTTGTCGACTCTTTCTCGTCGAATAGCGGATTGTTGATAATTTGTCTTCTTAATGACCCACTGTCACTTTGTGTGCTCAGGTCTGACTCGTGTGTATATTCTAATGTTGTGTGTGGCAGGGGGGGTGCTCCTTCATGTGTCGGCAGGAGCAAGTGGATACTACAAAAGGAGGGTGCCGTTTGAAAGGTCACCCAATTCCCTTCGATTGGTCGATGTATTACAAGATGTCGACCCGGATATGGTTCGTCGCCTAGTCGGCTCCAGAGTGTAATGTCGCCAGCTCTTAGTCGAAGGTCATCTTCTATAATAGTTTGTATTCTGGTATGCGGACTTACTGTGGAAAGGGTTACTCCTTCGTCGGGAACAATTAGTTGGAGAGATTCTGGCTGCTCTATCCACATTTCATCATCTTCAGGGGACACCTCTTCTTCTTCTCCTTCTCTGCGTCGGTCATGACCCGACTCTGGCGGTGCTTCATCATGGTCGGTCTCCCTAGGGTTTTGCTGCAGCTCTGCAGCCCTTTCTCATCTAGCTTCCCTTTTCTTCTGTCTTTCATCCCTTTCGATTCTCTTAATGTCCGACATACTGCAGTACAATACTATGCCTTCAGTTCCTCTTCGGTCGATTATGCATTACTGGTGACTACGAATCTGGTCAACTAGGATCCACTATGCTCGATGTCTCACACACGACCAGCTACCCCCCCATGGCCTACCCGACGCTTTTTAGAAAGCTCAGATAGTGTCTACTTACTCAGGAAGTATTCCCACTCCCTTTCAACAATGAATTTTTCCCACTGCTTCTGCTTCTCTGCCCAGTTAGTGTTGGAGGGTGGTTCACGTAATAGAGGTCGAGGTTCAACAATGTGCCCTGCTCCTTTCTCTATTAAAAACTTGAACAGTAAAGCCGGTAAGGAACACAAGAATTGATCAGTAAATTCTGTGAAAAATTTCTGTCGGACGGTTTCCACAGAAGTCCTGTCTTCGACTGCTTGTTCCTCACAGAAGTCGTCGGCTATCTTTTCGAACCACTCTGATAGATTCGTACGGCCGCCTCGGATTAGTTTCTGGAGTAGCTGTTCTTTTTTTAGTCTTGTCCGGTTTTCTCATCCAAAAGCTGCTTCAGTAGATGTGGCACGGATTCGACAAACTTTTCGTGAGTCTCAGTGAAAAATCTGGCTTTGGCTTCTACGACTGTCAATCTATTCCTTCTTGCGTAATTTTGTAGATAGTTAGCAATTTTTCGCTCCCACCAGTCCTTGATCTCCTGCTCTGGTATCATATGTGAGCATATATTCCAGTTATGTACTACCGGCAACGGAACCAATGTTGTAATCTCACAGATCACATAAGGTTACCAATAATACATACAAAAATATACAGAATGTACACAGATACAAGAGACAAGAACATATAGGATAAACAGATTATATTAATCTCAATAGATCATACAAAGCCAAGAACTGAACTTCGTTCTTGTGTGGCTCAACAGCCTAATATATACAGGTTACAAACAGTTACAATCATAACTACCTTTCAGTTCACCGAACCGACATGACTATTAGTTAACAGACTAACTACTGTGTTTACTCAGCCGATCGACGTAGTCGGTCTCTCGACTTAGTCGGCTGATCGACTAAGTCGGTCTTCGTTCAAGTCGACTTATGTTGACTTGCTCCTTCTACAATAACTCTCTAACATAATTAAATCCAGAGGTGAAGGCTGTAAGGTCCCCAAGAGAAGCTGTCAATTCAGAGTAATTTTTAGTGGCGAAATTTTGTCAATTGGCTATTATTTTGGTTTTTTTTCAGAAAATAAATTCGTTATTTGGTCATGTTTAGTGTCTAATATCATCTATATTTACATTAAATGTGTTTTTTTATCATAATATTCACCAAAATTTACACATTTCAGTGCTAATTTTATGTTTCATATTTAATATTCGCCTACCAATCTATAAACATGGTTTTTTCAATCCAAAATAGTTTCCTAGAATACTATAATTAAGTATAACATTAGAATCCTTAAAAAATACCCTGGATGTCATTTGGTATTTCTTTTTGAGATTATAGGCACTAGAGAAAATTTTGAAGGTTTATTCTTAGGACCACCCCAATGGATAAGGCACATGGTCTACAAAGTTCTTTGCTACCTGACGGGGAGGATAGTATCCCCGAGTTGGAGCCGCTGTTAGCACCTGGTAAGCACTAGTGCTAAATTTTGAGAATCTTTTGTAGATATGTTAGCATCATTCTCAGCTATGCAGCTAGCAGGAGAGTAGGCCAAATGAAGGAAGGGATAAGGTTTGAGAATTCCTAATCATAGGACCTTTAAGGTTGGACATAAGGCGCTACTGGTTATGTGGCAGGTAAAATAAATGACATGGATGCCTAGCAGAAGTAGATCGACGGTGGAGGACATTTTTACCGGGGAAGAGATGCGTGATTTGTAAAGCTGTGGAGGATCACAAAATTCATTATATCCTCCTAGTTTCAATGGTCGTTATCTATAGATGTTTAATATCTACGGTGAGAGAATATTTCATGATGGAAAAGTTCTAGAGAGTTAAAATGCACTGGGGATGCGAAATAGTGTAGGATTCACACAATTCAAGTACCACAATCTTGAGTGGGTCTGATCATCGGCTCAAAGTGGTTTTACACTAAGATAGTGCACGTGGTTTATTAAAAGGGAGGCGCTGCAAAATATTGTGGGCCATACATTTTTGAACGACGGATATCAGGGCACTGGTTGGCTCTATGGTCCTGGGTGATTTCACATTATAAATATGCATGAAGATTAACAAGGCAAAGGATCACGCAATCTCATAAGGCTCGCATCATGGGATGGTCGATATCTCCCATAGCAGAGATCTATGACTATAGATAGTTTCACATAATCAATGGTGCGAGGAGGAAAATGATCAGTGCAGGTGCGAAGTGAATTTTGGGCATGGTTAAAATTCCATGATGGAAATTATGTTTGGAGGAATAAAACCATTAGAGAGGTTCTGAAATGTCACTATCAAAGCAAGCAATCCTGCATCCTAGACGTTGCATTGCCATTTTTGATCCGACATGTCTGTTACATCATATTGCCTATTTTAGGAGTAAATCGTGGTGAATATGCCACCTCAGAAAGTTTGTTAGGTTTTATAATGATGATTTGGGATTGATTCCCCCATTTTGTAGCTGAATTTGGCTCTGTTTTGAGGTTGGTCTCGGAGCCCATAGAACTATAAATATAGCCTCAACTGATGAGGAAAGGGTTGGAACTTTCATTCAGAAAGCATTTTTCTCTTGGTTTTTTCATCTCTATAAAATCTCTTGGAAGTATTAATGAGAAACATTCTTCCATGTTTCTTAGATTCATCATGGTGTTCTACATTCATTTTGTTTTCCTATTGCATCATGTTTGTTTTTGTGATTTTCTGCTAATGTGCTCTACTTGCATATCGGGATTTCATTTCATTAAGCGATCCTTGTATCAGACGGTACATTTGTTATGTATTTATAATGACTGTTATAGAATTCACTCTCTGTTAAGTGCTTTGTATCAGTTATTATCCTTTACTATTGTTGATGCTAAAGGTTGTGCAAGAGATTCACCCACAGATAGGTGCCTCTTGCTTCGCTGGGATTCTTCCTCTTTCTCCTATCAACCTTTTAATATATTTGACTGTTTGTGACACCTACTTTACCTCAGAATACAAAGAAAATTCCCCTGTCATTTTCACTATAACACCCTTGATTGATTCAATATTTGAATCCATTACCCAATGAATCTTCTTGTCTATCTATTTTACCATCTTTAGATCTGCCAACACCTTGTTCTTATCAGAAATATAGCCTTCTACATACTTGTTTAAATCCATATGTGTATGTGAAATACATTGTGACAAGAGAGAGCTCTCTCTGACTGTATTGGCTAGAATACAGTCTAAATATTGGTTTGAAATGGTTACCCCTGCGACTTCCTACCACAACCATAGGAAAATTATAGGGTGCTAACAATAGGTAATGGCGAAGTTTCTGTAGCGCATATACCATCGCCATACCTTCCCTCTCTATGGTCGTGTAATTTTTTTTCACAGATGACACCTTCCAACTAGCAAAAGCAATCGAGTGATCAAGATATCCTTCTCCTGGTTGTACTAGCACCACTCCCAATGCAACTGATGATGCATCCACATGGACATGGAACTCCCTATTCCAATCAGGAATTACTAATATTAGTATGAAAGCCATCTTAGCCTTCAACGTCTCAAAATTGTCCTGACATTCTTGACTCCATACAAACACTGCATTCTTCTTAAGCAACCTATCCATAGGCACTGTGATCATAGTATAAGCATGGATGAACTTGTGGTAGTATCCTATGTGCCTCAAGCTTCACTCTTAGTTGATTCACATTTGTAGGCGGTGGCAAAATTAAAATCAACGCAATCTTGACTAGGTCAACTAACAATCCTTGCTTGCAAACAATGTGTCCCAAAAACATCCCAAAAGGTGGACAAAAATACACTTCTTCAAGTTTACCATGATCTGATGATGTTGACATCACTCCAGCATCAGTCGCAGGTTTTCCAGATGGTCCCTAATCAATCCATAAACTGTCCAGTCATCTATATAAACTTGTAAAAAATTATGAATAAAATCCTTGAATGCGGTGACAACAACCCGAAAAAATATCGCGGGGGCATTCTTCAGCTCAAATGACATCACAACATATTGAAAACAACCCCATTTAGTAACAAATGTTTTCTTGTGGCGATCCTCTTTTGCAATCCTGATATGGTGATAGCCAGAAAATCGATCCGTGAAGGAATACATTTCTTGACCGCATACTCCTTCTAGTACCTCATCAGTGAATGGTGTCAGAAATGGATCATGAATGCATTCATCATTCAATTTTATAAGGTTGACAAAAATCTGAAACTCACCCATCTTCTTGTCCTGGTCCATCATAGGACTGATCCATTTCAATTCCTCAATCGATTGAATTATTCTAGCCTCTAGCATTTTGTCGAGCTCAGCTTTGAACCTTTCCTTATATCAAAAATTTAGGAGATATGACCTCTGCCTTACTGGTTTCACATTTGGATTCAGCATAATATTCATCTCTCCTAAGTATCCTAGTATCCCCTTCATCTCAAAAAACTTGGTAGGAAACAAATATTGAAATTCATGCAACAGATCTATGATATTTTCCATGGTCTCTTTGTCCAAGTAGTCCTCAACATTCGCAAACTTTGGGTTCTCCTCCGTCCCAATGTTGAACTTTCTGATCTTTAATGGCTGATTCATTGGATCCGTTGGTACATGAGGTGCTGCTACATCCTGGCTCCCTTCTGTTTTTGGAATATTGATTTTTTGTGGATCATCATCTCCCTCTAGTCCTCTAGTTACAATATAACATTCCATCATCGATTGCATATGATAATGTGCATGCAGATCCATAGGGTATGCGACTAGAAACACCTTCAAAACAACTTTCAAAAATGAGTTGCAGTGCATTATGAACATCTGGATTGGCATCCGCGAAACTGAAGGTGTGAGTGAAGTGAATCGTCAACTATTCCCAAGTAGTGATCTCTCTACACAACTCAGTTGATACATACCATGATCACAACATCTCATCCAACGCGTGGTCAAATTCATGTACCCACTCATCCTTTGGTCACGATGCCCACACGATATGACACTCAATCAGATGATCACTAGGGCTATTCCACCCATCGTACCTTCTAGTGTGGTACATTTCTACATCACCAAAAGAAACTGTCATCAATATTTGACACTGCGACCATCTAGTGATCGAATTCTTATAGGTCGCTCACCAACGTGCTGGAGTCTCCTTGAGCCTTTCATCCAATTCCAACAACCACTATTTTTTCTAACACCTTATCTTCAAATTACAATAGAAATTCAGAAAACTTAGGTAGTCCTTCATATATTTGTAATTCAATAGTCTCGGTCATGACTCGACATAATGACTGGGTAATCAAGCCACACTTTCAAAGCAATACCTCATGCATTCGATTTTGCCAATTTTATAATGCATTGTCGAAGTCAAAATACGTAGAGATAAAGATGCACCAATTGAGCTCACCATCGACTGTTGGATATATGTAATCTTTTGAAATATTATATGCATGATCCCATCCCTTCATAGCTTCGTCCCTTACTGGTTCAACATACCTGCACCCTTTAGTTGGATCCATCAGAGCAATGAATTTGATGTCTTGATTTTCAAAGATCATTACACGCTTCTTAAAATTAATCACTTCCAAACTGTCATTGGCCCATCCAATCCCCAACAACATAGGATAAGAGCCTCCACCATCGACAATGTTAATGACATAAAAATTAGCATAAGTCTTCATCCCTTCAACTTCCACTGCAAGGCGCAGAACTCACCGAATTGGTGCTACTTTGGCTTGGTTAGCCAGTCGTAGCTATATGGGGGACTAAGCCAACTATGGGCTCCCCATATTTTTCCATATCTGCTTTGTTAGAATATTGATGTATGAGCCTAGATCCAAGATGATTGAATCTAACTCATAGTCCCTAATCTGAATGTTCATGCACATCTCTTTTCCTATCCTTTTCTTATGTAAAGAGTTCACCACAGACTCTTTCCATCCCTTGGTCAGTCGATGTAGTAGAATCTCACCACGGACTCTTTCCATCCCTTGGTCAGTCGATGTAGTAGACTCTCAATATTGGCAAGAGCATCAAGATATTTTGGAAACAAACAACTTTCAAGGAAGTTCTGCAAGGTACCATGCTGTTGAGATGGTCCTGCTACCAAAGTGGAATCAAAAGTAGTGGGAATTTCATAAACATGTAACTTACCAGGATTTATTCCTATTGCATCATGTGCTTCAAAGAAGGTGTCTCTCTCAGTATTGATATCAAAATGCACATTCTTCTTCCCAGCCAGCCAAATCTATGGACACGGGCCATCTTCTGTTATCGTCGTATGTCCTCGAGTAATGATAGCAACATCGAAATCTTGTGTTCTTGGTTCTGTTGAAATTGTTGCAGCAGTTGGTCCCTGATTCTGGTTTAGCGGTGGATTCATAAGTTGATTCACATTCTAATTTGCAGTCTGGTTATGATTCTAAAGCTGGTTCTGGTTCTGCAATTGATTCTGATTCTGCAATTGGTTCTAGTTTTGGTTCTGATTTTGCAACTATGGAACATTTCCTACCTACCATCTTGCGATCACCTATGGACAATTCTCAATGGTGTGATCAACAATGATACAAGATGTATGCTGCACTTGCAATCATGGGAAATATCTCTGATAGTGTCCAAATACTCCAAAATTATAAGATTGTACTTGTTTGCGACCTCGTCCTCCTCCTCAACCAAATCCTCCACCTTGTCCTCCATGAAATCCTCCATGCTGTTGATAATGTGGTAGATTGAATTGTTGTTGCAGGGGATCCGGTTGTTGCTGAATATACTGTGCTGGTTGAACATACTATTGCTGCCACAGAGCCATCTTAATATGATGATACTTCACTTGTGGTAGAGACCGCTGTTGAAATTGTGGGTGAAATACAAAATGCATTTGCAGTTGTGGCTATGGTACAAACTACTGTTGAGGTGGAAGATGTACCACTTGTGGCTGCGAATGAGGTTGCTGTACTGTTCAATGGTCTTCTCCATTCACATAGTACATTTCCACTGTTCTCTCCTGGAGTAGATCATATGCTAGACAATCCTTATCTTCGTTCCCAACATACTGACAAAATGTATAGTATAAGTTCATCGGCTTCACAACCATATTTTGCATATATCCACAATCTTCATGTCGATGCCCATAAACTTGAGAAATGTGATAGCATGTCATACTGCCACAACTTAGTGGGTTTAATGCTCTTGATAAGAGGTAGTTTAAAAAATCCAGATAGTTATCCTTGGTATGTTCGTTTGTGCGACATCGAGTACACCACACTTCCTCATGGTGCTCTTTTCCTTTCTTGCATCAAGTTTGTTAGCTGTGTCTAGATCTGAGTCATGCCAACTACATTCTCACCAATAGGTGAAGCTTATAACTTCATCGCAATCTCTAGAGCCTTGTTTTGTGTCACAATATTCTGCTGCATCAATGGTAGTCTGATATGATATAGTAACGCCATGACAAACCATTCCTTATGATGAATATCACTCATGTCAAAGTTGACTCTTTCTATTAGTGTATTATTGGGATACTTCTTAATCTCATTGGGATACTTCTTAATCTATTTAAGTTCTATGATGTATTGTGCCTTAGATTTTGGTTTTCTGAATTCTTTAATCAGTCCTTTTCTAACTTCAGCCAGTGTTTTCATTGGAGCCCTCGTAGGAACTTGTACAAATTTCATGAACCAATCTAGTGTATGACCTCGAAGGGTCATCACCAATTGACCTTTCTTGACCTCATCATCTGTATTTTACTTGATAGTCCACAAAAATTTACATAAGAACCAATATTGCTTGGGATCCTTAGTCCCATTTCCATGGAATAGAGGTAAATTCACATCGTCGCCTGCCGTCCCGGGCCTTCTTCCTATATTTGTTGATCTGCTATTATTAGAACGCTGTTGACACATCGAAAACGATGGTGTCAAACTTGTGTTTCTTCCTGAGTATGGTGAAGTGCACAGAGGTGTGTGTACAGTGTTGCTCTGGGCCGGCGTTTCCTTGGGCTCAGGAATAGCCTAATCATCTCCTTCATCGCTATAGGGTCTCTTTGTTCCATGTGGTCTTCCTTTGTGGCCTTGCGTCTCGGTCACATCAGGACTCTCTCCTGTCCTCTGCCTCTTCTCTTGCCAAATCCTTGCTCCTCCTCTCGTAAGATCACTTCCTTCCTTGGCTTCCATCGTAGTCCCATCGTAACTTCCATCCATTTATCCTGTATCATTCAATCCAACCCTCGTCTTTGCGATATCTGCAACCTCCCCACACCAGATTTCTACTCCTGGAGGTGCATATTCAATATTCCTTTTTCATAGATGAGCATCTTAATGTACAATTACAAAGACAACAGGAACCTACCTCTTGGTCCATTGAAAAATTCCCTTTCTTCTTCACTATAATATTTAGTTGTGTCGACCGCAAACTCAATGATATAGCCTTCCAAGATATTGTCAAGCTAGACTTCAACAACTTGTGATGCTTTGTTTTCTACCTCGTGCAACTCATAAATCAATTCTGGGGTCTAGGGCGTTGGCTCACCTCCTTGGAAATTTGTCTTGCGATATGTCAATCAAGCCGATCACTCATACAGAACGATAAAAAATTCAGACAAAAATTACTTGTGTGGACCGTCGTGCATATAATCTTCCAGCCACTTATCCATCATCAGTCCAGGGTTCTGATTTTCTTTCTCAGCAAACTCCCGTATCTTTTGATCAAACCAATCTTGGATCTCCGGTCTTCTTAGATGCCGCAACATGTACTCCCTCCTCTTTGCACTAAGGTCCCAAAAACAAAACCATTTGTTGACACAAAACTAGTCAACAGGGGTCCACTCTCGGTCGACACCCAAACCACTGCGATCTACCTGAGCACCGACCCAGATAAATTTTACCCTATCCATGAACAATTGCAGAGCAGATGAAGTCTCACTCGAGATGTTCTATGGAGAGCTGATGGAACCAAGTTTCCTCAATATCAAGGAGTACCATGTGTCTCTTTATTAACTTAGAGCAACATTTATTCTACAGATCTAACCATTCTACTTATACATTAACAAAATTATATCATCATCAACAAATCTCATTATCATACTAGAATCGCAGCAAACCCATCGATGCACAAACATATCTAACATTATAACATCATTTAAACTAGAAAAAAACATCGCATCATTCACAGATCCATATCGAAGATACACATTGCATTCATATTCGGATCACAGAAAACAGGAAAATGAGAAAAGACACAATGATTCTGCTCAACTTCCATCATGTCATATTAGTCTTCGCAACAAAATACAGAGTCTCCAAAACAGTTCTTCATTTTCCTACACAGCTCAAAAGAAAGTTCACTAGTGCTCGCAAAAATCCAACCAAATCCTTGCTCAACTCGCCCATAAGAAGGCTTAACACTTGAAATTCTACATCTACATATGGGTTTGAACCTTTACGTCAATGTTCCACTTAACCAACTTCCTAACTACTTCTTAACATAATCTACAAAATAATGACCACTATCCACAAAATGCGGTCCAAAACTTCAAAATATGACAAAAAATACAAAAAATATTATAATTTTGACTTGCGTGCCATTTTCCACCTTGCACGACATCTCTGACCTTGCACAACATCCATGATGCTGTGCAATTATCTTACCCCAAAACCACCTGCCAACAGATCCATACTGTACAATTGGCCTTATTTTATCGCCATCCATCATCCCACAAGGGGGACCCATTAGTGTTATGCATTTATTCCTCTCAACCATGTTCACAACATAACCTCTTTCCATATATCGAACATTTCCCCCTTTCTTGATTGACCATTACGGAGTTTCTGTTAAGCTCTTTTTTGACTCCCAAAAGAATGAAAAGATTATTGAGCACGCTTGCTTCCTTTCACGCTCGTTAAAGTATTTGAAAGGGCGTCTATGTAGCCTCGTTTATCTCCTTTTTCAAACTATATAGACTATGATAAGAAAAGGACCACCCTGGCACATTCAAACCAGGAACGTTTCCCTTTGTATCCTTTTATGCTTTCTCGAAAATTGGGATCGTACTTTACGAAAAAACTCATCATAGGTTGTCTTTAATCTCTTTTCCAGCCTTCTCATTCAAACTTGGTTTCATTCATGCTCGTAAAAGTATTTGAATGACTGTCTAGTCAGTATAGGTTTAACCTTTTATGACCTGGTTGGACTACCAACGGTAAAGAAGTCTCCCCTTCCCAAAGATTGGGAGAGTTCTCATTTGTATACTTTTATCCCTTTTCGGGATTAGGAGACTATTAACTAAAAAGAGACCACAATGGAGTCTTCTTCTTGTTTCTAGAATATCTAAAAATGAAAACATCATCAAGCATTTACTTTCTCAGTCTCACTAAAAATCCACGAGATCGTGTGATATCGAGCTTACTTCTATCCCTTCTTCGTGCTCCTTAAACTATGAATAAGGACCAAACAGTGTCTTTAGGTGTCACCAAATATGATATCACAATATTGAAGCTCCCCCCCATTGGGTCACCTTTGTTTAGAGTATTCTGTGGTGAGTCTTCTTGGGATCCTGTGGATATCACTAGTCCACTTGGGATCCTGTGGATATCACTAGTCCACTTGGGATCCTGTGGATATCACTAGTCCAATTACCTCCCTCATTATTTCCCATTTGCAATTATCTTCCCAATATTACGGCTATGATCCCTCTCCCATGACTCAGTTTCATTTGCTACCAAGTCATCCCTACCATCATACTTTGAACAAAGGAAGTTTGAGTCCCCCGTACTCCCCTTCCCTTGTTCCCCCATTCAATGTGTCAGTCCCCAGATTGTTCCAAATATTTTTCTATCCCCATCGTGCTTCTAGTCATGGAAATATCATTTCCTTGATTAGTTGCAGTTCTCCCTCTATCGACATCAGCACATCTATTTCAGAGGATAGATCCAGAGGTCCCTCTATCCTAGTTTCATCCACCTCATTGATGAGTTCCTTAGACCACTTGAAAGGAGTCATTAGTTCCTTTAGAGTTGGTTGTGTCTCATGTGCTTGACTTCAACTTCATCATCGCACCATTGAGATTCATACAAGGTAGTGGTCCATTCATTATTTGGTTGAAGACCTTAGTTGTCACCTGACTCTAGAACATTGGTGAGTCTACTTATGAGACCCATACAGTCTCATGTCCCTTGTGATTTCCAGGCTGCGTTGGCGACAGTGTTCAAAATCTCCTAGTATTATGCTTCCATGTATCTCCAGTACTTGATGCTACATATTGAACCACAAATATTCTGACCCTCAGTCATTGAGTCCACATATATGTACACCTCGAAATTCAGTATGGCATTAGCTGTGATGATATTGCATTCCATGAGAATGCCATTGTTCCTATGTATCAATTCTTCAGCTCAACATTGTAATCAACCTCCCATTGAGGCCACCATTATGTATCACCATTTGTATATGTATTTATTGACTCACATTGTTTGAGCCTCGATACCATTATTTATTATTTTTACATTACTGTGAGAATGGGTATTCTTGCCTCATCCATATACATGTCACACATTATATGTATCTCATCTATTTTTGAGAACCCATAATAAAAAACCAAAAGCCATTGTAGTTCGAATGAGGAAGCTCCACTTCTCCACGTGTCTCTCTAGTCTCTCCACTATTGTCACCATTATTCCCATGATCCTATGATGTCCATCGGCCATACGATGAGCTCCTTCCCTCACACATCAGGGGGCAATCTTTTAACACTAAAAAAGTGTTCACCTAGCTCTCCATGGTCTAAACCATATACATACATCAAATTCCCACCATATTTCCCTTACTTTTGACCTTCACAATTGTATTTCCACAAAAAATGGTCCAAAACATCATTATTCCTTCCCACAAATAAAGGGATGATGAGCATTTATTATGTTTTACCCTCACTCTCTCCCAAAAAGGGTTAAAAAAACCTGAAAAAGGGTAAACAAACCCTAAAAAAGAGAAAGGGTAAAAAAACTACAGATAAATACCATGTGCAATAAAATACCATGGGTCATCACCTTGGGTAAAAAAACCCTAGGACCATACTATAAATACATTGTGAAGGGCTCTCCCAAAACACTTTTTCATTCACTTGTGGTTACAATGTGCCATTGCTCTCAGATATACCACATACTTTCCTGCCATTATTCCCCTTGCCATGCCATTTCCCACGGTGTACGTTGAGATCTCTCTGTACCCACTTTGGATCCATCCCCCATTTGACAACTGTTCATAGAGACGATTGGAGAACCAACCCATGGAGCTGCAGAACCACTTCCAAGGATGGCTATGGTGGCCCATCTTGCAGGAGAAAGGTGTGTTTATTTTTGTTTCTTGCACTATTTAGTTGATATATATGTTAAAACCATAAAAATATTTGCTTTCAATTATTATCATTGTTGCTCTTATTGTTTAGCTTTCTGTTATTCCATTTTACTCTTATGATTTGGATGAGCTAAGGTTGGTGCATCTACACATAACAGGGGAGAAATCCCCATTACAATTTTGCAAACCATAGAGGAATCTTCAGTGTACCCCTCAGGCTATCTCATGTAGATCTCTTCTTCCAGGTCACCATGGAGGAAGACACTCTTCACATCCATGTGATGTACCTCCGATTTCTTTGAAGATGCAGTGGCCAAAACTATCCTTATGGAATCTATTCTTGCAATAGGGGAAAATGTTCATTGTAGTCCAATCCATGAATTTGTGAATACCCCTTCAAAAATAAATAGGCCTTGTACTTGGTACTTGCTAGTTTGGTTTTGTAGATCCATTTACACTGGACCATATTTCTCCCTAGAGGTAATGAGACAAGATCTCATGTCTTGTTGTTCTATAGTGAATCATATTCATCATCCATGGCTTCTTGCCGCCTTGGATCATGGCAAGCCTCTTTGCAGGACTGAGGATTAGACCTAGAATCATGTAGCATCTCTATGGGAGAAGTGAATCGGTATGACAAAGCACAAGGTTCTCATCCTGAAATTGAGATCTGGTTCTCCTTCTATCAAATGGATCCCTAAAACTGTTCCCAACAACTTCAATGATTTTTTGAACCCATTTAGGCCTTGGATTAGGAGTAGGAGATGGATCTAGATCTAATCTACTTGATATTCATTCTCAATATAAAGATCTTGTTCCTCTTGATCCTCATATCCAGACTCTGAACCTGGAACATCAGTAGAAACATCACCTGATGCAAATGGAATAGATTGAGTATTTATACCTTCCTCTTCAATTGGTTGTATATCATGCAATGGATCCTCATATCCCAAGAAAATTCATCCCTACTTTGAGGTTGGAAGGAATTCCTCTTATTAGATGGAATTCTGGCCCATGCTTTGGAGCAAAAAACCATAAGATGTTAGACATTAGGCTTATGTCTCATTAATGCTTCAAATGGAGTGACCCTAGCCATTGAATTGTGAAATACTTTGTTTTATATGTATGAAGCACAGTTCACTACTTTAGCCCATAGATATGGTGGGAAATCTCTTTCTTCAATAAGGGAGGTAGCCATCTCCTTCAATGATCGGTTCTTCCTCTCATCTACACCATTTTGTTGTAGTGCGTATGGGACTGAATGTTGCATCTAAATACCTTCTAAAGAGCACAACTAGTGAAACTCTCTTTTGATGTGCTCTCCTCCATTGTCCGATCTGAGGGCTTTGATATTCTTTCCAAGAGGGTTCTTAGCTAAGGATTTGAAAACTTTGAAGGTTTCAAACACCTTGGACTTCTTCTTAAGAAATTAGATCCAACAATACCTTGAGTAGTCATTAATGAAGGTAATAAAGTATCTAGATCCATTCATGGATGTTGTAGGAATTGGTCCGAAGACATCACTATGTACTAAATAAAGTGTAGAGGCAGATCTTATTTCCTTCACAACTTCATACCTCCACTTTGGGTGATTACATACCAAGAAACCATTGCGAACACCTTGAGATGACTTGATGAGAGGAAATCCCTCAACCATTTCTTCATTGTGCATATATTGGAGGTATTTGAAATTCATATGGATGAATATCTCATGCCATATTCTACTTGTTTCGTTTACATGAGTCAATAGGGAACTTGGTGTGAGTACGGAAAAAAAACGTGAGAACTCATATGCCTTGAAGGCATGGTTTGTAGCTCCTTTCACTATCAATATCCCAGTAGAGACTTCTTAGATCCCAACTATGTCAAGTTCAAATATAACTCACTTTGGTGAACCTGTATGGGTCATTTGATATACAAACAAAAAATTTGTTTCTAAGGGTGGCACATATAGGACATTATTGAACACTCCATGCTCAAATTGAATTGAACCCTTCCCAACAGCTGGGGTTTGAGATTCATCTCTAATGTGTATTATAGGAACACTAGTGATATATCGAGAATAAAATAATTATTTGGAGGCAACCATGTGATTGGAGGCTCCTTAATCAATGAGGAAGGCTTGTGATTGTGAGAATCCAACCTTCAGTGCATGGCATCTCCCATGATCTTTAGTCTTGCTTCTAGAATCTGTATTCATTAAGCCATCAAGGAGGGAAACATTATGTTGTTCAAGAAGTATTTGTTAGAACATCATACCACCTAGTACCATATTCACATACCACTTAGGACCATACTCACATTCATTTGCACTTATGTTGCATAGTCCAAACATTGGTTGGGATGGATTCCTAAGGTTATTGGGGGGTTTTGGACCATTAATTTCACCCAACTCCCACATTTCAGTCAAACAGGATCATTAGCATCCTCATTAATGGTATTTTGGTCCCTTGCAATGCTCCCACTCCTTAAATCATGGATTTGGTTTGACCAGAGGCGCCCATACATTGTGTTTGAGTGTTTTTGGCTATTTTGGACCATTTATTGCTGCCTAGAGCTACTCCCACTCACCCATGCATTCCAGCATGCCTACCTGACCCATATTCATGACCAATCTTCACATGGATATTCATGACCATTTGAGGTGGTTTGGGAGCTTATTGGTCCACCTAGGGGGGTTTGAATTCCAATCTAAGACTACAACATGTATGCATCCAATTTTCCTCCAAAGGCCAACAAGTTTCTTCTAATGTAATATAATCATGTTCTATACATGTTTACATGTTGTACTGTAAAATAAAACTCAGTTATTAGCACCATATCTATGTGTTAATTTTTCTCTTTTACACTGTTTTCTTAATGTATTGTCAAATTATTTTTTCCATGCTTTTGAAGCTAAAAACTGAATATTCAGTGTTTGTTTCGGAATTCCACTCAAGTAAGATGACAATTAGAAATTGGAGAATTTTAGCTTTGGTAGAATTCATGGAGTCTTTGGCTCAAGAAAAACATAAGTTGGTTCAAATGGGTACCATCAAATCTACCAAGGGTCAAGCCCTTGCTGCAGGTGTTTCGAAGAAATCAAAGGGAAAGAATAAGCCCAAGGATTGGAAGCAGTAAGAGAAGAAGAAGCAGGAGAAGCCCAAATCTTCTGATGGGGGTTCGATTCCTATCAAGGACAACGAAAAGAAACAAGAGAATGCCAAATGCACTTACTGTCATAAAGGTTGGAATCCAGAGAGTGCATGCATGAAGAAAACTATTGACATGATGGAACAACTCCTTGAGAAGAACAACATTCCCCTTCTAGATGGTGCAAGGAAGAAGGATGGAGGTGTTATCACCCGATAATTTTCCTATGGTTGTGGTAGGAAATCACTGGCGTAACCATTTCAAACCAATATTTAGACTGCATTCTAGCCTATACAGTCAGAAAGGGCTCTCTCTTTGTCACAAGAACATTCACATACGCATATAGCTTTAAGTAAGCATTTAGAAGGCTATATTTCTGAAGGGAACGTGTTGTTTGGGTTTTAAAGAGTGTAAGACATTAGAGGAAATTTGGGGTCTAAAATGGGCCTTATAAGAAAACATGCCAAAATAAGTTTTTGTGAGTTGGAATTCAAGAACCAATAAAATTTCAATAAAATAAGTCAACCATAATGGTTGAATTGACATATTTGTCATTAAAAAAAACTACTTTTTTGTTCGTATTTTCGACATATCTCATTGTGTTTTTACTCAAATTTCAGTCAGGAGAGCTCGTTGGATGTGGAATTTGATTCCACATCCAACGAGCACTCACACTGCATACTTTTGACGGACCCTGCTACCCCAAAAACAAGAAATACCTGAAAAAATGTGATGATGATGTCATCATCACATTTTTTCAGGTATTTCTTGTTTTTTGGGTAGCGGGGTTTGTCAAAAGTATGCGGTGTGGGTTCTCGTTGGATGCAGAATCAAATTCCGCATCCAACGAGCTCTCCTGATCGAAATTTGAGTAAAAACACAGGGAGATATGTCGAAAATACGAACACAAAAAGTAGTTTTTTTGTTTCTTCCTCCAAAATTAATCAATATTATTTTATTATTTTAACTATTATTTTATTATCTTAACTATTATTTTATTATTTTCCTTAGGAGGCCCATTTTAGACCCCAAAATTCCTCTAATGCAAACAAATAGATAGTACCATTTGGAAATGGAGTCAAATACTGAAACATTCAAGGGATTATAGCATAATGAATAGTAACAACATTCATGATATGAGGCAAAGTAAGTGTTAATATTCAGTTAAATATCTTTTGAGAGATGGCAGGGGGGAATGAGAAGAATCCCAATGAAATAGGAGGCACCTATCTATGGATGAATCTCCTGAAACACCTTTAGCAGAAGCAACAATAAAGGATGATAACTAAAATGGAGCATCTAATAGAGAATGAATTCCAATACATTTACCATAAACACATAACAAGCAAGTTATCTGATGCAGGGAGCGCTTAGTAGAGAATGAATTGCTTGCATGCAACTAGAAATGCATTAGCAGAAACTACACATACATGGAAATGAAGCATACAGGGGAACGCCGATTTAAAATTGAACACCGTGACAAATCTCAAACACTCATGGAATACTTTGCATTAATAATTCCCAGAAAGAGTCAATAACTACAAAAACAAGCACATAGGATTCCAAAATGAATCTCGAAGACTTTTCTCCTCTATAGAGGTTATATTTATAGTTCAATTTTATCATGAGATGAATCTCAAAATAGAGTTCCCAAAATTAATTACATCATGGGAATTAATCCCAAATGTACAAAATACTAACAAATTCTGAGGTGCCCGATTCACCATGATCATATAAAAAAATGGAGAAAACACGATGAGGTGTGTGTGACTGACCAAAATGGAAAAACTTGACATCTGGGACTCATGATTGCTTGATGGAAATGACTGTTCATAGCATCTTAAAATGAATTTCTATAGAAGAGGTAATAGAGTGGCTTTGATATCCAAGTAAAGGATCCTCCACCCCTTCTTCTTTGATTGTGTAGTGACTGGTTGGACAACCACTACCTACTCTGTAACCTCCTCCATACTCTACTGATTCTCCTCTCATATTTTGCATTGTGCATGATATGCTTTGTGGAATAGATCTCAGCCATAGATATATTTTAAATAAAATATATGCTCTCCATTCTATATTCCCGTTACCATCATTCTGCAAGCTCCTCTCCGCAAAATGGCGGAAATCGGATCTTGGGTTTACCAACCTTTACGACTGATTTTTTTCCCTTTTCTGCTTCTGCCTTTTTGCTTTTACCTTTCATCTTACTCCCTTTGGTGAAAAGAGGATTGCGAGTTTACGAACTTTCAAGACTGAAAATTTTCCCTTTCTGCCTCTCTACTTCCGCCTTTTTGCTTCCACCTTTTGGCGGAATGCAGATTGTGGGATTCAGAATATGGATTTGTGACTTTTCACAACCGGATTTTCACCCTTCCCTCTTTTTCTCTCCATGTTATAGCGGATTTCACCACTCTAGGTGAATCATACTTTGTATGGCCTTCCCCTGTCCCGCTGCAGATTCCTTAGACCCTATGGACCACTTTTTGTCCGTTGATGTTTCCTTGATCATCCCTAAAAACACATGAAAAATGCTATACGTGACTTTTAAACCTATAAGTGCGTACATACATGGGTTTGACCACTAAAACCGCGTACATCGGGATGTGTGCATAATCCAAATCCTTTTGGATTTTTCCTTGACATGGATCCGACTCATTTGACTCCTGGCCTTCCCTATGCCTTGAGATCACTCAGATTCGACCTTTCATTACCCCTTTGAAAAGCTATATAAGGAACCCCTTGGTACATTGAAGGCATAAGAGAGAATTGAGAGCAACGAAACTATAGTCCATTGTTTCCAGAACTTATGCTTGAGTCTGCATCCCTTTGTCCCTTGGAGCACTTTTGTGTTCTTCCCAAGCTTTCCTTTTGCTTGTGAGCTTGCTATCGAGAGATGGAGGATTGAAGTGGTGGAGGCCCAAGTGGGGGATTCAGTTTCTCCGGTTCGCAGACGTGCCGTCAGAGGTTGTATCTTGTAATCTCTGATTTATATTAATAGAAATATCTTTTCCTGTCCAATAATGTGTGTTTGAATGAATATGTTCTCCATTGGATTATGTCAAATGCTTATACATTATTGATTATATATGTTATAATAGATCTAACACCATGATATATAGAATGCTTGTATTGTTTACTTCTTGTTGAGGAAGTAACAGATCAATTCAAGTTGAAGATTGGAAAGCTCAATGGGGATCTACTTCAACCGTACGAAATAAGGTACGAGGTCTGATCCTTTAGTGTTAGACATTTAATTTCTATTGCATATTGGAGGGAATTGATTTCTGGAGTCAAGCTGTCTGTTGTGGTACCCCAAGCCATAGGAATTTCTCTCTGTAATAGAATTGGCGACTCCGCTGGGGAGTTCCTAGTAGTTGTCCTTTGGGGGTTGTTTTCTCGGCATTCAATGAATTTGAATTGCTCTTTCTCTCTTGTTTCTGTGTCAGGTTTGGGGGCATGTATTCCTGGTAGAGTCTGATTGGTGTGAAGTTTGTCTCAGCCTGTTTGTTTACCTTGATTTTATGCACCTTTCTTCCTGTACACGGGTTTTTTATTTACAGTCGCGTATACACGTGGTTTCCTCTGAGATATCCGCGTATACACGTGGGTTTACTATGAACAATCACGTATGCCATTGATTTTGCCTTTTTGGGGAATATAATTGGTTAGTGGGTGAATTCTAATATTTGCTGAGTCTCCTTTGGCACTGTCTAAGTCTGTTTTGACCTCTGTTTCTAACCAGAAACGTTTTTTTTTAGGCTAAATTTTTTCTTTTTTAAGAAAGTTCTTGTCATGGCATTTTCGATTTTTTGTTTGAGATTAGTGCATTAGAGTTCTTTTACCTTAGTGATTTTCTTGAGTGCTGTTTGGGTGTGCTTGCAGAGTCTAGGGGTCTTAGAATCATTCTTTTGTTTTTTGCATCTCTTTTATTTTCAAAAAATCCAAAAACATTTGCTTATCATCATGCATTGCATTTTGCACTTTGCATTGTACTTGCACTAGATAGATTTGCTTTGGAATACTAGTTAGAACTTCATATAGGAAATTTGCATTCATCATTTGAAGAAGAATTGTGCATTTCACGTAGTAGCATACCCTGTTTTCATGGACACAATGCATTTGCATTGATTGTTAGGTGTGCATTTTACTTCCTATTGCGTCATAACACCATCAGTTGCACGATCATATCCTTTTTTGAGTAATAAATCCAACTAAAATCAACGCTAAATAAAATGAATTACACTCTTTTCTTTTCTAGGGTGCACCAACAAGTGTAGGTTTTAGGATCTTGGAATAGTTCATTGCAAGTCAATTCTCCAAGATCACTAAACAACAACATCTAGGTGTCTGTCCAGGTGAGTGTGTGAAATCCTTGGTATAACCAGTGTTTCTCAGAATCCTCCTCTCAAAATGGAGTTAAGCACGAGGTAGTGTGAGTGGTTATTGATTGGGATGACCCCTAGTCATAACTGAGTAGCACCGGAGATATTTCTAGGATTGTATTCGTATCTGGGGGCTCCTTCAAGAGTTTCTGGCTTTGCTACCCTGCCCATACGGTCAATCCCCCCTGCGACTGTCCACCTGAGCATTGATTATATTGAGGTGACCTTAGTGGCCTTACCTAGGATATAGAGGGGGTACTTTGCAGGGGTTATTCTGCAGGTGTCCCGGCCAGGTTGGGGTCGAACAGCATAGTTGCTTTATGCATTGAAGCTGAGGGCCACAATAATTGGTTACGTACCTCCGCTTGTTGTGTATGGGAGTCTCAAGCCTCTCCTAGGCGAGACATACCTGCTTCATTCGGGAGTTCACTTATCTAGCCCTTGTTTGCTTGCATTTGGATTTAGATTTTATTAGTGATTGCTCTGTGCACGATAGTTGGCATAGGGTTTACATAAATAGAGAGTATTTTCTATTTTTTGAGTCATTGTGGATTCGAGTGCGGTTCCTCGCCGTTCTCGTCGTTTAGCAGGACTTCCTCCTTCTACTTCTCCTCCTCCTTTGGGACAGAGACCTATACAGTCTAGGCAGACTATGTCACACATTGATTCACACACCATGGGATACCGTTTAGAGGATATTCCTGAACTACCTCCTCCCATTCGTGTAGACGATGGGGAATTTACACTTATGATCCTTCACCCAACTTAGCTGAGTTAGGTCTTGTGATTTCTGAGATAGGACCCTTGCACAATAGGCCTACTCACTCCAGGTCTGATTCCCCATTGACACGTTACTAGTATGGAATGTCGGAATACGCTGAGACTCATTTTGAACCTACCAGCACTAGCTACGGTAGTTATGCTATGTCTGGTTTCCCTTCACATGATTTGACATTTCATGTCGAATCCGATTTTGAGCCTAACACTATGCCTAGGGGCACTCTCATTCCTTACCGTGCGGAGAGGTTTGGGAGCACTAGTCACATTGCACCTTCTGTCCCAGTGGTGGAAGCTCCATCATATCTCCCTCCTAGGTCTAGGGTTAGCGATCCGATTAGGATACCAGATCCAAGATGAGTGACGATAGGCGGTAATACATATATTATTACTCAAGTTCCTTCGTCCTTGACCCCTAGTTCTTCAAATGTACATCCTCCACCTTATTCACGTGGTCCTTCAAGCCGGTATATGGCTACAAGTCAGGTCCGTACTGCGGTTACTAGACCGGTTGTGTCTCAAGTTCACATACCGCCCGCTGCGTTAGGAGGCTATGTTCATGCTTCTAGAGATCATCTTTCTACTTCCGAGGCATATATCCCTACTTTCGGAGCATATCTTCCTACCTACAGAGTGTCTCATGGGGCATCACATGCGATGACCTATGGACCTTATTATGGGATGCAGTATGGACAGGTTTCTTCACCTTATGGAGGCGAGTATCAACAACCTGCTTACTCTCCTAATTACGGCTTTGTAGCTCCTACTAGCCAAGGTCCACCATACTATGGTACTTCCACGCCACCCTATATGGGTCAGACAAGAGGAGGACACTATGGCCAAGGCCATGGTGGTAATCAACCCTATATGAACCAGGGAGCGGTCCATCGACCTCATCATCCTAGGCTCCCTTTCCTTGCAATGCTTAATCTTCTTGACTTATCGAGACTTACGAACAATCCTGTGGCTCACGACCCGGCTTGGCCGGCTATCCCTACCAAGCTTCCTTCGAACATACCTAAGTTCAAAGGCAAACCGGGAGAGGATCCGAGCGAACACGTTACTACGTTTCACCTTTGGTGCTCTTCGAATTCGTTACATTAGGAATCAGTCCGTTTATGACTATTTCAATGCACCCTCATAGGGCCTGCTGCGAAATGGTATATAGAGTTTCCTAAGGGAGCTTTCTCTTTGTTCAACGACCTTGCAATGAATTTTCTTAATCACTTCCAGATACCAGTGCGCTATGATGTCGGTACTGAACTCTTGTCGACATTTTGGCAAGATAAAGCCAAACATATTTCTGATCATATTCAAGAGTGGCATAGACAGAAGAGATTAATTAAAGCTTTTATACCACCAGAATTCCTCCTTGAGTGGTTCCTCAAGTCGTTATTGCCATATATAGTGAAGGATGTTTCCACATTCGGAGTGCAAAATGAGGAACAAGCGATCTTTAGGGTGCAGGAACTGGACTTGATCTATGCTTAGTCCGGTTTGTTGTATGAGATTATTCCCAATGCTCCTCATTCCAGTTTCGATCCCAAAGTCAAAGCTGGACCACATGCTAATGGAATTATGGGTTGTGCAAGTGCGAAAACTGCAGATTCGGTTGCAAAACAAGCTAGTCGATTGTCGCTCAACCAATCTGCTTCGGGACAAGCTACGGCTTTGTCTCAACCCGCCCAAATGGTGAATGTACTTTCTGTGCAATCGTCGGACCAGAAGGGTAACCAGCAGCCTGGATGGAATAGAAAAAAGGGTAAAAATAATAATCAAAAGGGTGGGAATAAGAATGAGAATGCTAACAATAATGACAAGAACGGTAGAAATGATGGGGGGGACAAGCAAGCGAAACGTAAGGTTAAGTTCCCTTGCAAGCTATGTAAGGACAATCACCTCACTTACTTGTGCCCCCGGATTGAAGAAGCTTCGAGATTCTTAGCACAAGGCCTAGCTGTGCTAACTAACCCTTTACTGCATAACCAAAATATGAACTCGAAGTCCGAGGACCAGTCTAGTGATGATGATCCACTAGAGGGTAGTGGTCATGGGTGCATTAACATGGTCCATGCTGCAAAAGTTGTGACTCATACGAAAGATTATAGTTCATCACAACCCAGCCCAGGCAAAGAGATTGATCCACCAGGATCCCCTTTGCGCATTGAGAAACCTACGGATAAACATGAGGCTGCACCTCACATTCCTAAGGGATTTCTTGAGCCTTCAGGGCATAATCCAAATGCCTGAGCCACCCAGAATTATTCAGTTGTCAAGGATTTGGGCCATACTCCTTGTGCGATGTCTGCATTGGAAGTGCTTCAGAGTTGTCCTTCGCAATGGAAGGCGTTGCTTTCTGCCCTTGGTGTGAATGATGATGATTCTTCCTCTGTGATCAAATTTGAAACTGCAGGACATCAACCTCACTTGCCCTACTATGTGTCTCTTTTGGTGCATGTAGAATGTCTTGTTATGATTGTCAAACGTACTGTGATTGACGAGGGCGCTGCTACTTCTATGATGTCTTTGGCCTGTTGGAAGGGTCTCGGTTCTCCTGAGCTGTCTAAATCAGTGACTATGTTAACTGCTTTTGATGGGATATCTTTTAGGCCGCACAACATCCTTCCTTCCCTTAAATTCCATTTGGGGGGAAAGACCGTTGCGATAGAGGTTGAGGTGGTTGATGCACCCCTTGACTATAATCTTCTGCTGGGTAGGAACTGGATGTACAGTATGCAAGCCGTTGCTTCTTCCTTGTTCTGCGTTGTATGCTTTCCACATAATGGGAAGATCATAACGATTGATGAGATGACATTCAAGAATCCGTCTGTTACTGCATCTTCGGGTGCTTTGATCTCTATCGTTGAACACTCTCAGCCGGAAACTGGGAGTGTGGGTGTAGGCATGTATCCATCCCTCATGGGAAGCTTTAGTTGTCCTGCACCAATCCTCATGATAGGATCTAGTTTTGATGAGGCTTCGACTTCTATGATATCGGTGTATTTTCATACAAGTCATATGGAAGACCCTTGGATTCTTCCTGCATCGAGTACTTCGAGTGAGCCTGTTGAGATGAGCGTGCCATTGCCTACAGCTATGATAGCTTATCAAGCTAATCTCAAGAATGTTGCAGGGCCTTGTTCTTCCTCTTCGCAGATGGAGGAGGAAGACCCCTATGTGCTATCGGCATGGGCAGTACAGTCTTCTCATGCCCAGGACTACCTTGATACGGTGTTCCCTTCGGATGAAGAGATTATTGTGGCTATGTCGGGAGTTGAGTCACCATGGGAGGAACTTCATCATAGATCGTACTTCCTTCCAATGCTTGACTGTTTGGAGCATGAGGATTATAGGGAGATTCTTAGTCAGAGAGTTGGTAGTTCTGTGGTTCCATTAAGCTCTCATGGTCCGATGGCTGATGGAAACATGGCGAACATATCTTCAACGATTCCTATCAACATCTCTCGCAATCCTAGCGCAATAGAGAATGTCTATATTGGGGCGGAATGTTCCCATGCTGAGATTCTGAAATATACCGAGCTATTCAAGGAATTTTGTGATATTTTTGCTTGTTCTTACGACAAGATGCCAGGTATTTACCCTCGTATTATCGAGCACAAAATTAATACTTACCCCAACGCTAAGCCTATTAGACAATGTTTACGAGCGGTGAATCCTAGGAAAGCACCCGCCATTGAGGAAGAGATAGAGAAACTATTGAAAGCCAGTTTCATCTATGCCATTCCCTTGACGAAGTGGGTTTCAAATCCTGTTCTGGTGGATAAGAAATAGGGAGCGATCCGCATATGCATTGATTTCCACGATTTGAATCATGCCTGTCCTAAGGATAACTTTCCCACACCATTTATAGATAATATTTTGGAAGAGTGTGTGGGGAGCGAAGTGTTCTCCTTTATGGACGACTTTTCTGGGTATAATCAGATACAGATTAAACCTGAGGACCAACACAAGACTGCATTTATTTGTCCTTGGGGAACGTTCACATATCGAAAAATTCCTTTCGGCCTTAAAAATGATGGAGCTACATTTCAGTGGGAAATGACCTTGATTTTCCACGATCTCAAGTCAATTATCGAGGTATTTTTGGATGATCTCGCTGCTCATTCTTGTATGAGAATGCGTCATCCCTATCACTTGAGATTGGTATTCGAAATATGCCGGCACTATTCAGTTAGATTAAATCCTAATAAGTGCATCTTTTGCGTGAAGTCAGGTTGTTTGTTAGGATTCATCATTTCAAAAGAGGGTATAAGAGTCGACCCTTTGAAGGTTGAGGCAATACTTCAGTTGTCTCCCCCGAAGAATATTCGTCATCTTCAGTGTTTTCAAGGCATGGCAGAATTATTACGAATATTTGTTGTCAAATTTGCCAATTTGACTAGAGGCTTTATGTGTCTCTTGAAGAAGGATACTCCCTTTTATTGGGATGAGCGAGCCCAGGAGTCCTTCAATGCACTCATGCGAGCCCTAGCATCGGCCCCGGTGATTAGTCCTCCGAACTATAGCCATGATTTCTTATTATATGTGGCTGCATCTTTAGAGATGATTGGTATGGTCTTGGTTCAAGAGGATGAGGAGCTCCAAGAGCATTTCATATATTATCTGAGCTGAAACCTTATTGACGCAGAGATTCATTATTCTCATGTTGAGAAGCTTTCTTTAGCTACCATACATGCGGTTCAGCATTTGAGACATTATATTCTCCTTCGCCAAACCTTGGTTGTGGCCCATGTCAATCCAATTCAATTCGTCCTCACCCGAAGGATGATTGGGGGAAAGTATAATAAATGGATTGTCATTCTGCAAGAATTTGATCTCGAGTTTGTTTCGGAAAAATCGAAGAAGTCTTTAGTCTTTGCAGAACTCATATTGGATTTCCTGAGTGAGACTGAGGAGTTGGTTTGTGAAGATACATTTGTTGATGAACAAATCTTCTTAATATCTACGTTAGACCCATGGTATGGGGATATCATAATATATTTACAAACACTGAAGACCCCTACTCACCTCTCGCGAGATGAACGATGACGATTACGTCACGTCTCTAAGAACTACCTTATAGTGGACAATACTTTGTACCGCTGTGGGGTAGATTCCATTTTACGATGTTGTTTAACTCATGACGAGGCTGAGGTTGTGTTGAATGATTTCCACGGAGGGGCGTGTGGTGGTCATTTATCTGGGCTTTCTACAGGTCAAAATATTTTGAGAGCGGGTTATTTCTGGCCGTCAATCTTTAAGGATTGTGTTGATACGGTCAAGAGGTGCCACCCTTGCCAGGTGTTCACACATAATATGCGCTCGAAACCTACCCCGTTACATCCCATTATCACTGTCGGTCCCTTCACTAAGTGGGGGATCGATTTTATGGATTGCAACCCAGCTTCAACTGGGGGGCACCATCACATTATAGTGGCTGTTGATTATTTCACGAAATGGGCTAAGGCTATGCCTACAGTAAAATCTGACGGTGAGACAGTCGCTCACTTTGTATTCAACCAAATTATTACTCGGTTCAGGATTCTAAAAGAGCTTGTCACTGACCATGGCTCGCACTTTCAGAACCGTATGATGGAAGAGTTGGCATGGAAGTTAGGGTATACGCAATAGCACTCCTCTTCTTACTACCCCCAAGCGAATGGATAGGTTGAGGTAGTGAATAAATCACTCAAATCCATTCTCCAATGAAACATCGCACAAAGAAAGAACAATTGGCACATTATGTTGTATCCTTCTTTGTGGGCATATCGAACCACAGTTAAGACTGCCACTGGTTTTTATCCATATCAGCTTGTGCATGGAGTGGAGTTGATATTTTCGGTTGAATGTGAAATTCCTTCGTTGAAACTAGTTGTGGAACTCTTACCAGACACTTCACCTTTGGAGGAGCGTTTAGTTCACCTCGAGCAACTCGATGAGCAGCGTCAGGATGCCTTGGTGGCTCTAGAGGTTAATAAGCATCGTGTTAAGGTCCAGTACGATAAGTCTGTCCGTCCAAGAGTGTTTAGTGAAGGATACTTGGTCCTTTTGTGGGATCAATTGAAAGAACCATTGGGGGCAGGGAAATTTAATCCTATGTGGCGTGGTCCTTACGTGGTCAAGCGTGTGTTAGAGAAGGGTGCTTATGAGTTAGTAGATTACGAAGGAACAGCTTTGGCGGAGCCTAGAAATGGGCTCTATCTCAAAAAATACTATGCATAATCTTTATCCAAGGCTGCTTGTTGTATATTATTGTACAACTTTGCATAGTTAGGTCTTTTTCTTATCGTGATCGGGTTTGTGATTAGTTTCCGTTTCTTTTGGCAGATGTCAAGGGAATCTTCCACCTACATAGGATTCATGGATGGTGCAAGCTGTCACACTCAACACTCAGCCTCTGTTGCTTGGGTGATTTATACTCCTATGGGTCAGGTACTGTCTTTAGGAGGTGTATGTCTACGGACGTCTTCCAACAATGTTGCTGAATATAGCGTCGTTATTTAGCTTCTATGGGATACCATTCTACATGGCATTCTATCTCTTGAGGTACGTATTGATTCAGAGTTAGTAGTGTCACAACTCAATGGTTTGTACCATGTTAGAGATCCGACGTTATTGAGAAGATTCTTACGTGTGAGATTGTTAGAACGACAATTTGACAATATAACATATATACACATTCCAAGAAATAATAATCAAGTTGTTGACTCATATGCTAACTACGTGTTAGTTTGACATTTGTTTCATTCATAATAAATTAATCACAAACACAATTTTTACACATGTAAAAAAATAAATCGATCACCATAAAACTTTTTATACATCAAAAATGTGATAATACATAGTGTCATGATACAAAATTGGGGCCTTTTAAGCCACCATCATATAATACACGGTCGTACAAAATGTATACACTCCTAGGTGTCTAATCCTTTGGAGGAGGAGGAGGGTTGTGATCATGGAACGTCACTACGGCTCTAGCTAGCCGTAGAAATAAATGCACCCATGCACGTGGTACACCCACCACCTGCCACTGCATGGCCTCAGGAAAGTCCTCGACTTGCGCCATGGGAACTCTATGAGTCAGTCTCACAAAGTTGGTATGAATGCTCTGGAGCATTCACTCTGCATCCACACCCGTGATGTCATCTCCTCTTCCCCTTTGTCTATGATGAGGGAATCCCTCTAGCCGCCGTGGTCCCACATATGCACACAAATGGTAGATGTCACTATGTGTTGTCGCACAAAAACATGTCTTTTTGCTTCCATAAAATCAAGAAAATACAAAAAAAATTAAATAACTCAAAAAAAAAAAAATTTTGAGGGTTGAGATTCGTTACCTATATCGCCATATGCCGATCCTGGTGGCAATGGCATGTCCGGATGCCCCAGGAAATATATCCTTGCATAGGGGTAGTCATCAATGGAAACTATCTGTCGTCACCACCATGGAAAGAAGTCAGCTGGATATGGGTTGGCCACCCTACCACCCCCCAGTCTGCGCATCGCATCTGCCCAATGCCATTGGGCCAGATCTCGAACCCCGTGGAGAGGAACATCCACTCTAGGGCTCAATCCTGGAACATGCTCGAATAAAAACATGCTCAAGATACTGCTGAACCTGAAGTTCTATACCCTACCTTCCTTACACTCACTAAGCTGGTGTTTCATATTGCTCAGTAGTGTAGTACTCCAGTCATAGATTGTGGGTCTCATGCACTCCACTGCATAGAACATCAGAGGCCGCGAGGCCTGGTGGAGTGATGCTAAGCTGGCTATTCTTCCCAGTGTCAATAGTATGGACTTTAGGCCCAGCACCTGTATAGCATTGGTAGGGACCTGACTCCCCACCTTCTCGATGTCTGGATAACAGTACACTGCAATGTACTCATCGATAGTCAGGCCACCCCTTATCCCACCTCAAGAACGAAGGTTCACCCCGTCCCCTCGTCTAGAAAGACCTGTGATAAAGTATATGTCCTCCACCTCTATAGTGAGGGACATCCCGTCAATATGAAAGGACTTCGAGTCTGGATCCCAATAGTCTACCAGCATCTATAGCAGTCTTGGTTTGGCCCTCAAACCACCAAGACACCAAAACTTGTATAGTCCACATGCACGAAGAGCTTGTTGAGCCATTAAGTCAACCCTTACTGCTTCCTCTACTTCACCATGCTCACGCTCTCTCCACTCTAGCACCATCCTGCAAAAGAAATTGAAAATTTGCCCATTAGTTTAGTTGAAAACCATATGCACGGCCTCATACGTGACTGTTTTGAAAACAACCGTGTATGTACGCGGGTTTGAGGTCCCTTTCCACGTATATCCAGCCCTATACACGGAAAAATCCTTGATTTCCACGTGGGCCGCAGCGCTCATTTTGGGATGGCTTAAAAAATTCATTTGACCATGAAAATCTATAAAAATTATGCCAAAATGCAAGAGGAGAGCATGAGTAAGTACCTGGAAGAAACGGTTGTGAATTCCGCCGGATGGATATCCTGGAATTTGCAGTTGAAAGTCAGAGCTCAAATGGGTAAAAGTTTCAAATGATTTATATTTTTTACTATTTATAGAAAAATTTTCAAATATTTGAAATTTTTTACCCCCTTTCCTATAGTTTCGACATTTTCTAACCATTTTGGACTGTTTTTTGACATAATTGGTGTTGTAGAAGACCTTTTTCAGTGCCGTTTTAGCCATTTGATTGACCCGTTCGTGCCTATCTCAGGTATCATGACTAAACTGGAATATAGGTTAGGTTTCACCACCGTTTGCATTTTGCATGACCTTGTGACCATATCACCATGACTTTAGGTACGAACCCACTCTATTGTGTCACAGAACCTTCTTGCTGCTTTAGAAGTGGCATGATACAAGTGGTAGAGCTTCACCTTACATGGGTACCCTAGTTAGCAACCATTTATACTATGAAACGAGAACTTTATACTAAGAACGAGAACTCTAGGGATAAAAAAGATGATTTTTGCAAAAAAAACACCAAAAACACCCCCAAATAGAAAAGTGTTGATACCAGTATACATGTTTTTTTTTCGGGGTAAAAAATAGAGCCATGGCCTAAACATCCCATACTGTTGCTTAATAAAACTTTAAAATCAATCCCTAAATTGGAAAAAAAATAATTTCTCCAAAAGATAAATTACAACTTTTTTGAAACTAGCATATTAAACAAACAAAAATATTTCATAAATAATTTCACCACTCTAACCATATAAAATAAAAGAAATTATGACGTGATTCATAATGAAAGCATATATTAGACCATTAAAGAACAAATGATTCATATAAATATTCAAAATCTCCTTCAGAGTTTCAATTACAAATGTCTCCTTTTCCTTTGCCTTCAGAGTTTCATATAAATATTCAAAATATTCTCCTCCCTTCCCCTCCACCCTCCTCCCCCTCCCCCTTCCACCTCCTCCATCGTCGTATTAAGGGGA
>LPNX010182752.1:39002-221216 GCA_001517045.1 Pseudotsuga menziesii
TGTCCCTTGGAGCACTTTTGTGTTCTTCCCAAGCTTGCCTTTTGCTTGTGAGCTTGCTATCGAGAGATGGAAGATTGAAGTGGTGGAGGCCCAAGTGGGGGATTCATTTTCTCCGGTTCGCAGACGTGGTGTCAGAGGTTGTATCTTGTAATCTCTGATTTATATTAATAGAAATATATTTTCCTATCCAATAATGTGTGTTTGAATGAATATGTTCTCCATTGGATTATGTCAAATGCTTATATATTATTGATTATATATGCTAGAATAGATCTAACACCATGATATATATAATGCTTGTATTGTTTACTTGTTGTTGAGGAAGTAATAGATCAATTCAAGTTGAATATTGGAAAGCTCAACGGGGATCTACTTCAACCGTCCGAAATAAGGTACGAGGTCTGATCCTTTAGTGTTAGACATTTAATTTCTATTGCATATTGTAGGGGATTGATTTCTGGAGTCAAGCTGTTTGTTGTGGTACCCCAAGCCATAGGAATTTCTCTCCGTAACACTCCCGATTTTCCCTCTCAAAAATTATCTGATTCCTTTTATTTTCTCCACTATGCATCTAGGCCTTCCATTCCTGTCACTCTATATCCTTGAGCGGATTTTCTTATTCTTCCTTTTACAGGCCTAAATTTTTGTAGGGGAATTAGTGCAAATGCATATGTAAAAATCCCCGAAATTTAGCACGGGTGCTAATAGCGACTCCAACTTGGGGATGCTTTCCTCCTTGTGAGGTAGAAAAGAATCCCATAGACCAAGTTCCTGCTCCATTTGGGCCCTCTGTACTTGAAAACCCCCAACAAACTATGCCATTATGCTTTATCCCGAATTCCCATCATCTCAAAATTTGTTCTAGGGCCTGTAACTTCAAATTTGCATAAGAAAAAATAAAACCAAATGATAGCTCCTCCTGGAGACCTTATTTCCTTCACCTCGAGATTTAAGTCTGTCAGAGATCCATCCATGCATGAAACATTAAAATGAAATGGTATATACAATGACATGGAAAATTGAACTTACTTTACAAAAAGTAGTGCTTTAGGAGCCTGTTGGAAAGGGGTTGGGGTAAGTTGTGCAACATCTGTGATGCTGCGCAAGCTTAGAAGACACCAAGCAAGACAAAGATAGCGTGATAGGCAGAAGATAGACTAATTTTGATTATTTTGTATCACTTTTTGTAATTATTGACCAATTTTTGTGGATATTGGTCATTAGTTAGTTAAATCAATTAGGATTTAGTTAGAAGTGGACCATGAATGTAAAGGCACAAGACTATATATAGAAAGAATGATTGTGAATGAAGATATCGGAAAACGATTGATGTGATAGAACAATTGAACTATTGTATATGAATTGTTATCTGTTTTGATCTTTGGATGGATGCGAATAAGTAATATGATAAGATAGATGTTGATATGAATCGGTGTTGTCTTCTTTTATATTTTTCTATATTTATGTTCCTGCAAAGTTGATGATGAATGCTAAGTGAATCTGAAATATGGATCTATGATGCAATGTTTACTGTTTATGAATGTTGTTATCCTTTTAGATCTATTTTCTCACTGGTATATCTATTCCAGTTATGAATGAATGAAGTGCAATGACGAATGATTCTATTAAAGAAGTTGATTTGATCTGGTTGTTGAACTAATGAAACATAGATGCCGTAACCCTCTTCTATACTGCAGAAACTTGGTTCCGTCAGCCCTCCCTCAAACATCTAGGCTGAGACCTCATCTGCTCTGCGGGTGTTGTTGGATAAGATAAAACCTGTTTAGGCCAATGCTCAGGGAGAATGCGATGAGTTGAGTGTCGATAGAGGGGACCCCTGTCGACTGGGTTTTGTTGGTTGAGGGTTGAGCCAACAAATGGTTCCATTGCTGTGACCTTGTTGCGATTGAGAAGAGGGGACGTGGCATCCGACATGACCAGAAATCCAAGATTGGTTTGACAAGAAGCTGCAAGAATTTGCTAAAGCAAAAAATCAGAACCTGGGATTGACCACAGACAAGTGGTTGGTGAACTACATACACGACGGTCCTCACGAGTATTTCTTCTGTGAGTTTCCCATTATACTCTACGAGTGGTTGGCATATTTTACATACAAGAAGACAAATTTCCAAGGAGGAGAACCAACATCCTGGACCCCTAAATTGATCCAAGAACTACAAGAAACTTATAACCAAGTGTCTCGAGCTATTGAGGTCTGGCTGGATCGTATCTTAGAAGGCTACATTACATAATTCACAGTTGACACTACCAAGTCTTACAGCGAAGCAGAAAGAGAATTTTTCAACAGGCCCAGAGGTAGGCTCTTGTTATCTCTACAGCTGTCAATTAAAATGCTTATCTATGAAAAGGGCATACTGAAGATGCACTTAGATTAGTCAAACTCTAGTGTGTGGAGGTGGTGGATACTGTGACAAAAGGGGGGAGGCAAATGGGAAGGTAAGGGGTAGATGGGTGCAAGTTTCGATGAGGCTGTGAGGGAAGCTGAGGAAGGAAGTGGCTGTATAAGGGGAGGAGCAAGGTTTTGACACGAGAAGAGGCATAGGATAGGGGAAGGTCCTGCTGCGATCAAAATTCAAAACTGTGAAGGAAAACCACACAGTACGAAGCGACCCTATAGTGACGAAGAGGATTACCATACCTAGACTACACCCAAGACAACGGTAATATCAAACCGTAGCAGCAATGTGGCCACGCCTCCATGCACCACTTCAAACTTAGGAAGAAACATGAATTATACGTCAGCTTGCCTAATGTGTCAACATCATTCTAGTAGTATATCAACGTCTGTAGGTAGAAGGATGAGGATGGAGGGAGACGATACTAAGTTATCGATGTTCCATGGGAATGGGACAAATGATCTCGAGCAATATTGGTTCCTCTGCGAGGCAGTGTGGACTATTAGGCATGCCACCGATGATGATGTTAAGAAATACCAACTAGTGACTACCTTCCTGGGTTGCGATCTAGATTGGTTCATGAAATTCATTCAAGTTACTATAGGGACTGCTGCAAAAAATTGGATGAAGTCCAGTAAGGACTGATCGAGGAATTTTAGAAGCCTAAGTCTGAGGCTCAATACATTACTGAGTTGAAAGAGATTAAGTAGTTTCCTAATGAGACTATCTGGGAATTCGACTAGAGATTCAAGTCATTGATGGCAGAGGTCAGCTTTAAGATGAGCGATGTCCAACATAAAGAATGGTTTATTGCAGCCTTGGTACCTCACATCCAGTAACCATGAATGAAGTAGAAGATTGCAACACAGAGCGAGGCTCTAGAGATTGCGATGAAGTTGGAAGCTTAACAGGTTGGAGAGAATGCTGGTGGCATGAATCAAATCTAGGTGCAACTGAAAAATATGACGCTGCATCTAAAATACATCAAGAAGGTGAAGGAAGATTACGACGATATTTGGTGCACTCGGTGTCACGCAGACAGACAAACCAAATATAACTACCCTAGTTTCTGAAATTATCTAGTTTCAGGAGCACCAAACCCATTAAGTTGTGGTACTGTACCATGGTGTTGCATATGTCAAGTTTATGGGCACCGACATGAAGAGTGTAGCTACATGCAAAAAATGGTGTCGAAACCAACCAACTTATATTGTTCTTTTTGTAAATCGGTGGGACATGAAGACAAATACTATCGGGCATATGATCTGCTATAGGAGAGAAAATATGATTCATAATTTGTGAAGGGAGAAGATCATTGCACAGTCCAATAGCCACATATGCAACCTTAGATGATAAATTCTCAACCATAGTATACACCATCGTCGACGATGCAATTTATACTATCACAGCCACAGACACAGTTTGCACCACAATCGCAATTTGTGCCACAACCGCAGTACAGTCACATGATGATTCCTTAACCATAGCTGCAGTATGTTCAAGCTGCACAGTATTTTCAGCAGCAACCCAATCCCATGCCACAACAGGTGGCTCATCTGTAGTACCAGCAATAGGGAGGATTTCAAGGAAGAGGGGGAGGCTTCGGACGAGGTTGCTGATCAGTCTAGTGTTACAATTGTGGGTTATTTGGGAAATATCAGAGAGATTTCCATCAATTTCAATGCTCATGTACATATTGCACAGTGATTGATCACACGGTCAAAAACTGCCCACACGTAATCGCAAGATGGAAGTCTAGGAATGTTCCTTAGTTGCAAAGCCCGAACTAGGTCCAGACTCAGAATCAGCTGCAAAAGTAGAAATTGTTGCCAACCTAGAATCACATTCCAATCCAGAATCAAACAGTGAACCAACCTATGAACCCCCCATTGAACCAAAATCCACCACTGAATCAGAATCCCCCAATGAACCAGAATCAAGGGCTGACGGTAGAAACGATCTCAGCAGAGACTAGAACAAAAGATGCCGACCATTGGAGGAAATTTCAACTCAAAATGGGCCTTTTAAATTTTATTCAAATTCCATGTCATCATGTGTTAGCTAATGAAATTGCTTTAAATTTGAAATACCGTATAGGTCTTAAACACTTTTTTAATATAAATTTGGGGATAGGTATCATAAAAAAAACTACTTTTTTTGTTTGTATTTTTGACATATCTCCCCATGTTTTTACTCAAATTTCGATTGGGAGAGCTTGTTGGAAATTCCGCATCCAACGAGTACCAACTCGGCATACTTTTGACGGACCCCGCTACCCCAAAAACAAGAAATACCTGAAAAAATGGAATGATGACATCATCATTATGTTTTTTCAAGTATTTCTTATTTTTGGGGTAGTGGGGTCCATCAAAAGTATGCCGAGTGGGTACTCGTTGGATGCAGAATTTAATTCCACATCCAACGAGATCTCCCGATTGAAATTTGAGTAAAAACACGGGGAGATATGTCAAAAATACAAACAAAAAAGTAGTTTTTTTATTTTCTTACTCCAAAATTAATAAATATTATTTTATTATTTTAACTATTATTTTATTAATTCATTTTAGGAGGCCCATTTTGAGTTGAAATTTCCTCTAATGGTTTCCATTGTCACCTACGTAGGAGCCACAATAGGAGAGGATGGGTCCCACCCACAAATTCGACTGGCTGGATAGAAGAAGGCACCGTTCGATATCACAACTGAAAAGGAGACATTTTTTGGAGCACAGGATGCGATTGAAGAAATATTGGTAAGTCACCTGTCTATGAAATACCTCCCTCTTTTGATTCCACACTAAAGGAAGGAACATCGTGGAAGCATGGTACCTTGCAGCATTTCTTTGAAAGTTTTTTGTCGATGGCAAGAGACCTAGACGCTTTGGCTGATATTGAAAATTTGTTGCGATGCCTGGGTAAGGAGTCCATGGTGAATTATTTACATAAGAAAAAGACAGAGAAGGAGATGCGTATGGATATTGAGATTGGAGACTATGAATTCGACTTGGTTATTCTGGATCTAGGTTTAGACGTAAATATACTAACAAAACAGAAATGGGAAAAGATGCGACAACCGACATTGGGATGGTCCCTAGCGCATCTGTGATTAGCCAATCAAGCGAATGTGAAACCAATTGGATGGTTATCTAACATGGTCGTAGATGTTGAAGGTATGAGGACTCATGTTTATTTTGACAAAATTGAAGTTCTTAATGATGAAGGCTCCTACCCCGATCTGCTAGGGGTTGGATGAGCCAATGATAGCATGGCAATCATCAACTTCAAAAAGTGGATGATGACTTTTGAAAACCAAGACATTCGGGTCATCGCACCTATGGACCTTGATGAAGTCCCTCGATACATTGAACCAGTAAAAGATGAAGTTGTTACGAGGTGGGATTAGGCCTACAATATCTCTAAAGATTACGTTCACCCCACGACTGATGGAGAACTTGGTTGGCGTAGCGCTAGTTCTACGTCTTCTGATTCTGAGGATGTGCTGGAAAATTGGAAAAATTGAATGCATGAGGTGTCCTTTAGGAAGTGCAGATTAATCACACAGTCATTGCACCATGTTGCAACTGAGATTATAGAATTACCGGTTTATGAAGGGCTTCCTGAAATTTCTATGTTCTTAATGGAATTTGAAGAAAAGGTCTCATAACCATAGTGATTGCTCGCACTGGAAGAAGCACTGAAGGATAATCCAAAATGCTGGTGGGAAAATCACAAAAATACAATTACTGGATGGGACCAGTGTCGATGATTGATGATAGTTCGCTTCGGTAATGCAAAAGAATACCACGCTGGGAGGTATGCTGGACGGAACGACCCTAGCGGTCATTTGAGATAATTCCAAACATTGTGGGAATTGCGACCAAAGGATGAATGGGTCCATGCCTTCATTCACACCTTGTATGAAATTCCAAGTTCATGGTATGTAGCCACGGAGCTGCGACCAGAAATCACCACCTGGGAGGAGCTGACGGTTTTTTTTGCGTAGAACTTTCTCTTTGCAGACGCTAACCCTGATGTTAACAATGCACTTTAGATTATTCAGGACATGGTCCTAAAAGTTGTACCAGTCGCATACCCTATGGATCCACATGTGCACTACCACATACAGTCGATAATGGAATGCTATATCATGTCTCGAGATCCTGAATATGATGATGAACTACATAATATCAATATCCCAGAGACAAAAGGAAGTAGGGATGTTGCAGCACCAGATGTACCAACTAATCCCATGAGTCATCCGTTGAAGATCCAGAAGGTTAACATTGGGACAGAAGAGAACCCGAAGTTTTCTAGTGTTGGGGACTATTGGGATGAGGAGACCATGGCAAGAATCATGGACCTGCTACATGAATTTCAAGATCTCTTTCTAACTAATTTATCAGAGATGAAGGGGATACTGGGTGATTTTGGAGAGATGAAGATCCAACTGAAACCAGATGTGAAACCGGTGCGATAGAGACCGTATCGTTTAAATATACGATACAAAGAAAGAGTAAAGGATGAACTTGACCGAATGCTGGATGCTAGAATCATTGATTTGGTAGAAGAATCATAATGGATTAGTCCCATGGTGGTCCAAGACAATAAAATAGGTGAATTTCAGATCTGTGTCAACTTAAGAAAATTGAATGATGCTTGTATGCATGACCCATTTCCGAACTTGTTCACTAATGAGGTACTTGAAGGAGTAGGTGGTCAAGAAATGTACTCTTTGACAGATGGATTCTCTTATTATCACCAGATCAGAATCGCTAAGGAGGATTGACACAAAACTATCTTTGTCACTGAGTGGGGCTGCTTCCAATACACGGTGATGCTGTTTGGGTTGAAGAACACACCTGCAATCTTTTCCCAAGTGGTTGTCGCAAAATTTAAATATTTCATTTAGAATTTCCTACAGGTGTATATGGATGATTGGACATTGTATGGCCTAATCAAGGATCATTTGGCAAACCTTCGACTGATGCTGGAGAGGTGTCGACAACATCATATCTTATTGAACTCCAATAAGTGCATTTTCTGTGCACCATTTGGGATCCTGCTGGGTCACATTGTGTGCAAACAAGGATTACTGATTGAACCTACAAAGATAGTACTCATTTTGAGCTTGCCACCACTGACCAATGTAAATATGCTTAGGGCAACACTGGGGCACACTAGATAATATCGAAAATTCATTAAAGGGTATGTTGCAATCACTACCCCGATGGAGAAACTACTGAAGAAGGATGCTTTATTTATCTGAAGTCCAGAATGTTAAGGTAGCTTTGACACACTAAAGGCCAATATGGATTCAACATCGATACTCGTATTCCCAGATTGGAACAAAGAATTCCATGTGCATGTTGATTCATCTTCTGTTTCTCTAGGAGTAGTGCTCGCACAACCTGGAGAAGGAGATATGGATCACCCAATCACTTTCGCTAGTCAGAAGCTATCATTCGTTGAGAAGAATTACATGACCATAGAGTGTGAAGGCCTGGCGATGGTCTATGCACTGCAAAAATTCAGACATTACCTCTTAGGTGGCCACTTCAAAATGTTTACTGACCACTCTTCTTTGAAGTACCTGGTTAAAAATCCTGTGTTGGGGGGGAATATATGACATTGGTTACTTCTCTTTCAGGAGTTCAATTTTGAAATAATTGTAAAGCCAGGTCACTTAAATGCTGGACCTGATCATTTATCTAGAATAAAAATAGACAAAAAGCATACTAATATTGAAGATGGATTGCCTGATGCGCAGTTGTTTCTAGTTTACATGGAAGATGACCATTATGCCCCAATAATTCAGTTCTTGGCGATAGGAATTGCACCATAAGAAATTTACGTAAGTCAAAAGAAGCAGTTCATGGGTAAAATTTCTGATTACCAGTTTATTTCCGAACACCTATACAAGTTGGGACCAGATGAAATCTTGAGGCGATGTGTCTTACCACATGAACAAGGGAAGATCTTAGAGGAAGCACATGCAGGAATCGATGGGGGGCACTACAGGGGTCATGTAACAAAACGAAAGGTGCTTCACATAGGTATTTGGTGTCCTACCGTCCACAATGATGTGACAGATTATGTGCGAAGCTGCGATGTCTGTCAACGCACTGGGAAGCCATCACGACGAGATGAGATGCTGCTAGTGCCATAGGTAACTTTCCAACCTTTTGATAAAAGGGTTATGGATTTTGTGGGTCCAATCAACCCACCCAGAAAAATAACTGGTGTGAGGTACATAATCAAAGCAACATACTAATTGACCCGATGGGTGGAGGCTACCCCAGTTGTGGACTACATTGCTATGAAAACAATAATATTTTCATTTGATCACATTATGACATGGTTTGGATTTCCAATAGTATTGATGAGCGACCAGGGAAGCTATTTTATCAATCGTACAGTACGATCACTGACGGAGGAACTGTAGATACCGTGCAAGAAAAGTACACCATATCATCCACAAGTAAATGGGACCATAGAAGCCTTCAATAAAATATTGGAGCATGAGCTTACAAAGGTATGTAATGCTAACCGAGATGACTGGGATTTGAAAATTTCAGCTATGCTATGGGAATATTGTGCCACTATATGGGCAAGAGGAAATCATGCCTATGGAGTACATCATCCCCAGTCTGCACATTCCAGCTGCAACAGACATGGATGATGAATCCATGAAAGAAGAATGTGCAACGAAGTTAATACAACTTAAAGAAGACCGCTTTATTGCATGATTACATCAACGCATTGAGAAGGATCGACAGAAGGCATAGCATGATCGCCATATAAAAAACAAACAGTTTCAGCAAGGAGATTTAGTGCTGCTCTATGACATCAAGTTCCTGAAGCATCCAGGTAAGCTACAAATGCATTGATTAGGTCCCTATCTTGTTAATTCTATTACCTCTGGGGGTGCAGTTCAATTACAACAGTTAGATGGGGTAGTGCTGCCAAAAATTGTGAATCGAAGCCACTTAAAGCCATATCAGATAGAGAAAGAACCACACAATGCTTGAGGCACTGTACAATGAAAAAAACAGATATAGGACAGATAAAAAAAGGAAGGGTGCACCATAAGGAAGGGGCTGTGCATGAATAGGGGATATTAGCATAGTTTGGTAGCCAGACCGTGATAATCGCAGGGATACGATTTGGTCAAATCAGCAATAAATATAGACAATTAAGAGCATTGAACCGATGCTGTTCATTGAAGTGACATGCATTTATGGCAGATCTGACCATTAGAGGGATAGAACCGATGATGGATTTGGGTCGTTAATGATGGATTTGATCATGATGGCTGTGGGTGATTTGGTAATGATGAGGATAGATTAATGAAATTCTATAATACAACACAAGACGAACTGAAGAGGAAGGCTACTAAGGAGATTACTGAGCTAAAAAAGGAAACTGATCACCTTGTTATTGAGAAGGTGCAGCTGATCACCATTCAGGGGCAGGTAGAAGAGTCCATTACAAATGCCTACCAGTACATCCATGAAAGCATAGCAAAGTTGGACGCAGTTTCCAAGGCCAAGCGGCATGGAGAAGTTATCACATAGCTCCAGTTGGACAATGATCCTATTAAATTCCATGGTTTACCCAGAGACACCACCAGAGCAGGTTGCAGAAAGAAAGAGTGCCATTGAAGAGATCGTGAATGTTAGCTGGAATATTTCACTTTCTATGGACAGTAAGGTGTTCCACTGGTCTGAATGGTTCAGATACAGAACAAATGAAGGACAAAGGTTGAAGACTCTCCCTAGACACTGTAGATACCTGGAATGTGATGCTTCGACAGTAACCTTGTGTACCTGCAATCAACTTAAACATGCAAACACATCAAAGTTGCCAGAATATAATCTACTGATTCATGTTAGTGACTAAGGAATCTAACAACATACATGTGAAATCAAAAAACAACAATAATGTGGGATGGAAATCAACTTGGATTAAGATAAAAATGGATAATTTTACAACCAAGCCTTAGTGTTGACATGCATCTCCATGAAACCAAGCACTCTCATCCCCATAAGCTCCGACTCTAGCTCTCTATACTCTCCAATAGCTTGGGCCAAGTGATCAATCCAACATCATACCTTAATATTTCTCCCCTCAACCATGGATATGAGCTTGTATTTATAAGGCTCAATGGATAGGGATGGTTGAGAGATTAGTGGATGAGGTGGCCTCTAGGATCCTAGGATGAGGGATATCGAGCTCAACTGACCCACAATGATAGGGATAAGGGAGGACACGAGGCTCATCATCTAGAAGCCTAGAGAAACTTATCTTTTTCCCTTTTTAACCAGGGTACCACATTTCTCCTTCAATGACAGAGCGGTTCTGGTAAGAAACGCTTAAGGACTAAGGGCCATAAGTGGTGGCACCACTTGTGGACAACAAATGATACGCGGTGCAAACAAGGTACCACTCCTGGACAATAGGGAAAGCACAGTGTTGGGAATTTTCATGAAAGATTGACAATTAGCATGGGTTTCCACTCCAAGTGTTGGGATTAAGGGAAAATAGGTACGTCAAAGGTCTTATCACATGATGATGACAGGATTTTGGTATAACACGATGCCCCCCAAAGCATGAGTCTTAGAGGGATACGATAAACGAGAGCTTTGAGAGAACAAGTCATTGCTATGAGGTGAAAATGTCAGCTCGATTAGATCATGTTCTCAAGTAGGCATCTGTAGTACATTAGTATGTTGACTCATAGACACAAGTAACCAAACTCATGGCTGCAGACCAATACAAGGCAGATCCATGAGAGGAATAAACAGGCATGGCTACTAGAATACAACGTAGATCCATGTGATAGAGGACTCAAACTTGGACATAGCTACTAGACATACAACGTAGATCTATGTCATACAAACTCAAATTTGAGCATAACCATGACCATACAAATGTGGATCCATGCTAGATATACAAAACTCCATCGCAACCTAGGGAAGAGAAATGAGCACTTTAAACAAATACCTAGCTAGGGTCTTCGTCTCATCTTCCACAAAGTATGATTCTATCCATGTGATCACAATGATCTGAAGTCGAACATGGTAGAAAGCACTCGATTACCGGCCAATGATGTGAATCGTTAACAAGTGTGAGGGAGATCACCATTAATGTCAATGATTCCCAAGTTACTCTAGTACAATCTATTGAGTGTGAATAGATGTCCTAATGTCAAACACCCAGTCGATTCTATCGATAAAAGGTCAATGATGTGAACCTATGTCGAGAGCGAGAGAATCTGTCATTAAGACATACAGATCTCAAGTTACTAAATATTGTTTCTAAGACTATTTCCTGGATGATGAGCTGATGTTGATGAGAAAAGTCTTGTCGAAGAAGGGCCATGATGAGTCCCACATCGACGACACAAAACTTGAAACATAGTTCTGGAATGATGTGAATGTAGTAACCATATGACTGAATCAAAGATACTGACACAAAGACTGTGTAGACTACAGAGGTAAAACTTCTTCAAATCCCCTTTGAACGTTGGGCGGCACGACAAAAATACTTGGCAGCATGAATCAATGGGACAAACACACAATGTGACAGCAGACAATGCATTCTTTTGAAAGAATCAAAGGAGTGACATGACTCATGAAAGTGGATCATCACAGGGATCAGCTGAATACCCAATTGACTGACATGATGTGCAGACAAGTGCCATGTTCAAAGGTAACGACAAACAGCTGCCATTATTTAGAAAATGATTCCCTTCCCATTTCCCCCATCATGATCAATGAGTGCCTCTTTTTAGTTTTACGAGTTCAAATAGGTTAACAAACACTCGATATATCTTGTTGAAATACAAGTCCAGAATCATATGTTTTACGAACCTGAGAGAGGAGTGGTTCGTTCCCAAAACGGGCCTCTCAATGTTTAATTTAATGAGTCCACTAAAAGAAAACTTGATATCGTTCATGTTTAGAGAGTCTGAACGAATACGGAAGAAGACTCCAAAGGGGTCTTTTTTCGTATGATTTAGTCTCTAAGGGTCGAAAAAGTGTAAAATCATACCTTAGAGAACTCTTCCAGTCATGATTGGCTGGAGTGTTCCTTTTTCATAAATAGTCATATCCCAACCAAAAAAGAGATAACCTACCATCGGACGGATGACTCTTCAAATAATTTAATGAGCATGAAGAAGACAAGATCGCTCGACGATCTTTTCATATTTAGGGAGCCTGAAAAGAGTTTAAAGAGAACTCCATGAGGTTTCTTTACACAATGCCATATTTTATGATCTTGGAAAGAATCAGAAATGGACTCGATGATATTTTCGTGTTTAAGGAGCCTGAAAAAGAGGTGAAAAGAAGACTCCATGACGCTTCTTTACACAATGACAATTTTTTACGAGCCTAGAAAGAAACTGAAATGGACTCAGACCTTTGATACTAGGTTTGAAGAGTGTGATCAAAGAGTCATAATGAACGCTCATCAACCTTTTTCGTTTTATGAAAGTGCAAAAAAGCCATAAACAAACTTCCAAAGCTTCTTACTATGGTTCTCTTATCCTGCAATCGACTCAAAAACAAGTGTTAAATGCATTTATAGCTAGCATTAAGGGATTACGACAGATAAACTTTGACTAAAATATGCCATTTTATATCAAAACTATAGTATGTCAGACCCAAAAATGCCTATATAAGTCATGTAAATAGTAAAAAATCAAATCATTTCACTATTTACCCATAGCGGAGAGCACTTGGAGCATTTTCTTAGCCAGATCTTCTGCAGCTGATACTGGGAGTTTCCACTGTCCATTTTGAGCATTGTCAGTTGCAGGTAATAGCTAACACCCTATTATTTCATTTCATAGTGTTTATTTTGAGTTTTGGTGGGGTTTTGGGCTCATATGGCAAGCCCTATAAACCTTAAAAGCAGGCACCATGGCTATCCCTTGCGGGATACACGGTACCACCCAAGAACCGCGCCTATAACATAGTTGACAGGCAGTGCCACCGCCTGTCTCCAACGGTGCACAGGAGGTGCTAGCCGTGGATACTTTAAACTCATAGCATGAGCAATAATAAGTCATTATTTTGATTTTTAATGATTAGGAATGATTCTAATGCATACTATAATTTTTTTTGACAGGTCTTGGTTGCTCAAAACATGGTGATACAAAAAGAAAGAACACATGACAATGATGATGCCTTTGTAGAGATAAATGTGAGTTGTATTGCTGAATTACAGGATTGTGGGTTCCTGAAGTTCTTCCAGACCCCAAGCATGGTATCACATGAGCAGTTATTGGAACACATACTATGGATATGGAGTCCAGAGCAACAGTATTTTGAGGTGGGGGCCCATATTCTTATGGTGGAATTAGAGGATATCTACTTCTTGACTGGTCTCTTGAGATGGGGTTCCCCCATATCACTGACAGGTTCCCATGGAGGGGATACTACCACTCGAGAGCTTATAGATCGTCACTGTGCTCCAGGGATGAGCACATCGAGGAAGAAGATCCCCATCAGAGCAGTGATGGATGGGCCCCTATGGACCATCCTATTTACTATGTAGAGGGTGGCTGGGAGTCTGGGTGTGCACCAGGATTCTAGGGCACACATGCTATACACCATAGAGGCCATGGCACCCATGGTGTTCAACTGAGCGGAAGCCATGCTTCCAATATTCAAAGATCAGCTAACTAAGTGTTGGTATGGAGAGCTAAAGCAGTTTGGCTTTGGCTCCATTTTAGCCTGCTTCTTCTTCGGGCGAGTTCCACAGATGAGACCTTAGGTGGTCTTCCAGAGTCTGAGAGCACGGGACTCCCGTATGCTGAGGTGGGTCTAGGTCATGGCTCGTACAGGAGCAGGTAGGGGAAGGGTGAAGTTTGGTGATCCATTCTTCATATGGCTCTGAGATCAGATCCTCATGGTTGAGGATTATGCTTACGTAGGTACGGACTTCACCGGGGATCCTGACCTACCACTCCCACCTGGCGGACAGTGGGGAGACATCGGTAAGAAGCAAGAAACCCTAAAATGGATGAATTTGTTTTTATGTTTTTTGATATTTTATATTTTTTATGTTAAGTGACGAGACCTGTATATTCTCATGCAGATGTTAGAGCAGGACGACCTAGAGGAGATTCTCCATTGGATAGGTGAGCTCGAGCTCGCTTTGTACCATGGGGTGGTGATATCACCGGGGAGCTAGAGGAAAACCTGGAGAGGTTGACCTTGGATATCCTAGATGCTGGAATTGATGACCTCCTGATGAGATATCAGAGATCCACAGTGGGACTACCAGGTCGATTCAGTAGGCTGCTACGTAGGGTAGCTCAAGCAGTGATGTGCTATCACGAGCACCACTAGTGTATGAGATATGTACTGAAAGCTGATAGCTTTAGGATTTTGTATGATGATTTTTCCTGAAAGCCTACATGCTTCAGATGAGATCTCGGGACCTATTTTTTGTAAACTTTTTCGTATATATATATACAAAATTTTACATGGTGTTTATATGTTTCAAATGTCAAATGCATTTTCTATGAGTTTTATGTGTCTTTAAATGTTTATTTACAATGCACCATGTTTGATTTCAATGTCATGAATGGGAAATATGCCAATCTAGGATGTAATTAGCTAATGAGTCAGCAACTACATTATGTTCCCTAGGGATATGCCTATAGGTAATGGTTTCAAATGATCTTTCTAACAAACGTACTCTTCAGAAGAGGCGGAGGAGCATCGGGTTTCTAATGGTGTAAACATGGTTTAGATGACAAACCACGAGTTGTGAGTCCATCAAGACTATTAGATCATGAACATCCTAGGAGGTAGCTTCATTTAGAATACTGATGAATTCTTCATACTCGACGATGTTATTAGTAGCAGGACCTATACAAACCACTCTTGAATTGACCAAATATTCAGCTAGGGAATAGAGGATCCAAGAAACTGAGGCGAGATTCAAGGTGTGGCAGCAAGCACCATCAACGAAGCCGTAGAAAGCCATCTGCATGACCAAAACATGGTATAAATAGATGTGGACACTAAACTCAAAACCATCTTGAAAATACTAAATGCACACTGAAATTCAATCAATATACATATATACAAGATACTATCCAAGAAAGACCTAGGCATAGTACCTTTTTAGGTACAACCCATTGTGAGGTTGCCCCAAAGGAATTCCATCATAATCAAAGAGCTTGTAAGATTCTTTCTCTAACACCTTAGAAATAATGAAAGGTCCATACCACATGGACTTGAACTTACCCTTCCCTAGTTTGTCATATCTCTGATCATAATTCAAGACTAGGTCACCCTCGTTAAAGACACAAGGTTGGATGGGTTTATCATACTACGCCTTGATGCGTTTCTTATGTTCCTCATTAGCCAAGGAAGCATCTCTCTGAGTCTTGTCAAGGTTACTCAAGTACAAAAATCTTTCTTCCTCCGTGGAAGTGTCTGGGAGAAGTTCGACGACAAATTGTAAGGATGGAATATAACATTGAATTGGTAAGACAACTTTGAGTCCATAGACAAGCTAGAATGGTGTGAAACCAATGGCTATTTTCATAGAAGTGTGATAAGCCCAAATAGCGGAGAAAAGAATGTGGTGCCAGTTGGATTTATGATCTCCAACCATCCAACGAAGCATAGTTTTCAAAAATTTGTTAATGGCATCTACCTAACCATTATCTTGTGGATAATACGACGTAGAGTTTTCATGGTGAAAACATAGCTTGGCACTCAGTTCCTCCATCATTTGATTATGGAAATGGGATCCGTGATCAGTAAAGATGGACTGCGGAACTCCAAATCTAGCTATGATATGATTGAACAAGAAGAGAGTGGAAGTCTTACCATCTTCTGCATATGTAGGCATGGCCTCAGCCCATTTTGTGAAATAATCAACAACTACGATGATGTAACCATGTCCCCCTGCTGAGGTAGGCTTACAATGCATGAAGTCAATCCCCCATTTGGTGAATGGGAAAACGACAATGACGGGGTGTAGCGGAGTAGGATGGGTGCACTTTTTAGGATAAAAGTGTTGACAAGGTGGGAATTTCTTAACAACCTCATGATAGTCTTTGAAGACAAAAGGCCAAAAATAGCCAGCACAAAGAATTTTCTGGGCTATAGCCATCCCAGATAAGTGACCGCCACATGCTCTAGAGTGGAAATCATTTAACACATGTTCAACCTCCTCATGGGTGAGGCATCGCTGAAGAATTGAGTCAATCCCACGTCTATACAAGGTATCATTCAGGATGATATAGTACTTCGCGTGGTGATGGATATGGTGGCGATCATCATGGGATAAATGCATATGAAATCATTATGTTTGAAGATAAATAAGAAAATATCCATACCAAGGATTGGTAGTGCTAATTAGGAACAAGAATTCATCCGAAAATGAATCAATGGGCTCATATTCCGTCAAAGCACAGGGAAGATAACACATAAGCTTGGAAAAGACAAAGGATTTCTTTGATGTGGCTTTGGAAAATTCTAGACAAAACTCCTGAAGTATGACTATCCAATGGGAGTACTTGCTCCCAAGCACCTGACGAGTCAGGATGTAATACATCGAGTTATAGTTGGCCAATATGGTGGTAGTGCGGAGCAAAATGTAGTGACGAAACTTTTGTACAACAATGACCGTGGCCATTGCTAACTTTTCCACATGTGAATAGCGAGATTCGGAATCCATGAGATTCTTACTCGCATAATAAATCATGTGCTCCTGACCATGGAGATTTTTCTGCACTAAAACCATGGCAATGGTAGTAGTAGAGGAAGCAATATACAAGAGAAAGTCCTTTGAATAATCCGGGGGGTGTATCACGGGTGAATGAGTCAGAGCATGCTTAAGATTATCAAAGGCGAGTTGGGCCTGGTCATCCCAAAAGAATGGAGTGTTCTTATTGAGGAGACGCATATAACCGTGTGTTTTCTCTGTGAAATTGTACACAAAATGACAAAGAAATTTTGCCTTCCCTTGCAAACTTTGGAGTTCAAGGAGATTAGTTGGGGCTGGTAGATCTAAAATAGCAGCAATCTTCAAAGGATCGATCCGAATGCCATCCTTGGATAGCACAAAGCCTAGCAGACGTCCTATCTCAATGCAAAAAACACATTTATGTGGATTGAGCCATATATTATAATGAGGACATCTCATGAATATGTCTCTAAGATGACCAGGGTGGTCCTCCCGTCGCCGTGAATGAGCAAGGAGGTCGTTAAGGTACGGTTCAACAATATGTTTAATATTATGAAATGCATAGGACATCACATGCTAGAACGTGGCTCCATGTTGGTCTCTATAGACAGACCCGGGTTTCCTTTAATGTACCAAAAAAACCCCTAGATCACTGGCCCTTTCCGAAACAGACCACATAACGGCTTGAAGTCTCACCCGAAGTGATCTTGGATGGGTTGGCTGAGGACTCAAGTGTCCTCAGTCAGGTTCTGTAGCATCCTGGTGGTTGCATGACTCTTCTTAGTCAGCGGGATCTCTCTGTGATGGTGGCCTTTCTTACTCGCTAGTCCTGGGAGGGAGCGATCTATTATTGCATCGCCGATGCTGGCGCGATGCACAAACTATCTCCTCTACTCAGCTCTTAACCTACAATATCTCACACCACGGTTCCTCCAGCAGTGCGATATTGCCTTTCCATACTGTGATATCCTTTACGGTAGGGCTACAATATGACTCTCACGATCCAATGGCTGCTCTCATAGTATAATAGTTAAGCTAATGGCCTCACTTATACTCCTACAATCTAATATACTTAACATCAACTATGCTCAACTTGCTGAACTAATATGCAGAAATCACCTAACACTGTAACTGCAACTATTGCGCATCAAGTACTGAGAGCTCATATACAAAATACTTAACATGTTCAACTCATAGTAATCTTCCATGCTACTATAACTAAATATAGCATACATCTACTCATTCATTAACTGGTAGTAAAATTCATGTAATGAATAACAGATAACAGATAAATAAAGCACAATCACATGAATAGTCGCACAACACACTGATTTTACATGGTTCACCTCCAAGGGGGAAGTTAGGTCCATGGGAAATTGTTTTTATATTATATCTTGAGAGAGTAAACACAGTTCCGCTACAACCTGATATGTAGCTTGAGATATTCTGGGAAACTCCATGCACACCGCTAGGAGCCCTTCTCTCTTAGATCTCGTTTCTTATATTTCCTTGTCTTACAATATACTCTTCTTCTCTCTCTCTCTCTCTCAATCCCTGCAGATTGTTACATACATGCTCTTAGAGCCAGCTACTGGTTACAGTAAGATAACTACTGACTGAATAATAGAACCAGAGCTTAACTCTTACAATAATGAGACACTAGAGACACTTAGCTAGCTAAATGACTCAAAAGGCTAACTGTCTAACCGTCTAAATAGCTACCCAATTGTCTAACCTTCTACAATACAAAATACATCCTTATATAGGCAGCCCGAAGGTCTCGCCATTACAACACTGTGGGCCTGTCCCAACAGTAACCCCAAAAAACCCTAACTGTGAAAGTTGGCCTATCTTTACTTGAACTGTCTCTTTCCATCACACCACAGCTTTCTGCAGTCTTCCATGCTTCCCGGTGCTGATCGTGGGTATGGGCGTCGCTTCCTCGGTCACTCCGCTTCTGTCCTTCATCTTCAATGCCTCAGCCCGTTGCTCCTTTTCCTTTATGAGGGTAGCTGAGCCCTCCTGTCTTCGTCGTTGCCTTTAGTGCAGTGGTTGAGCTCTCTCTTCTCGGCTGCTCGGGTACTGTTCTTCTTTGACTTCCCTGTCCCGATGTAGCAGCTTTTCTTGTAGCTATGGGACCTTGCTCCAACAGTCCCCTAACACTTACTTGTGGCTCATCCCTGAGCCACTAACAGCTGGCTTCTCCCGCTGTAGCTTTTCCTTGGCTTCCTGCGAAGTCCTTGCGAATCTCACTCGAAGTCCTGCGACTTCGTTGTTCATAGCTTCGACACACTCTTGTGTCGTTTCAAGCATAGCTTGACTAATGCTAGAGTCTTCTGTAAATTTAGTTCATAGGTCTCTCTTACCTTTCCTTCCCTTATTTTCATGCTTCCGTTCTATTCGCTTGCAAGACCCGCCATCCATTTGTTCATCACAAGGATTCAAATCCCTGGTATCACAAGAAATCCTCTCTAGCTGGATTTAGAACTCGCATCCCAAAGAAGATATAAATCTGTATCTTCTAGCCTTTTGAAACATTTCAATCGGTCTGGATCCTTCCATATGAAAATTTTACAAACCATGAATTCCATTCCGAGAACAAACCTTTGTCTATATTCTGAAGTTCTGCTTGTTGGTTTGTTTTCCCCTTTCACTTTTATTCTCAGCAAATCACTCCAGGTTTTCATGCTGCCTTGATCTTCATATTTTCGTTTCTTTGCCTCTGCAACATCTTGTTCTTCTCTTAGGGGATGAGATAGGTCATATTTCTTCTCCTGTTGCCATATTTTTCTCATTTTTACTTTCTTCCTGGCTGGAGATTTCTTTTCATCATTCTTCTGTTCTGCTTTCTTATCTTCAATGATCGGCTCGTCTTTCTACTTCTCTGCAGCAAAGACTTTGATGACATCTTCTACATCTTGGGTTTGAATCCTCATCCTTGGTGGTTTTCTGACCTGTGATGTACCTAATTTCACAATCTTGGGCGGCATCGTCATAGCAGACCTGAGGCCACCACATTGGAATCTTTGCACAATGTCCTCTAAGGGCTCCGTCTCAGACAGAGACCACTTGTTGCAATAATCTGAACTGGAAATGGCTGCGAAATTGGGGTAAAATAGCACTCTATAACTGGGTTATCTCTTCACAGGGAAAACTCTTTAAATTTCTCTGTAACTGTCAGAAATCACAAAAATAACCCTTCTGTCTGAATGATCTTCGAATTTATAACGAAGGTGATAATCTCTGTAGCAACGGTCATCTCGGCTGGAACCGTCGGTGGTATTAATTGCATGGACAAGACAATACCCGTCATTTTGATCTTCATTAATTGCTAAAATCCGATCAAATTTCCCTCGAAACGTGTGTGCAGGCGCCGGTCATGTCGAAGATTTAGCAAATCTGGAAAAATCATTATACTGTTGCCAAATCGTATACCGGTCATTTTTACATTAACTGCTTATCAGAAGGTGAAGTGATTGGTCCTTTGTCTCTTTTCAAAATGGTCTATGTGGCACGGGGAACATCGCATTGCTATGATTTCCACCGCACCGTCTCAACCCAAAGTGTCGGTATGAACTCCACAAGTGTCATATGGCTTGCGCAACATAAATTTTTTGATGTGATTCCTCATACTTGGATTTTTTTTTTTTTTTGTGTAGACTCATTCCTGGTGCGATGCCTCCTTTCAACTACACTGGACATTTGCACTTCATTAACTGTCTATCCTTGTTGGGTGGTGGAGTGGCTATCATTATAAAGCTTGATCCTACTGCCATTAATCAACGTAGGGAGAAGCTCCCTGTTCAGTTTGTTGAGCTGAACGACACCTCCTTTTGTAACATACTATATCTGATATGGCCCCAACCAATGTGTCTTGAACTTCCCTGGAAACTTAACAAACTTACTGTCATACAGGAGTACTAGGTCTCCTATCTGAAAGCTCTTGCTCTTGATGTGTCTGTCATGCCAAGCTTTTTCTCGTGCCTTCTGCACTTTCTGATGGAATCCTGCGATGAATCGGTCTTCCTCTAAGGCAAGCAGCTGCGCTAGCCTTTCATTCATTGTATATGTATCAACTATCTCGGTAATTTGAGCAACTCTTAAACTGGGAATAATATATTCCATAGGCATAACAGCCTCTTGTCCATACACCAAACTGCAAGGTGTGTGTCCTGTAAGTTTCTTGCATGTAGTCCTATAAGCCCATAATACAGCATTAACCCTGAGGTCCCAATCATTTCTTTGGTTGTTATAGATCTTAGTAAGGGAATTTTCTAGAATCTTGTTAAAATCCTCCACCGTACCATTAGCTTGAGGATGGTAGGGAGTGCTCTTATGGTGCTAGATCTAGAATTCCTCCGTCAAGGCCTCAATAGTGCGGTTCAGAAAATGTGTGCCTTGATCACTCATCAAAATTACTGGACATCCAAATATACTAATGATGTTTTCAAATATGAACTGTGCAGCTATAGCAGCATCACAATTCCTTACTGCTTTAGCCTCTGCCCACCTGGTGAGGTATTCTGTTCCTGTGATGATATATCTCACACCAGTTTGTTTCCCTGGTGGGTTGATAGGACCCAAAAAATCTATAGCCCATTTGTCAAATGTCCGCAACGTAATCTGAGGTCGCAGCGGCATTTTGTTTGTCTGTGAAGGTTTTCCTACCCTCTGGCAGATATCGCAACATCTACAAAACTCCTTAGTGTCTTTGTGCAACGTAGGCCACCATAACCCTGCTGTCAGGATTTTCTGAGCAGTCGGCTTTCCTGCGTAATGACCTCCTGCGGTACCTGAGTGTGCCTCTCTGATAATGACCTCTTTCTCATGCGGCATCACGCATTGGCGTAGGACTTCAGTTGGACCTAACTTATATAGATGTCCAGCGATCAAAGTGAAGTCTGCTGCTTTCACAACTAATTGTTTCTTTTGCTTCCTAGTGAAGTCAACAGGTGCCCACCCTGTAGCGAGAAAGTGGATAATGTCTATGTAATACTCATCTGCAATCTGGATGGAGAACAATTGCACATCTGGAAAATTATCCTCTAAATTACTTGGTTCTTCTCCTGAATCTATTCACGATAGATGATCTGGTCCGGTATTTAATCTTCCTGGTTTTACAATGATTTCAAAATCATACTCCTGAAATAGAAGTAACCATCTACAGATCCTTCCCCCTAACACTGGCTTATTGACCAAGTACTTTAAAGCGGAATGGTCAGTGAACATCTTGAATGGGGCACCCAACAGGTAGTGTCTGAACTTCTGTAGAGCATACACCATAGCTAATCCTTCTCGTTCTGTAGTGGTGTAGTTCTTTTCTGCTGTAGATAGATTTCTGCTGGAATACGCGATCGGATGATCGATACCCCCTTCTCCTGGATGCGTTAAGACAATGCCCAGTGCGATGCCAGATGCATTCACATGAACATGAAATGGCTTATTCCAATCTGGGAATACTAAGATGGGTGCTGTAACCATCTTCTCTTTAAGTGTATCTAAGCTTTGCTGGCATTCCTCATTCCATAGGAATTTCACGTCTTTCTTTAACAACTTTTCCATAGGTGCTGTGATCTTTGCATAACCCTTGATGAATTTTCTATAGTATCAGGTATGACCAAGTACTGTCCTCAACTGCTTGACTAAGTTGGGTGCTGGTAGATGTACAATGATGGAAATATTTGCGGGATCTACCATCAAGCCTTGTCTGCAAACAATGTGACCCAACAAAATACCAAATGGTGCACATAATATACATTTCTTCAAGTTAAGAGAAATCTGATATTGCCTACATTTCTCTAACATGAGCACAATATCTCCTATATGCTTGTCGATTAATCCAAATACAGTCCAATCATCAAAATAGACTTCTAAGAATTTATGGATGTATTCTTTAAATACAACAACTACTACTCTAGAAAAGATAGCTGGTGCATTTTTAAGACCAAAGGGCATTACTGTATATTGGAATGAGCCCCATTCTATCGCAAAGGTGGTCTTATGTCGATCCTCGGGATGGATTCTGATCTGGTGGTAGCCTGAAAAGCCATCAGTGAAGGAGTAGACCTCCTATCCTCCCATGTTGTCTAAAACCTCATCAGTAAACGGTGTTGAAAATGGATCATGAAGCGATGCATTGTTGAGTTTGCACAAATCTACACAAATCCTGATTTCTCCTTTAGTTTTCTTTTCTTGCACAACCATGGGACTAACCCATTCGCTTTCTTCTACTGGCTCAATGATTCCTGCTGCTAGCATCTTATCGATCTCATCCTTAACTTTTTCTTTATAGCGAGGATTCAATCTGTATGGATGCTGCTTAACTAGCCTAGCATCCTCTTTCAATGGGATCCGCATTACTCCCATATCTCCTACTATTCCCTTCATCTCTGTGAACTTAGTGGGAAATAGGTCCTGATAGTCATGTAAAATATCTGCAATGTGTCCTACTGTTTCATCATCCCAATAGTATCCAATAGAGGCAAACTTTGGTTCTATTTCTGTGCCAATATTGATCTTTTTAATCTTGATAGGTTCTGTGATAGCTGGGATCTCGAGTTTCGGTCCATCAACATCGCGAGTCCCTTCTGATTCTGGAATGTTGATGCTGCGAGGATTCTCATCCTCATCATCTGGCTCTGCTATGAAGTTGTAGCACTCTACCACATGTTGCAATTGGATATCCCAATCAGACTGAGCTGACACTGATTGGGTACAGTCATCAAATATCTTAGTCTTTATAACGTCCAGGGCCTGATCAATACTTGGATACTCAGATTCAAAAGTGAAAGGGAGTAAAAAACTGTCTATCATAAGTGTCCATGTGATGGTTCCTCTGCGCAACTCGGTCTCAGTGTACCAGTTCCTTGGAACTAAAGTGTGAATGAATAGGTGAACCCATTCATCCTTTGGAATTTCTGACCAATTTTGTTCACAAATATAAATATGTGACCTGGGGTCACTTTCTCCTGTATATTTTTGCTGTAAGGGTTCCTTGTCGTTAGAGAACCTGATCGCCATCAATCTCTTAAGGTCATCCCATGATGCAATATGTTATTTATGTGCATGCCACCATCTTGTAGGTGTGGATTTTATTGCAAGGTCCATAGTTGTCAACCTTTGCTCCTGAGGAATTTCCTGCTCAAACTGCTGTAAGAAGTCATTGACATCTGCTAAGCCATGAAATGAAAGAATATCAATAATGTTTGTGCCAATCCATCATAGTGACTTAGTCATAAATGCACATCTGCGTGCTGAGACTTCGTAAAGTTTGTCCTGCCATTTTTCTAGACCAACCTCTGAATCTGATGTGCATGAGCTATCGCATCGCCAAATGATGTTTCCTTCTACGGTTGAATTGATGTAATCACTCTAATTAGTTGTCATCTAATAGAGGCTTTCCATGTTGCGTGCCTCTTCCTCTGCTCGGATAGGTTCAATATAGCGAGGACCCTGGAAAGGATCCAACGGTGCGATGACCTGGATCTGACTATCCTCAAAGGTCATTTGTCTTTTCTTTAAATCGATAACAGCCATGTTATCGATTGCCCAATCAATACCTAGTAGATCTGGATATGGTCTACTATCGCCAATGATCTCTATAACTTCAAAGTCTGCAAAGCTGCAGACTCCATCGATATTAACTGGTACCTGTGGTAATCGACCCAGTGGTGATACCCACTACTGATTGGCTAGTCGCAGATGGATAGGTGATCTGGCTAACTTAGGACTACCCATCTGTTCCCATGTCTGCATAGTCAGAACATTTACCTCTGATCCTAAGTCTAGGATTACCTCATCCATTTCAAATTTTCCGACTTGTGCTGTGAGTCTCATCTCTCTTCCTATTCTGGTATGGCCCATAATATTATGAACAGCACGCTGTGCACTGCTCACAGAAGAAGATGGCTAACACTGATCTATGATGCACTATAGCTCTCCGATAGCTTTTTCATTTCTAACGATTTTCAAGCAACTCCGCAGGAAGGATTGTACACTTCCTGTCGACTTGTCCTCTTCGCATATTCCCGATGTGGTATCCTATGATGTCTGCATAGGACTAATGCCACAATGTGTTTGCTGCTGCGGTATGTCCCTGCATAGTAGTACCTGCAGTACTGATGATGTGGGGTCATCAAAGAAAGGTTGAGCTTCCTGGAATGTTTCTTTGTTCTTCTGTATGTCGAGTGGTGTTAATTTAGTAGTGGATTTGCGCACCCACTCCGGACCTGTGTTCTTTTCTACATCCTGCGATGTTGGACAAGTAGAAGCACCACTGCGAGTCACAATGTTGACTCTTGGTTCTGGCTCTTTCTGCTCAGCAGCAATAAGCTGGATGTTCTGGTGTACTGCTGGCTTAGGATCTCTAATATTGGCTATCAAGGTTGGACACTCTTCTATAGTGTGATCATAGGACTTGCAATAGTTACATGTCGTAGTAGGGTTCTGACAATCCCTAGCATAATGTCCTACTATTCCACAATTGTAACAAGTAATAGGTCCACAGCCACAACCAAAGCCTTCACCATAGCCAAAGCCTCCTCCACGGCCTCATCCTATGATTCCTCCTCCATGGCTATCACGAGCTGGTTCATGCTATGGTCCTACTGTTGGACCTGGTGTTTCTGTCTGGACTCTGTACAAGTCATGCTTTCTCTCGACCATGAGATCATAAGCTCGGCAATTATGTTCATCATGTCCTACTGACTTGCAGAAGTTACAATATAAGTTCTTAGGGGTCTGTACATATTTCTGAAGTAAAGGGCATTTCGGTGGTCGATGTCCTCTTGTTCTACAAAGTTCACACCACAGCCCTTGAGTTTCTAATAAGGGGTTAGGAGCCCCACTTGCTAAATACTCAACAAATACTGCACAATTATCCTTAGTATGTCCCTGTGATTTACACTTGGTACACCATAGCTCTTGTGTAATCTCTTTCCCTTTCTTAATCTCATGCATATGTAACGTGAGATTAGCTAACTGGTTTTGCAGGTTTTTCATACCTGTACTAGTCTCAGCTAGAGGTGAGGCCTCTAGTTTCATTGCATTTCCAATGCTTCATCCTGCATACAGAGTCTCTGTTGCATTAATGGAAGTCTGATGTGTGGGAGCAGTGCTGCGATAAACCATTCCTTATGCTGCTCCAGGGAAAACTCAAAGCTGACTTGGTCTATGAGGGCTTTGAATTTCTGATCAAAGTCCCATACTGACTCTGAGGTAACTGTTTAATGTCTTTGAGCTCTGTGATGCACTATGACTCAAACTTAGGTTTCTTAAATTCTTTAATCATAGCAGTCCTGACTTGTACGAGCGTTCTTCCCGGTGCTGTGGTATACTTCATCTACCATGTTAAGGCTCTGTCTCTAAGTGTAGTGACCAATTGGACAAGTTTAATATGATCATCCTGAATCCCTTTAATGGTCCATATGGCTTCACATAAGAACCAATGCTGTTCCGGGTCTTCTACCCCTGTACCCTTGAAGGTAGGTAGTTTCATGTCATCTCCCATTCTGTTTCTATGTGGTGGATGCTGGTTTGCTATATTACTACCACTTGGCGGTGTAGGTGTAGGTGATGTAGCGGTAGTATGTACTATATGTGAACTACTAGATGTAGTTCCTGCAGGATTATTCTGAGTCCCAGTTTCTTTCTGTGGGGTATAAGGGTGGTAAGGGATACCCTCTACTGTTCTCTCTATATTACTTGGACTATGTTCTCTAGTAGTGTCTAAACTGTTTTCAAAAAGAGAAGATCTAAAATTTACTTTATATTTCTTACCACTACGTGTACATCCAATTTCATCAAAGTCACTTTCAAACTCTTGTGACATTACACTTATTTACTTATTCATCTGAGACTATATCCGTTACGCCTTTTTCATGTAATAACATCTTAATGGACAAGTTTAAAGAACTTAGGTACTTACCATGATATCCCTTGAAGAAGTACCACTCTGCTTCGCTGAAGCTCTTTCTTTGATCGACTGCAAACTCTGTAACGAAGCCTTCTAGCAAACTTGCAAGCCAGAAGTCTACTGTCCGTGAAATGGGATTATCAACACTTTTCACGATCTGAATCAGCTCCGGTGTCCAGAAAATGTTTATTTTCTTCTTGAATATGTTTTGATCAGTCAACTTTGATAACCAGTCATACAACTCATTTCCATAGGTCACAAAAAATATCGTATGTAGATCAGTGAAGATATGTTTTTGTAACCAATCCTTTGTACTCAGTCTAGGACTCTTGTTTTCTTTTTTAGCAAATTATTTCTCCTTAGACTCAACCCAGTGGTTAATTTCTTCTTTAGTAGGATGCCAACAGAACATTAGCTCGTCAGTTTGCTCAAAGCCGGCAACAGAACCATTTTTTGGTCTCTCTAGGAAGACCCGAGTTTCCTTTAATGTACCAACAAAACCCCTAGCTCACTGGCCCTTTCGGTGATAGACCGTAGAATGGACTGAAGTCTCACCCAAAGTGATATTGGATGGGTTGGATGAGGACTCAAGTGCCCTCAGTCAGGTTCTGTAGCATCCTGGTGGTCGCGCGACTCTTCTTAGTCAGTGGGATCTCTCTGCGATGGTGACCTTTCTTACTCGCTGGTCCTGGGAGGGAGTGATCTCTTATCGCATCGTCGATGCTGGCGTGATGCGCAAACTATCTCCTCTACTCAGCTCTTAACCTACGATATCTCACACCACGGTTCCTCCGATAGTGCAATATCACCTTTCCATACTGTGATATCCTCTATGGTAGGGCTACAATATGACTCTCATGGTCCAATGGCTGCTCTCATAGTATAATAGTTAAGCTAACAGCCTCACTTAGACTCCTACAGTCTAATATACTTAACATCAACTATGGTCAACTTGCTGAACTAATATGCAGAAATCACCTAACACTGTAACTACAACTATTGCGCATCAAGTACTGAGAACTCATATACATAATACTTAACAGGTTCAACTCATAGTAATCTTCCATGCTACTATAGCTAAATATAGCATACATTTACTCATTCATTAACTAGTAGTAAAGTTCATGTAATGAATAATAGATAACAGATAAATAAAGCACAATCACATGAATAGTCACACAACACACTGATTTTACATGGTTCACCTCCAAGGGGGAAGTTACGTCCATGGGAACTGGTTTTTATATTATATCTTGAGAGATTAAACACAGTTCCGCTGCAACCTGATATGAAGCTTGAGATCTTCTGGGAAACTCTGCACACACCGCCAAGAGGCCTTCTCTCTTAGATCTCGTTTCTTATATTGCCTTCTCTTACAATATACTATTCTTCTCTCTCTCTCTCTCTCAATCCCTACGGATTTTTCAATCCCTGTGGATTGTTACATACATGCTCTTAGAACCAGCTACTGGTTACAGTAATATAACTACTGACTGAATAACAGAACTAGAGCTTAACTCTTACAATACTGAGACACTAGAGACACTCAGCTAGCTAAATGACTCAGAAGGCTAACTGTCTAACCATCTAAACAACTACCCAATTGTCTAACCTTTTACAATACAAAATACATCCTTATATAGGCAGCCTAAAGGTCTCACCATTACAACACTGTGGGCCTGTCCCAACAGTAACCCCAAAAAACCCTAACTGTTAAAGTTGGCCTATCTATACTTGAACTGCCGTTTTCCGTCACACCACAGCTTTCTGCAGTCTTCCACGCTTCCCGGCGCTGATCGTGGGTATGGGTGCCGCTTCCTCGGTCACTCCACTTCTGTCCTTCGTCTTCAATTCCTCGTCTCGTTGCTCCTTTTCCTTTATGAGGGTAGCTGAGCCCTCTTGTCTTCGCCGCTACCTTAAGTGCAGTGGTTGAACTCTCTCTTCTCTTCCGCTCGGGTACTGTTCTTATTTGACTTCCCTGTCCCTATGTAGCAGCTTTTCTTGTAGTTGTGGGACCCTGCTCCAACACTTCATCATTTTTCAAGCCAAAAGGTAACTTCTTATATGCAAAGGTTCCCCATGGGAAAATTAATGCCGTGTTATGCTGATTGGAGGGTAATATCTCAATCTGATTATAGCCAGAGAAGCCATCCATGAATGAAAAGGTGACACTTCCAGCATAGTTGTTGATAATCTGATTGATGTGAGGGATAGGAAAGTTGTCCTTGGGACAAGATTTGTTTAAATCCATAAAGTTGATACAGACTCTAATGGTGCCCTTCTTTTTATTGATAGGGACAACGTTCGATGCCCATTCCATCAGGGGTACAGGATAAATAAACCCAGCTTTGAGAAGTTTCTCAATTTCAGCTTTAATAGCTGTGGGCTTTCGAGGATGGACTTGCCTTAGTTTTTGCCTTATAGGTTTAGCCGTGGGATAGGTTTTAATCTCATGGAACAAAATGGATGGGTCAATCCCTGGCATCTCTTCATAGGACCAGGAAAAAATATCACGTGATTCTTTAAAAAGTGCCTTGGATGCTTCAGATTCGTCTGTCGAGCAGTTCTGCTCAACATGAACATGCTCAATAGTATCAGGCTTGGCTGATATGTCAATCAGATTTGTCTGAGCAATGTTGCAAAGGTTTCCTTCAGAATCTGTATCTTGAAACAATATAGGACTTTGGGGTATGTTGACAATATCAGTAGGAAACAAGGATGTAAAATCATGGCTAACCGAACTGGTGTTGGGGAGGAACATGGATCTATGATGGTGATCCTCCAAAATGGGCTCATCTATATTCATGATCTCCATAATGGACTCATCGGAAGGAAAAGTCTTAGAGAGATAATATAGAATAGGAAGAGAAGGTTCTAACCAGTGCAGTAAATGGTAAGGATCCGAAGCCACTAGATGAAGATCATCCATGTGATCATCAGAAAAGGTTTGAATGTTGTCATACATAGCTTTGTGTGGACTCAATGAGGTGGAATCAACAACATTTTTACCCTTAGGCACATAACCAAATGAGGCGATCATATGGACTATCGCGGTATCCGTGCCAGGAGGAGTGGATGGAAAAATCCCCATAAGGGATGAATCCTTCAACATGCCTACCCCAATTAACTGGTAAGGAGGAGGGGACTGGCCTAACATGGGGATGTTATTAGCCATGGAGGTAGTAACATCCGACGTACAGAAATCAAGCTGATCAATAGTAACAATTCTCCCTAGATGCAGAAATTGGACTGTTCGAAATACTGTTGAGGTGACATCAGTCATGGCATAGAACCAATGTCTTCCTAGAAGGAGGTTGTAATCTAAAGGGGCATCTACCACTTCTACTTGAATGGAAATGGTTTTTCCCCCTAGCTCAACCGTTAGGGATGATATGAGACCATGGGGTTGGAAACCCTGTCTGTCAAAGGGCTTGAGGGTCGTAGGTGATGTTACAAGCTTGGGAGAGCCGAGAGCCTTCCAACAAGTTAGAGACAAAACCGAGGTCGAATCTCCTTCATCTAGTACTGTTCAAAAAAATTTCTTTCCCAATACTTTTGTAATGATCTGAAAATCAAGTTTATGCAGTAATCTAGGATTATAGTTCTCAACATTGAAATAAATCAAGTTAGTGTTATCCGGGTCTAAAGCTCCTAATGTTGTCAACAAGTTTTTGTGCTGTGTAGGGAAACTTTGGAGTACTTCTACAGTAGACATCGCACAAGGTGCCTCAGTGAGATATTCAACCACATTATAAAATTGAGTGGCTCAGGCATTGGGATTAAAGATAGCCTTCCAAAGAGTACTCTTAGGTGGATGCAAAATCATGTCGAGAGTAGGCTTCTCGATAGATAAGGGGACAATAGACAAGGATTCCAGAGAACTAGCAAAGGGAGTTTTCCCTGAAGAAGAATGATCTTCTTTATTATATGTGGGTTTGTCATAATTTTGACTTCGAGTTTGCAGATTGATGGTATTTGAGGACATCATATGAATTTCCTCTAATGAACTAGAGTTACCCTGATTAGACATGTGGTCTATTAGTTTTTTTTGACAGGGAAAAGGAACCGTAAGTACTGCAGGTGTGGGATTGGACTTCAGAAACTGGGAGATTTTGTCTCGACGAGGACACTCCTTTGAAAAATGGTCATCCCCGCATGGCAGACATGGATATTTTTCCTTCTTTTTCCCTTTATAGTTATCATTTTTGGTTGGTCTTAGAGTCTCTTATTGGTTTCCAGGTTTTTTATTTCTATTTTTACCTTTCTTTTTATTATTACCCGAGGTTTGAGTACTTTGAATAGATTTGACCTCAGTGGAAACCTTAGGAGTTGAAGGAGTAGGGGTGGAAGTTTGGGGTTGCTTGGTAGGTTTCACTACAGATGGGGACTGGATTGAACCAACAATCCCATCAATAGGTACTTATGCTGGTGGCTTGGCGGGATCGGTGCTGGGGCGAGGAGCTTGAGGAATCAGGTCATAAAGAGTTCCAGAATAGGAATAAACCAAGTCTAAGTACTGAGCCCGACTAATAGCCTACTCTTCAGTAACGGCACCACCCATAGCCACATATTGGGCAATAGGAGGCAACAAGGATTTGGTAAACCAATCAACTAATAACTGATCCAGAATAGGGGCCTTAATAAGCCTTCTTCGCCTTCTCCACTCATGAATGTGATCGGATATGTGGGTGGAGGTGTTCTATCGTAGAGAAGTTAAAAGATCAGTGCCCATTTCATGGAGCTGAAACTTTGTAAGAAACACGGTTTCCAATGAGCCAAAATCCATAAACGAATCTTGTGGTAGTTCAATGTACCACTTCGCGGCTGTACCGATCAAAGTTCGTTGAAAGAGTTGTAACTGAATGAAGTCATCCATGAGGGAGTTTGAAGAACACCAAAAATGGAATGTCATAACATGGTTCTTCGGATCGTCTCCCTGCTTCCCATTGAATTTCAGAATATCCAATGGTAACTTTACAGGAATGGGAGGCCATGAGGGATTGTGTTGAATGGGGTCATTAATCAACTTGGACAAGTCAGGAAAGTCCAAAGTTGCTAGGAAAGGTAACTATCGGTTGGGTTTCACATATTGGTAATATTGATATGGCATATAATTACCAGTAGGACCATAAGTTGACTAACAAACATGTTCCTGTGACGAAGAACTAATGGAAAATCCGCCCGCAGGGGGTTGATTTCTGGGATCAGGACTGCTAGGACCACTAGGGCCTCCTGAAGGAAAACCACCAAGGCCACCAGGACCACCAGGACCACCATGAGGCAGACCACCAGACCCTCCAGAGCCACCAAGAGGTAAACCTCCAAAGCCTCCAAAACCACTAGGCGGAGGTCCACCAGACCCTCCAGAGCCATAAGAAGGAAAGCCACCAGCCCCCCCAGGACCACTAGGACCAAAAGGAGGAAAGTTTCCAGATCCTTCGGGACCATTAGGCCCCCTAAGGGGAGGACCTCCATAAGGTGGTCCTCCAACACCTCCTATAGTATGTATAGGTATCCCTCCCATAGCTAGCATGTAAGACCAGTTGGGTTGCCCCCATGGTGTAAAAGTGTTACTAGGGTATGGAATTCCATCATAAGGAATTCCTGTAGGATTGGGTGGATGATTACCTATAGGTATTTGATAACCATAACGTCCATAAGTTTGAACGGTTACAGGTTGTGCCCCCAAGGGCTGACTTGAATTGGGTGGGGGATTAACCACATTAGTATGGGTGGGAGGGACATAAACTGTAGATGGTTCTATGTTAGAGGTCTTCCCTTGACTAGGTACAATTTTAGTGCCAGATAATGTAGGTCGTGTCGGGGGTTTCCCCCTGGCACTAGAAGGGATAGACGAAACGGGAACTGAAGGTTGGGCCCCAGGTGCAGAAGACCTGGGAGGATTAGGAACAAACATAACATGAGAGGTGATAGGGGTGGTAATTTGACCTGGGTTGTGTGGTGTCACTACACGATCTATAATCGGTTCAATGGGTCTCATATAATCGACAAGTGAATGATATCCCATAGGAACAGATGTGGAATGTGATGGTGTCGGGCCTAATAGTTCATCTATTTGCTTTTCAACCTCATGTGCATAGAGAATGGCAGCATGGTATTTCCTACATTCTTCTTCATATTCAGAAGAGTTTAAACAGGTGCCAAATGAGGAAATGGCTTGTCCTATAGAGGTATCCCAAAATGGAGCAATGGGACCATAATCTGAACGGGTTGTATCGTCAACATGACCTTCCGAGGGAGAATGGAACAAGGTATTTCCTTGAGAAGGTTGTTGGACCAAGGGAGGCAAGTGTGAAGAATATGGTACTCCACTTTTTGCGACCACATTATCTCCCACTTGGGAGGTGGTAGCAGCTCCTTGGTTGATAGCTTCCATTGGATTTTCTCCTAAACTAGGAGTAAAACCAAGTGGCAAGCCCCATACTCGTTTGGACTATCTTAACTCAGCCAGTTTGTACAGTTCCTATCTAACCTAGGGTCTGAAAATCTAGAAAACACACCCAAATTTTTTTTCCCTACATAAGCTATAGGTCAAAACAAGCACCCTTAAAATGATAGGAGGAGTTCAAAAAGTCAGGTCTCTCACCAGGATTGTCAAGAAGGTGCCACTCACGATATACCTCGAGGGTACATGTGTAGTAATCTCCCTAAATGTTGTTTTTAGTGTATGGCTCCAAGCAAGACGACCAAAGGGATTTTCTTAGATGGATAGGGTATCCTAGTGGGGTCTCCCGATATACTCAAGGTACGTGGGAGCTCGAATCGGTAGTAGTGCTGTCTAGTGCATAACCGTACACAAGGGCCCTTCCGATATACAATCGATTATATGAAGTACCTTTCTATATACCTCAAGGGTACGTGAAAGGCCGTTCGATATACCGACGGTACGTGGAAGAATCACGTGAGTCCCAGGATGTAATGCAGACAAATAACGACAGCTCCTACGCTTGACGATGCCCGAACATGTATCTAACCTATCACTCAAATTTCTACGTAAATTTTAACCTATAACTACCATTAATTTTAAAGTGGACGGTTAGGTGAATGCATGATGTTTTGATAGAAAAGTAAAACCATGCATTATTCTTGTGCAAATATTTCACTTTACCGTTCAGTATGCCTACTTACGGGAGGGAAAGAGAGTATTTTCTTTTGTTTCAAAAACAAAAAAGACTTCCAAACAACAGTCTTGAACACAAAATCAAAGACAAGCAGTTCTTTTCCAAACTAATTTCTCTTTTCTGAAAGCAATAAGAAGGGGAAGAATCTCTTTTCCTAAAAGAAAAACAAGAAGCACACTATATGCAAATGCACTCTATTTTTTCAATTTTCTCAAAACATAAGAAAATCTAACTTAAAACTACCATATTTTTTATTTTGATTGAGATAGTTCTAAATGCATAAGAGACAAAAGAACATGAAGATCCTAAAAGCTTGTAAAGACAATCAGAGAACCAATGTCCAACGCTCGATGATGATAAACTAGTCTCAACCAAAAATTTTCTTTTTTAAAGGAAGGAAAAAGAAGTTTACTATGCAAACAAGAAATGAAACCTAGAAGCTAATCTAGTGTTCTTCTTCTAGTCTATATAACAGAAACAAAAAGAGATCTTACTAACACCCTTAGCTTTTCAAAAACCAAGAAATCCTTTCGCAAACACAACCACCAAGCGTAGAAGCATATGAACAATAAAAAATTCTAATCTATGTTTTGAATTTCTGAATCAAACCAATCTTAAACCATAAAATTTTCAAGCCACAAGCATCAGATTCTGTCACACAAGCCTGACAGTGCAGGACTGAAAGCAACACAACTCAAATTTTTACAAAAAAAAAAGAGGAAAAAGGGTCTTGGAATGATGCCTACCTGGCACCGCGCTTCTCAGGTGTTGACAGGGCAGTTCTATCCCAGCATCGCTTCTCGCCAATGGGATATAGGTGGTGTCACCATGTGCTTCCCACTTTGTTTAGGCGGTGGCATCGCTCCTCGTACACTGCATAGGCGCAGTTCCCTGTAGAAGACCAAAACATAAAGAGAATGATAGATCAAGTTAGAAAAGGACTAGATCAAGGCAAAAACTACTAGATTGAGTATGGAAATAGAGCATAAAAGGTCAAAATGACTCAGATCTGAACAGATCTGGAAGTTTCAAACCCAAATTGACTAAGTCAAAAAGAAGATATGACTGAAGAGAGTTGGAGAAAGAGCCTGTATTCAGACAAGATTTTAGAACTGAGGAGTATCAGAACAACTGATACATATATCTATTCCCCAATGGAGTCGGCAGATTTGTAAGCTGGAATATTTCACCTTCTGCAGATAGGAAGGTGTTCCACTGGTCTGAATGGTTCAAATCCAGAACAAATGAAGGACATAGGTTGAAGACCCTCCCTGGACACCGTAGATACCTGGAATGTGATGCTTTGATAGTAACCCTATGTACCTGCAATCAACTTAAACAAAGAAACACATCAAAGCTACCAGAATATAATCTACTGATCCATGTTAGTGACTAAGGAATCTAACAACATACATGTGAAATCAAACAACAACAATAATGTGGGACGAAAATCAACTTGCATTAAGATAAAAATGGAGAAGTTTACAACCAAGCCTTAGTGTTGACATGCATCTCCATGAAACCAAGCATTATCATCCCCATAAGCTCCGACTCTAGCTCTCTATGATCTCCAATGGCTTGGGCCAAGTGATCAATCCAACAGCATAACAATACCTTAAGAGTTCTCCCCTCAACCATGGATATTTTCTTGTATTTATAAGGCTCAACGGATAGGGATGGTTAAGATATTAGTGGATGAGGTGGCCTCTAAGATCCTAGGATTAGGGATCTTGAGCTCAACTGACCCACAATGATAGGGATAAGGGAGTACATGAGGCTCATCATCTAGAAGCCTTGAGAAACTTCTCTTTTTCCCTTTTTACCCAGGGTACCACGTTTCTCCTTCAATGACAGAGCGGTTCTGGTAAGAAATGCTTAAGGACTAAGGGCCATAAGCGATGGCACCTCTTGTGGACAACAAGGGATAGGTGGTGCAAACAAGGTACCGCTCCTGGACAACAGGGAAAGCACGGTGCTGGGAATTTTCATGAAAGATTGATAATTAACATTGGTTTCCACTCCAAGTGTTGGGATTAAGGGCAAATAGGTAGGTCAAAGGTCTTATCACATGATGATGATAGGATTTTGGTATAACAGTGACACAGTTTGAAGACATGGAGTAAGACACAAAGATGGTCACAGAGGCAATGACACAATTTTGGGGTTGTGTCATTCAGGATGAGAAGCTTGATTAACTAACCCAATAGTTGCAAGAAGCCGAGACCCAGTTGGAAAAATTGAAGAAAATGTTAAGGACAATGCCACCAATTGTATTGATTACATAATCTGCAGAACTAAAGGAGCTCTAGCAATGGGTTACAAAGGCACAGGAGCAATAGCAGAAACTCAATGACCACCTCGACGAGTTCTAGGAGATTGGCGCACAACTGTCGGGAAAAGTAGTTGCTGCACTGTAGGCGGTGCAGGATGGAAAGAAAGAGGTCATTACCAAGATGGTGGAGTGCTTGTTGAAGCAGGATTGCCTTACATGTCAGTATGTTGCTGAGAAAGTCAAAGAACAAGTCACAAAAATTTCTCAGCAATACGAGGACTTGAAGATTAAGATCAATGAGTACACTAAATATGTCTGATGTGGATTGAGGACGAGCCACAAGACTGTGTTGGGGACTTGTTGGCAAGGGGTTGGGGTAAGTTGTGTAGCATCTGTGATGCTGCGCAAGCTTATAATACACCACACAAGACAAAGATAGCGCAATAGGCGAAAGATAGACTATTTTTGATTATTTTGTATCACTTTTTGTACTTGTTTACGAATTTTTGTGGATATTGGTCATTAGTCCGTTAAATCAATTAGGAGTTAGTTATAAGTGGACCATGAATGTAAAGGTGCAAGCCTATATATAGAAAGAATAATTATGAATGAAAATATCGAAGAATGATTGATGTGATAGAACAATTGAACTATGGTAGATGAATTGTTATCTATTTTTATCTGTGGATGGATGCATGTTTCTAGGAATTTTTGTTGCACCTTCTGTGGATAGAAGTTGTTCCTCTAGTTTGAATGGTTCATATCCATAAAAAATGGTTCACAATAAGGTTGGAAGACTTTCCCTAGAAACTCTAGACACCTAAAATACAATCTTTGATGGAGTGATATGGTTTTTCTCTTATGACAGAAGGTCTCTAAGAAAATACCTACAAAAACACATGAAACACACAAGAGATCAAAGATACTAGAAAATCATCTATAGATCTATGTCAGTGACTAAGGAATCTGACAATAATATGCTAGATTATAGCATAACAAATATATGGGAAAGGAACCAACTTTACATTAACAAAATGAAGAAAGAGTTTACAACCTGTGCCTTAGTGTTGATATGCTCTCTCACAAAACCAACATCTTGTCCCCTACAGCTCCAACTTTATCCCTCAAGCTCTCTTGAATGACTTAGGTCATAATATCAAAGCAACATCATAACATTACTCTCTCCTCAACCATGGGAATTGATCTTGCTTTTATAGGCTTGCAATTGATAGGGATGGTTGAGAAATTGATGGGTGAGGTGGCTAGGAGATCCTACAAGGGTGGATCCTGAGCCCAACTGAACCTAGTGTTCAGGGATAAGGGTTCCACGAAGCCTTCTTTCAAGAAGCTTCATGAGAACCTCTCTTTGTTCACCATGATAGAGTCGTTTTGTGAAGAACCATGCCTTGCTTAAAGGGTAAAGGTGGTACCACCACTTACTCCCAACGCATTATAGGTGGTGCTGAAGAAGGTACCACTTTTTTACTAAAGGGTAGAAGTGGTGCTGTATTTTCACATGCAAATTTGATGTCTGGACCAATGTTCTTGGCTTCAAAATTTGGGATTGAGGGAAACACTAAGGTTTGGGATCTTATTACATGCTGATGACGAGATTTAGGTATAACAGAATGCCCCCCAAAGCATGAGTCTAGAGGGATACAATAGGTGAGAGATTTGAAAGAGAAAGTTATCACTTCGAGGCAAGAATCAACTTGATCGGAGATCATCAACCAGGCATCTACAATACATCAATACTTTTTACTCATAAGCAAATGTGTCTTCATCATGGCTGTATACCAATACAAGGTAGATGCATGAGAGAGATAAACAAAAATGACTACTAGAATACAACGTAGATCCATGTGATAGAGGAATCAAACTTGGACATAGCTACCAGACATACAATGTATATCTATGTCATACAGATGCAAATTTGAGTATAGCCATGACCATACAAATGTGGATCCATGCTGGTACTTCACACAATATATTCCATCGTAACCTGGGGAGAAAGCTATGAGTGCTCTCAAACATATACCCAGGGTCTTTGTATCATCTTCCACAAAGTACAATTCTATCCATGTGATTACAATGATCTGAAGTCGAACATGGTAGAAACCACTTTATTACCGGTCAATGATGTGAACCGTTAACAAGTGTGAGGGAGATCACCATTAATGTCAATGATTCCCAAGGTACCCTAGTACAATAAAATAAGTGTGAATAGATGATTTGATGTCGAACACTTAGTCAAATCTCTTTATCAAAGGTCAATGATGTGAACCTATGTCGAGAGCGAGAGAATATATCATTGAGGCATATTGATCTCAAGGTACTAAACTTGTTTCTAAGACTAATTCCCGGATGATGAGCTGATGTCAAAATGAATAGTCTCGTCGAAGGAGGGCCATGATGAATCCCACATTGATGACATGAAACTCAGAACAAAGTTATAGAATGTTGTAGATAATGTAAACATAAGACTGACTCAAAAGGTACTGACACAAAGGTTGTTTTAACTGCATAGGTAAACTTCTAACTTCCCTTTGAAAATCGGGCAACACGACGAAATACTTGGCAGCATTGACTCGATGAGGTGGAACAAAACATGACATTAGACAATGCATTATTTGAAAGAATGAAAGGAGTGACATGACTCATGAAAGTGGATCGACTAAGAGACAAGCTGATTTACCCAATTAACTGAATGAAATGCATACAAGTGCCATGTTCGAAGGTGACGACAAAACTTCCATTTTATTTGCAAAATGAATTGATTCCCTTCCCTTAATTTACCAATCATGATTGGTCAGTTCCTATTTTCATTTTTATGAGTTCAAAGAAGGTAACAAACACTCATTGTAGCTTATCTGAAGACAAGTGCATTCTCATACGTTTTACGAACCTGAGAAAGGAGGGGTTCGTTCCCAAAAAAGGGTCTCTCAATGTTTAGTTTAATGAGTCCAATGAAAGTTAACTTGGTATCGTTCATGTTTAGAGAATATGAACTAAGACAAAAGAAGACTACAAAGGGTCTTTTTTTCGTATGTTTTAGTCTCTAGGGCAAAAGAAGTGTAAAATAATACCCAAGAGAACTCTTCCAGTCATGATTGGATGGAGTGTTCCTTTTTCGTAAATAGTCTATCTAAACTGAAAAAGAGATAACCTAACATTGGAGAGATGACCCTTTAAATAATTTTACGAGTATGAAGAAGACAAGTACTCGACAAAATTTTCATATTTAGGGAGTCTGGAAAGAGTATAAAGGAGACTCCATTAAGTCTCTTTTCACGATGAAGAATTTTACGAGTCTGAAAAGAATCAGAAAAAGAATCAAAACTTTGATACTGTTTTTTGAGAGCATGATCAAAGTATCAAAACAAAGACTCAAGGAATTTTTCCATTTTCAAAAGTATTAAAAAGTAAAAAATGAACTTCCCAATAGACTTTACTGCTTATTTTTTGTCCCTGCAAGACTTAAATGACCATTAGTTTCCAAAAATATTCAGAAAAATGACTTTCTTGAACTATATAAAAAGGGTATTTCTATAAAAATGACTTTTAAAACATAAAAAACCCTAAAAAGATCCTATAAAAGTCAAAGTAAATAGTAAAAACAATTCATTTCACTATTTACCAACCTTGGAGAGCATTTTGGGTAGTTTGGAGCCAAAAATTTAGCTGAATATTTCAGGAGCTTCCACCATCCGTTTTTCATATCGTTAGTTCCAGGTAACATCTAAATCCATTCTCTTTCATTTCATGGTTTCCAATTTTCAGTCTTCATAGTTTGTTGAGCTCATGGGCCAAACCTAAAATGACAAAAGTGGGCACCACTCCTAGCCATTACAGGAAAGGAGGTGCTCAATAAGAACCGCATTTCTTCAGTTATACATAGGCAATGGCACCACTTTGTATTAACTAGATAGAATAGGTGCCAGCCGTGGGCATCAAAAAACTAAAAGACCAGCCAAGGTAAAAGTTTAAATGCAATTTCAATGATGAGAAATGTTTCTAAATGGATCTTAAATTGTTTTTGACAGGTTTGTTGTATCAAAAAATGGTTGTCTGGAAAGAAACGCAACATGACGTGGATGACACTGCTGCTACAGGAGATGTAGGTTGTGTGGCTGATCTATGGGGTTTTGGCCTTCTAAAGTTCTTCCGTACCTCAAGAATGATTTACCACCCCCACTTGCTAGAATATATCCTCCAAATGTGGAATCCGGAGCAACAATATTTTGAGGTAGGGATTCATGTTTTGACCATAGAGGCAGAGGAAATCTACTTTCTGATGGGGTTGTCCAGATAAGGGGCCCCTATATCTCTTATTGGTTCCCAAGGATGGACTGTGACTACTCAGGAGTTGATCAATCATCATTGTCATCCTGGCACAAAAAATGTCAAGTAAGAAGATTTCGATTAGTGCTGTGGTGGATATTTCACTTCGCACAGGTTTTGTTCATCATGCAGAGGTTGGATGAAAGCAAAGGACCTCATCAGGAATCCCAGGAACACATGATATATGCCCTATAAGCTATGGCTCCTGTGATTTACAACTAGGCAAAAGCACTTCTTCCTCTCATCAAAGATCAACTGATAAAGTGTCGGCAAGGAGAACTAAAGAAGTTTGGTTTCAGGTCCATTTTAGCTTGTTTCTTGTTTGAGAGGGTGCCTCTCATGAGACCTGAGGTGATTTTCACTGATATTAGGGCTAGAGACCCATGTATGCTGAGGTGGGTTGAGGTCATGGCTCGTACAGGTGGCAACAAAGCCAAGATAAAATTTGAGGCCGCTTTCTTCAGTTGGCCGTGAGATCAGATCCTCATGATAGAGGATTACGCCTATGCAGGGATAGATTTCAGAGGTGATCCTGATCTACTACTACAACCTAGTGCCCAGTGGGGGGATATTGGTAAGAAACAAAACCCTAAAATGGTTTTTTTATGTTTTTTATGTGTAGTGATAAGACCTAATGTTCACATGCAGATGTTGGTGGTGCACGACCTGGAGGATCTTCTCCTATGGATAGATGAGATGGGGCTCAATTCGTTCACAGGGGTGATGATCACCTTATTGAGTTGGAGGAGAACTTAGAGCTACTGAATCTCAACATTCCTGACGCGACGATAGATGATATCCCCATGAGGTATCAGAGACATACTGTAGGGGTGCCAAGCTATTTCAGTCGACTTCTTCGCAGGGTAGCACGTGCTATCATGTGTTATCATGAGCATCACTAGGTAGTGACTGCATGGTGTACTACTAAAAGATTACTAACTTCAAGGTTTTTGTATGATTTTGTATTTCCTGAAATCCACAGTGTTTCAGACGAGGTCTCATGACCACATTTTTGTAAAAAACACTTTATATATATATACATAATTATTACGGGAGTTTATATGTCTCAAATGGAAACCATATTTATATGAGTTTTATGTGTCATTTATAGTTTATTTTACAATGAACCATGTTTAATTTACAAGTTATGAATGGGAAATATACCAGTCTAGGATGTAGTTTGCTAACGAATCAACAACCATATTATTTGATCTAGGGACATGCCTGTAAGTAATACACTCGAATGACCTTTCTAATAAATGAACTCTCCAGAATAAACAAAGGAGTATAGAGTTTTTGATGGAATAAACATGGTTTAGATGACAAACCACTAATTGTGAATCCATAAACACTACCAAGTCATTAATGTTTTGAGATGTAGCCTTAGTCAGTAGATCGATAACTGCCTGATACTTGGCTATGTTGTTGGTAGCGGCTATGTTGTTGGTAGCGGGACCAATGTAAAATGCTCCTAAACTGATCAAGTCATGATATAGGGAATAGAGAACCCAAGCAGCTGAAGAAAGGTTTAGGGTATGATGGAAAGCACCATCAGCAAAGCCGTAAAAATCCATTTGATCTGCATAACCAAAACATGGTATAAACAATTTGGACACTAAACTCAACACCATACTGAATCAAGACACAACAAACTGAAAGCCAATAATATACATATATACAAGGTACCATAGAAAAATGATTTTAGCATAGTACCTCTTTAGGTACAACCCATTGCGAGGTCACCCAAAGGGGATCCCATCATAATCTACGAGATCATAAGCTCATTTCTCTAAAACTTTGCTAACGACAAAGGGACCATACCACATTGACTCAAAATTCCCTTTACCTAGTTTATCATGTCTCTAATCGTAGGTCAAAAATAGGTCACCTTAATTGAAAACCTGAGGCTGAACAAATTTATCGTAATGAGACTTGATGTGTTTCTTATGTGCCTCATTAGCTAGTGGCATCTCTTCTAGTTTCGTCAAGATTAGTCAGGTATAGAAATATGTCTTCCTCGGTGGAAGTGTTTGGTAGAGGTTCTACTGCAAGTTTTAGTGACGAAATATGGCATTGGATAGGAAGGATAGTTTCTAGTTCGTAAACTAACTAGAATGGTGTGAAACCAATTGTTGTTTTTACTGAAGTCCTGTAAGCCCAAAGGGTGGAAAATAGAGTCAGGTGCCAGTTGGATTTATGATCTCCAACCATCATTCGTAGCATGGTTTTTAAAACTTTGTTAATGGCCTCGAACTGACCATTAGCATGTAGATAGTAATGTGTTGAGTTTTCATGGCAAAAACCCAACTTTATACTCAACTCGGTCATCATCTCATTCCGGAAATGTGATCCGTGGTCAGTGACAATAGACTATGGGACTCTGAACCTAGCTATCACACGATTAAATAAGAAGAGGGTGGTAGTATTACCATCCTCTGCATATGTAGGCATAGCCTCATCCCATTTTGTGAAGTAATCTATGGCTATGATGATGTAACCATGCTCCCCAGTTGAAGTAGGCTTACAATGCATAAAATCAATTCCCCATTTGGAAAAAGGGCCAACTGCAATGGTGGGGTGTAAAGGAGTAGGGTGGGTGTGATTTTTTGGAGATAAATGTTGTTGGAGTAGGGTCCCACAGCTATAGGAGAAGATGCCATTTTGGCAGATAGACAGTTTTGGCAAAGATATAAGAGATAAGGTAAAGATACGACGCCGTAGCATGTTTCTAGCTGCAGATCAGAGCCGGAAACTATGAATATCGGGGCAGAGAAGTCAAAGAAGACGACAGTACCTGAGCAGCTGAGAAGAGAGAGCTCACCCACTGCATTCAAGGCAGTGGCAAAGATAGGAGGGCTCAGCTACCCTCATAAAGAAAAAAGGGGCAACGAGGCCGAGGTATTGAAGATGAAGGACAGAAAAGGAAGCGGCACCGAGTACCCACGATCAGTACCGGGAAGCATGGAAGACTGCAGAGAGCTGTGGTGTGACGAAAAGCGGTAGTTCGAGTACAGTTAGACCGACTATCACCGTTAGGGTTTTGGGTTACTGTTGGGATAGGCCCATAGTGTTGTAATGGTGAGACCTTCAGGCCGCCTATAAAGGGATGAAAACTGTATTGTAAAAGGTTAGCTAGTCGAATAACCTGTAGCTATTCAGACAGTAGCGCGTCTGAGAGTCCAGTAGTCTATTAGCTCATAGTTATTTTGTATTGTAATAGAGTCAAGCTCTGGTTCTTCTATTCAGTCCATAGTTACCTTACTGTAACCAATAGCTGATTCCAGGAGTATGTATGTAACAATCCGCAGGGATTGAGAGAGAGAGAGAGAGAGAGAGAGAGAGAGAGAGAGAGAGAGAGAATATTGTAAGAAGGAAATATAGAGAAAGAGAAGAGATCTAGGAGAGAAGGGCTCCCAGCAGTGAGTGTGGAGTTACCCAGAAGATCTCTAGCTGCACAATAGGTTGCAGCAAAACTGTGTACTCTCTCAAGATATAATAAACATAGTTCTGTGGACGTAGCTTCTACCTTGGAAGTGAACCACGTAAAACCAGTGTGTTATGTGATTATTTCATGTGATTGTGCCTTACTTAGATGATATTTGTTATTTGTTACATGAATGTTGTATCTCAATTAGTAAATGTCTGTATGTCCTCATTCAGTTACAACATTATTGAAGGTTAAAGGTGGATTTACATGTATCAAGTGTCTGGATATGAGTTTATCAGCGCTTGTTTCACACAGTAATAAGTCATTATGTTAAAGTGTTTCCAGTATACTTATTCGGCCAGTTAAAGTATAGTTGAGGTAGAGTGTGATGAACTATGGAAGTTCAAGTCAGAGAGTTTACTATCTTATTGAAAGTTAGCCAAGTCATTTCACCCAATGAGATAGCCTTTGGACCGTGAGGGTCGCAGTGGGCCGTACTATATAAGATATCGCGTTCACAGTAGGTGATATCGCACCATCATAGGAGCTGCGGTGTGAGATATCGCAGAGCGTGGGTTAAGCGGAAGGGAGATTTGCACACCGCTTGAGTCACTGCGATGCGATAGGAGTCCTTCCCTTGTTAGAACCCGCAAGTAAGAGAGAACCGTGCGTCACAGAGAGATCTCGCTGGCTAAGAGAAACCGCGAGACCCTAGGATGCTACAGAACCTGGTTGAGGACACTTGAGTATTTGGCTAACCCACAAGATCACTTCGGCTGAGACTTCAGGCCGTTTTGCGGTCTATTGCTGAAAGGGCCAGTGAGCTAGGGGTATTGTTGGTATATGCATATTAGTAAACCCGGGTCTGCCCAGATAGCCAACAAATGGTTCCGTTGCCGGCTTTGAACACATTACAGAGCTAATGTTCTGTTGGCATCCTAATAGAGACGAACTCAACTAGTGGCTTGCTTCTAAGGAGAAAGAGTTTGCAAAACAAGAGAACAAGAGTCCTAGACTGACTACAGAGGACTAGTTACAAAAACATATCTTCACTGATATACATACGATATTTTTTGCGACCTATGGAAATGAGTTGTATGACTGTTTATCAAAGATGACTGATCAGAATATATTCAGAAAGAAAAGAAACATCGTGTGGACACCGGAGCTGATTCACACCGTGAAGAGCATAGACAATCCCATTACACGAGCAGTTGACTTCTGGCTTGCGAGTGTGCTAGAAGGCTTTTTTACAGAGTTTGTAGTTGAACAGACAAAAAGCTTCAGCGAGGATATCGCGGTACTTCTTCAAAGGATATCACGGTAAGTACCTAAAATCTTTAAACTTTTCCATTAAGATGTTATTATATGAAAAAGGAGTAATGGATATAGTTTCAGACCAGTAAGCTAAGAAAGTGTGATGTCACAAGAGTTTGAGATTGATTTTGTTGATATTGGATGTACACGTAGTGGGAAGAAATATAAAGTAGATTTCAGCTCTTCCATATTTGAAAATAGTTCAGATAATACTAGACAGCAGAGTCATAGTAATACAGAAAGAATAGAAGGGGGTATCCCTTACCACCCTTATACCCCACAGAAAACAACCAGGACTCAGAACAATCCTGTAGGAACTCCATATAGTAGTTCACCCACAGCACATACTACCGCTACATCACCTACATCTACACCACCAAGTGGTAGTAACACAACAAATCAGCATCCACCACGTAGAAATAGAATGGGGGATGACATGAAGTTACCTAGCTTTAAGGGTACAGGGGTAGAAGACCCAGAGCAACACTGGTTTCTATGTGAAGCCATGTGGACCATTAAAGGAATCCATGATGATAATATTAAACTTGTACAGTTGGTCACCACACTTAGGGAACGAGCCTTAACATGGTATATGAAGTATACCTTAGCGATACCCAGAACACTTATACAGGTCCGGACTGCCATGATTAAAAAATTTAAGAAGCCCAAGTCCGAATCACAGTGTATCATAGAGCTCAAATACATTAAACAGTTACCTATAGAGTCAGTATGGGACTTTGATCAGAAATTCAAAGCTCTCATAGACCAAGTTAGCTTTGATTTTGTGCCGGAGCAGCATAAGGAATGGTTCATCACAGCACTGCTCCTGCATATTAGACATCCACTGATGCAGCAAAGACTCTGTACACAGGATGAAGCATTGGAGATGGCAATGAAACTGGAGGCATCACCTCTAGCTGAGACCAGTATAGGTATGACAAACCTGCAAAACCAGTTAGCAAATCTCACGTTATAGATGCATGATATTAGAAAAGGAAAAGAGATTGCACAAGACATATGGTGTATCAAGTGTAAAGCATAAGGCCATACTAAAGATAACTGTCCAGTATTTGTTGAATACTTATCAAGTGGGGCTCCTAACCCCTTAGCACAAACTCAAGGGCCATGGTGTGAACTATGCAAAACAAGAGGACATCCACCTCAGCAATGCCCTTTACTTCAGAAGTATGTACAGACACCTAAGAACTTATACTATACATTATGTAAGTCAGTAGGACACGAAGACCATACCTGCAGAGCCTACAATCTCATGGTCGAAAGAAAACATGACTTGTACAGAGTCCAATCAGAGACACTGGGTCCAGTAGCAGGACCACAGCATGAACCGACTCCTATAGGCCATGGAGGAGGATTCAGAGGACGAGGACATGGAGGGGGATTTGGCCGTGGTGAAGGCTTTGGACATGGATGTGGACCGATTACTTGTTACAACTATGGAGTTGTAGGACATTATGCTAGGGACTGTCAGAACCCTACTACGACATGTAATTATTGCAAATCTTACGATCACGCTATAGAAGAATGTCCTACCTTAATATCCAAGATCAGGGAACCTAAGCTAGCGGTACATCGGAACATTCATCTTATCACTGCTGAGCAGAAAGAGACAGAACCAAGAGTCAACATTGTGACTCGCAGCGGTGCTTCCACCAGTGGGACATCGCCGGATACTGAAAAAAACACAGGTCCGGAGTGGGTGCGCAAATCCACTACTAAATCAACACCACTCGACCTACAAAAGAATAAAGAGACATTTCAGGAAGCTAAAACTTTATTTAATTACCCTACGCAATCAGGATCGTAGGTACAGCTGTCTAGGGGTGTACCACAGCAAACATCATGTCGCGTTAGCCCTGTTCAGATATCATAGGCTACCGCATCAGGAAGATGTGATGAGGATGAGTCGACAGGAAGCATACAATCCTTCCTATGGAGTTGCTTAAAACTCGTGATAAATTAGAAAGATATCGAAGAGCTTCAGTGCATCATAGATCAGTGTCAGCCATATTCTTCCGTGAGCAGTGTGCAGGATGTTGTTCATAATATTATAGGCCATACAAGAACAGGAAGAGAGATGCGACTCATAGCACAAGTTGGAGAATTTGAAATGGACGAGGTAATCCTAGACTTAGGATCAGAGGTAAATGTCCTGACTAAGCAGACATGGGAACAGATGGGTAGCCCCAAGTTAACCAAATCACCTATCCATCTGCGACTAGCCAATCAATAGAGGGTATCACCACTGGGTCGATTACCACATGTGCCAGTTGACATTAACGGAGTTCGCAGTTTTGCAGACTTTGAAGTTATAGAAATCATTGGCGATAGTAGACCGTATCCAACTCTACTAGGTATTGATTGGGTAATATATAACATGGCTGTTATCGATTTAAAGAAAAGACAAATGACCTTTGAGGATACACAGATCCGGGTCATCGCACCATTGGATCCTTTTCAGGGTCCTAGATATATTGAACCTATCCAAGCAGAGGATGAGGCGTGTAATATGGAGAGCCTCTATTAGATGACCACCAACCAGAGTGACTACATCAACCCAACCATAGAAGGAAATATCAGTTGGTGATGCGACAACTCATGCGCATCGGATTCAGATGTTGGTCTAGAGAACTGGTAGAACAGACTTTATGAAGTCTCAGCTCGCAGATGTGCATATTTGACTAAGCCACTGCGATGGATCGAAGCAGAGCTTAAGGATATTCTGTCGTTTGATGGCTTAGCAGATGTCAATGAATTTTTATACCAGTTTTAACAACAAATTACTCACGAGCAGAGGATGTCAGTGATTGAACTTGCAATAAGAGCCACACCTGCAAGATGGTGGCATGCACACAAGCAACATATCACGTCATGGGAAAACTTCAAAAGATTGACGGCGATCAGGTTTTCTAATGACAAAGAGTGTCTACAAAAGAAATATACATGAGAAAGTGACCCCATGTCACACATTCAGAGTTGTGAACAGAATTGGTCAGACATTCCCGAGGATGAATGGGTTCACCGATTCATTCACACTTTAGATCAAATTCTAAAGAATTGGTACACTGAGACAGAGTTCCACAGAGGAACAACTACATGGCCACTTATGATAGACAGCTTTGAACTCACTTTCGCTTTTGAATTTGAGTACCCAAGCATTAATCAGGCTTTAGACATTATAAAGATTAATATCTTTGAGGACTGTACCCTATCAGTGTCAGCTCAACCTGATTGGGCTGTTCAATTGGACCAGGAGCTAGAGTGATGTAACTTTGCATCAGAACCAGAGGAGGAGGATGAGGATCCTCGCGACATCAACATTCTAGAGTCAGAAGGCACTCGCGATGTTGATGGACCGAAGCTAGAGACTCCAGCTATCACCGAGCCTATCAAGATTAAGAAGATCAACATTGGTACAGATACAAAACCAAAGTTTGCATCCATTGGAGACTATTGGAATGCTGAAACGGTAGGACACATTGCAGATCTGTTACATGACTATCAAGACTTATTCCCCACTAAGCTCATAGAAATGAAGGGAATAGTTGGAGACTTGGGAGTAATGAGGATACCATTGAAAGAGGATTCTAGACCAGTTAAGCAGCGTCCATACAGATTAAGTCCTTGGCATAAAGAAAAAGTTAAGGATGAGATCGATAAGATGCTAGTAGCAGGAATCATTGAGCCAGTGGAAGAAAGAAAATGGGTTAGTCCCATGGTCGTGCAAGAGAAGAAAACCAAAGGAGAAATAAGAATCTGTGTCGATTTGCGCAAACTCAATGATGCATCACTTCATGACCCATTTCCAACACCTTTTACTGATGAAGTTCTAGACAATGTGGGAGGATAGGAGGTCTACTCCTTCACCGATGGCTTTTCAGGCTATCACCAGATCAGAATCCACCCAGAAGATTGATCTAAGACCACTTTTGTGATAGAATGGGGCTCATTCCAGTATACGGTAATGCCCTTTGGTCTTAAGAATGCACCAGCTATATTTTCTAGAGTAGTAGTTACTGTATTTAAAGAATACATCCATAAATTCTTAGAAGTCTATTTTGACTATTGGACTGTATTTGGATTAATCGACAAACATATAGGTGATTTAAGACTGATGTTAGAGAAATGTAGGCAATACCAGATTTCTCTAAACTTAAAGAAATGCATATTCTGTGCGCCATTTGGTATTTTGTTGGGTCACATTGTCTATAGACAAGGCTTGATGGTAGATCCTGCAAATATTTCCATCATCGTAAACCTTCCAGCACCCAACTCAGTCAAGCAATTGAAAATAATACTTGGTCATAGCGGGTACTATAGAAAATTTATCAAAGGTTATGCAAAGATCACAGAACCTATGGAGAAAGAAGTCGTAGGACTTTGGTAGAAACTTACGAAGACTTCGCAGGAATCCAAGGAGAAAGTACAGCTAGAGAAGCCCGCTGTTAGTGGCTTGAGGACGAGCCACAAGTAAGTGTTAGGGGACTGTTGGAGTAGGGTCCTGCAGCTACAAGAGAAGCTGCCATTTTGGCGGATAGAAAGTTTTGGCGAAGATATAAGAGATAAGGTAAATATACGACGCCGTAGCATGTTTCTAGCTGTAGATCAGACCCAGAAACTGTGACTATCGGGGTAGATAAGTCAAAGAAGACGACAGTACCTGAGTGGCCGAGAAGAGAGAGCTCACCCACTGCATTCAAGGCAGTGGCAAAGACAGGAGGGCTCAGCTACCCTCATAAAGAAAAAAGGGGCAACGAGGCTGAGGTATTGAAGACGAAGGATAGAAAAGGAAGCAGTGCCCAGTACCCACGATCAATGTCGGGAAGTGTGGAAGACTGCAGAGAGCCGTGGTGTGACAGAAAGCGGCAGTTCGAGTACAGATAGACCGATTGTCATAGTTAGGGTTTTGGGTTACTGTTGGGACATGCCCACAGTGTTGTAATGGTGAGACCTTCGGGCCGACTATAAAGGGATGAAAATTGTATTGTAAAAGGTTAGCTAGTCGGATAAATTGTAGCTATTCAGACAATAGCACGTCTGAGAGTCCAGTAGTCTGTTAGCTCACAGTTATTTTGTATTGTAATAGAGTCAAGCTATGGTTCTGCTATTCAGTCCATAGTTACCTTACTATAACCAGTAGCCGATTCCAGGAGTATGTATCTAACAATCTGCAGGGATTGACACAGAGAGAGAGAGAGAGAGAGAGAGAGAGAGAGAGAGAGAGAGAGAGAGAGAGAGAGAGAGAGAGAGAATATTATAAGAATACAATATAGAGAAAGAGAAGAGATCTAGGAGAGAAGGGCTCCCGACAGTGAGGGCGGAGTTACCCAGAAGATCTCTAGCTACACAATAGGTTGTAGCAGAACTGTGTACTCTCTCAAGATATAATAAACACAGTTCTGTGGACGTAGCTTCTACCCTAGAAGTGAACCACGTAAAACCAGTGTGTTATGTGATTATTTCATGTGATTGTGCCTTACTTAGATGATATCTGTTATCTGTTACATGAATATTGTATCTCAGTTAGTAAAAGTTTGTATGTCCTCATTCAGTTACAGCATTATTGAAGGTTAAAGGTGGATTTACATGTATCAAGTGTCTGCATATGAGTTTATCAGCGCTTGTTTCACACAGTAATAAGTCATTATGTTAAAGTGTTTCCAGTATACTTATTCGGCCAGTTAAAGTATAGTTGAGGTAGAGTGTGATGAACTGTGGAAGTTCAAGTCAGAGAGTTTACTATCTTGTTGAAAGTTAGCCAAGTCATTTCACCCAGTGAGATAGCCTTTGGACCATGAGGGTCACAGTGGGCCATACCATAGAATATATCGCATTGATAGTAGGCGATATCGCATTGTCAGAGGAGCTGCGGTGTGAGATATCACAGAGCGTGGGTTAAGCGGAAGGGAGAGTTGCGCACCGCCCGAGTCGCTGCGATGCAATAGGAGTCCTTCCCCTGTCAGAACCCGCGAGTAAGAGAGAACCGCACGTCGCAGAGAGATATCGCTGGCTAAGAGAAACTGCGAGACCCTAGGATGCTACAGAACCTGGTTGAGGACACGTGATTCTTCAGCCAATCCATAAGATGACTTCGGATGAGACTTCAGGCCATTTTGCGGTCTGTTGCCGAAAGGGCCAGTGAGCTAGGGGTATTGTTGGTATATGTATATTAGTAAACTTGGGTCTGCCCAGATAGCCAACAAATGTTGGTAGGATGGGAATTTCTTAACAGTCTCGTGATAGTATTTAAATATTTAAGGCTAGAAATAGCTAGCGCAAAGGATTTTTTGGGCCGTAGCCATCCCAGAAAGATGAGCACCACATGGTCTGGAGTGGCAATCATTAAGGACCTGTTTATCCTCTTCATGTGTAAGGCATCGTCAGAGAATAGAATCGATACCACATCTATACAATGCATCATTTAAGATAAGGTAGTACTTTGCATGGTGACAGATACATCGACAATCATCACGGGATATATTGGGCTGAAATATTTAAGTTTGGAGATAAATGATTAAATCTCCATACCATGGGTCGGTTGTGCTTATCAAGAATAGGAATTCATATAGAAATGAATCACTGGGCTTAGTATCCATAAAAGCACAGGGAAGGTCACACATCAGCTTTTCAAAGACCAAGGATTTATTTGAAGTGGCCTTGGCAAACTCAAGGTCGAATTCCTATAGGATGACAATCCAACGGGAATATTCCCCCACTAGCACCTGACGAGTCAAGATGTAGTACATAGGGTTCTAATCTGCAAATACCATGGTAGTGCAAAGCAAGATGTAATGATGGAATTTCTGAACAACAATGATAGTAGCCAATGCTAACTTCTCCACACGTGAGTATTGGGTTTCAGAATCAATAAGATTCTTACTGGAATAATATATCACGTGCTCCTGACCGTTGGGATCTTCCTATGCTAAAACCATTCCAATGGTAGTAGTGGAGGTAGAAACATACAAGAGAAAGTACTTTGAATAATCCGGGGGGCGTATCATGGGTGAATGAGTCAGAGCGTGCTTAAGATTATCAAAGGCTCGCTGGGCCTGGTCATCCCATAAGAATGGAGTGTTCTTATTCATGAGACGCATATAACCATGCATTTTCTCAGCAAAATTGCAAACAAAACGGATGAGAAAGTTTTCCTTTCCTTGCAAACTTTGGAGTTCAATAAGATTTGTTGGGGAAGGTAGGGCCAATATAGCAGCAATCTTTAGTGGATCAATCCGGATTTCATCCTTAGAAACCACAAAGCTAAGGAGACATCCTGTCTCAATGCAAAAAGAAAATTGTGTGGATTTAGTTGTATGTTATAATGATGCCATCTCAAAAAATTGTCTCGAATATGCTTAGGGTGGTATTCCCGTTGCTGTGAATGCATTGGGAGATCATCAAGGTACGAATCCACAATGTTTTTAATATCATGAAACACATAGGACATGGCACACTGGAATGTAGCTCCAGTGTTCTTAAGGCCAAAAGGTAACTTCTTATAGGAAAAAGTTCCCCATGAGCATATAAATTCCATTTTGTGTTGATCTACAGGAAATATCTCAATCTGATTATAGCCAAAAAATCCATCCATGAATGAGAAGATGACACTTCCAACACAGTTGTCGATAATCTGATCGATATGCAGAGTTAGAAAATTGTCCTTGCGACAAGCTTTTTTCAGGTCTCAAAAATCGATGGAGACTCTAATGGTGCCCTGATTTTTGGTCATAGGTACAATTTTCAATACCCATTCCATCAGGGGTACAAGATAAATAAATCATGCCTTCAAAAGTTTCTCTACTTCAATTTTAATAGCCGTAGCCTTTCGGGGATGGAATTGACGCAATTTATACTTGACAGGTTTTGTTGTGGGATAGGGTTTATTTTAATGAAACGTGATGGATGGGTCTATCCCAGGCATCTCTTCATAAGTCCAAGAAAAAATATCTTGGAATTCTTTGAATAATGCTCTATACGCTTCAGTTTCTTCTATTGAGAAGTTCTGCCCTACGTTAACATGCTCAACGGTTCCGAGTTTGACTGATATGTCAATTGGGGTAGTTTTAGTAATGTTGCATAGGTTTCCTTTGGATTCCATATTTTGAAACAATACAGGTGTTTGCAGATGGGTGACAATATAAGTATTGATAAGTGTTTCAAGGTCAGAACCTACTGAAGTGGTTTCTGGAAGAAAAGAAGACCGATGATGATGATCTTCCCATACGGGTTCGCTCTCACTCATAATTTCCATGATGGAATCATCTGAAGGAAAATTCTATGTAAGATAATGTAGAGTGGGAAGAGAAGGTTCCAACCAATAAGGCAAGTGGTAAGGATCCAAAACCATGAGATGAAGGTCATCAACATGGTTATCAGAAATGGATTGGATAGCATCATACATTGCTTTATGTGGTCCAAGTGAGGATGACTCAACAATTTATTTTCCCTTGGTACTAAAGCCAATTGTGGAAATCATATTTATTGTTAGTGTTTCTCTTCTAGGAGGATATGAAGGAAACACACCCATGAGGGTGGAGTCTTTTAGCATACCTATCCCAATTGACTGGTAAGGAGGAGGGGACTAACCTAGCATAGGGATGTTATTCACAGTGGGGGTTGTAACATATGGCGTGCACAAATCAAGCTGATTAATAGTCACAATATTACCCATATGCAGAAATTGGAAAGTTTTAAATACTGTCGAAGCAACATCGGTCATAGTGTAAAACAAATTCCTCCCCAATAGAATATTGTAATCTAATGGGGTGTCAACTACTTCCACCGGAATGGAAACAACTTTTCCCCCAAGATTGATAGATAATGATGGAAATAGACCATGGGGATGAAAACCTTGTCCGTCAAAAGATTTCAAGGTAGTAGGTGATTTCATAAACTCAGAAGAACCAATGGTTCTCCAATAGGCTATAGACAAGACTGATGTTGAAGCTCCTTCAACAAGAATGGTTCGATGGACCTTTCTCCCAACTACTTTAGAAGCAATCTGAAACGTGAGTTGGTGAGGTAGTCTGGATTTATAGTTCTCTATGTTGAAATGAATCAAATTGGTATTATTTGGGTCTAATGCCCCCAAAGCTATTAGCATCTTTTTACGTTTCATTGGAATTTTGAGTACCTCAAGGGTAGACATCGCGCAAGGTGCCTGAGTTAGATCTTCAACAACATTATAGAATTACATAGCCCAGGCATTGGGATTGAAAATAGACTTCTTGAGGGTAGCCTTAGGTGGTCGTAAAATTAGGTCAAGATTAGGTTTTTCAATCAGGATAGGGCCATTAGACGAAGATGGGGGAGAACTAGTAGAAGGGGATTTGTCAGAAGAATTATTTTCATCCCTTTTCTATACTGGCTTATCATAAGATTGACCACGAGTACTAAAATTGATGGTCTCGGATGACATCATTCTGATTTATTTCATGGAATTGGAGGTTCCCTGATTAGACATGTGGTCTATCAGTTGTTGTTGAGAGGGAAAAGGATCAGTAAGAATTGTCGGTGTAGGGTTACTTTTCAAGAATTTACTGATCTCATCATGACGAGAACATTATTTGGTGAAGTGATCTCCTCCACACAATAAGCAAGGATATTTTGATTTCCTCTTCCCTTTATCATTCTCATTGGTTGTTGGTTTAGGATTCTCGTATTGGTTCCCAGGTTTCTTATTTTTACCTTTTCCCTTTTTCTTATTGCTGGGTGCCTGTGAAATTTGAATGAATTTCACCTTAGCGAAAACTGTAGGAGTTGAAGGAGTAGTGGTAGAAGCATTTGTTTGATTGGTAGGTTTGGCTATCGATGAGGGCTGGATTGAACCAACCACCCCATCAACAGGAGTCTCTGTTGGTGGCTTAGCGGGATCTATGCTGGAGTGAGGAGCTTGCGGAATTAGGTCATGCAATGTTCCAGATTGAGAATAGACTAAATCTAGATACTGAGCATGACTGATAGCTTTCTCTTGAGTAACAACACCTCCCATAGAAAAATATCTGGCAATAGGAGGCAACAATGACTTAGTGAACCAATCAGCTAGGAGTAGGTATGGGATGGGATCTTTAATGAGTCTTCTCTGTCTTCTCCATTCATGGATATGATCCAATATGTGCATGGAGGTGTTTTGACGGAGTGAATTTAAAATATATGTACTCGTTTCATAACGAATGGGTAACTGTAAGTGAGTAAGGAAAACAATTGCGATAGAGATAAAGTCCACAAACAAATGTTGTGGAAGTTCAATGTACCATTTCGCGGCCGCACCGGTCAATGTGTGCTGGAAGAGCCTTAAATGAACAGAATAATCCGCCAGGGAGTTCGAGGAACAACACAGGTGGAAGGTAATAACATGGTTTTTGGGATCATCTCCCTACTTTCCATCGAATTTTGGAATGTACAATGGCAATTTTACCGGAATCGCGAGCCACGAAAGGTTGCGTTGAATGGGATCATTTATCAATTTGGACAAATCAAGTAAGTCCAAAGTTTCTAGGAAAGGTAACTAACGATTGGATTCCATACTGATACTATTGATAAGGCATGTATCCACCAGTAGGGCCATATGTTGACTGGTATACAGGTTGCTGAAAGGGCTGATGAGATGAATCTCCTGAAGATCCACCTAAAAATGTTTGACCGCCAGGGCCACCAGGACCATTTGGCTCTCCTATACCTCTAGGACAACTTGGACCACTGGGACCACCAAGACCACCAAGAGGAGGACCACTAGGACCTCTAGGACCACTTGGAGGAGGACCACTAGGAGGAGGACCACCAGGACCACTAATAAATCTAGGAACACTAGGAGGAGGACCACCAGGACCTCCAAAACCACTAGGAGGAGGACCACCAAGACCTCCAGGACCACCCAGAGGATGAACACTAGGAGGAGGACTACCAGGACCTCCAGGACCACTAGGAGGAGGACCGCCAGAACCTCTAGGACCACTAGGAGGAGGACCACCAGGAGGAGGATCGTCGGCCCCCCTGGGGGAGGACCTCCATAAGGTGGTGCCCCTATGCCTATAGCAGTATGAATGGGTATTCCTCCTATTGTTGGCATGTAATACCAGTTGGGTTTCCCCCACGGTGTAAATGTATTCCCAGGGTAAGGAATTCCTATAGGGGTAGGTTGATAATTCATATTCCCTACAGGTACTTGATTTGGTGGGTTACCATAACCCCATGAGGGTTTATTAATCTACAGGTTGTGCCACTAAAGGCTGACTTGAACTTAAAGGAGGGTTTACCATATTTGCATTGGTGGGAGGAACATATACTGCAGATTGTCCTAGAGTAGAAGTATGTCTATTATTAGTAGCAATTCCACTAGTGATCTGGTGGATTATTCATCTTCAAATTACACTGATCCAATATGGTACAATGGTATTTAATCTATGGTTCAAAGAACATAACATATGTTTTAACTCATATATAGTGCGATAGACATATCGTACTTGCTGCGACATACGTCGCACCTACTGTGACAGACATATCACACTGCTGCGACAGACATATCACACTGGCTGCGACATACATATCGCCTTTGCTGTGACAGACATATCGTACTTACTGCGACATACATCGCCCCTGCTGCGACATACGTCGCACCTCCTGCGACAGACATGTCACACTGGCTGCGACATACATATCACCTTTGCTGTGATAGACATCGCACTTGCTGCGACATTGTGAAGATAGTGGTGACATCAAACGGTTACATTACATGTGACGCTATGGTATGGTGCAACATATGTGCATAATGGTCATTGCAACGTGTTGTGAGTCAACATATGTGCGTGGAGTTGGTTGCAAAATTTCGGGAATATGGAACATCATGGTACCATAACGCTTGGGCAGTGATTTGGCCGAATTGCATGGTTCAGTTTTAGCATATGATTGTAACATTGATAAAGAAGAGAACAGTTGTGGTCCATTATGGATCCTCTCGCTAAGTGCTTAAATAGAGGATGCTAGTCACCGTTGGAGGGGGGGGGACTCAGTTCGTTCAGAGCGCAGTACATCGTTTCTCTGTTATGCGAAGCTTGGAGAGTTTGCTGTAAAGTGTTCCGATGCTGTTACTGTGAAATTCGACATTCTCTGTCATACTTTGGCTTTCTTTGCCTTACAAAGGCTGATTGTAATTTCCAGAGAAAGGTCTTAAAGACTTTGTACAGTATTCTGTTTACAGATGCTAAAGTTGTTCCCAGAACCATTTTGTACCATTTTTAAGAGATTAATTGGATCGGTACCCATTGGAGAGGGACCCGGAGACGTAGCCCAGTGAAGGGGGTGAACTCCGTTATCAACTTCTGTTTTGTGACTCTCTGATTTTGTGTTTCTTTTATATCTATTTATCAGTTTTGTTTTCCATCTATTTTCAACATTTAAATTTTTGTTGATGCTGCCCCATTAATTCACCTGCTGAATGCATTCTTTTTTAACAAAAAATTTTAATGCACACAAGTTGAGGTCCGACGGATCATGTTATGGTATCAGAGCAGGTTAACTGCTTGTGCAAGTTTGTGAATGCTTACCAGGTCCAGGTTAAAGCTTGGTGAAGGAGAATTAGTTGAAGTAGATCCTGATATTGGCTCAAGGAGAACATTCTCAAGAACTATGTATTCTCCACGAGGGGAAGAAGAAGGACATACACAACGGGAAAAACCTGTTATGTCAGAAACTGAGTTTCTGGAGGCATTTATGAGCATGAAAGCCATGATGGAAATTCTACTCGATGAGCGAGCAGAAAGGAAGAAGAAATAAGAAGGATCTTCATCCAGAGATGCAGAAATGAAGAAGGAAGAAAAAGGTAAAGGCGTAGGAGGTGATGGTGATCCTCTTGAAACCCATCAAACTTTCTCTTCTTCTCATACTTCTCATTCAAGTCCTAATATGCCTTATTTCAAATTGGATGTGAAATTTGAATTACCTATTTATAATGGAGATTTAGATGCTGAAAAGTTAGACAATTGGATCAAGCAGCTTGAAGTATATTGCAGGGTGCAGGGCATTACTGATGACCCTTCCAGGATTCAATTGGCCACTTTGAGAATGAGTGGAATGGCTCTTACTTGGTGGGAGAGAAAGATTCAACAAGATCTCCAAAAGAACGGTAAAATTATTTCAGTTTGGAATGAATTCATTGAAGTATTAAGGAAGCAATTTTATCCTTTAGGTCATATGCAGAAATTAATAATGAGCTGGAAAAATTTTAGACAAGCTAAAGGACAAATCATTCAAGAATATACTCATGAATTTAGAAAGAGGGCTATTGCATTGAATGTTGCATTGGATACACAGGAAACTCTTCTTAACTACATTGGTGGTATGCATTCTTATATGCGGCCTACCTTGTTGATGTTTAACCCCAGTACCTTGGATGACGTGTGTGTTCAAGATACACATTTAGAATCTAGGGGTAAGCATGCTAATGATACTTTTGTGAAGAAATCCTTTAAAACTGATAGCAAGTCGAAGGGTAAAAAGAAGATGGCTACTATTAAAAAAGAGGGTGAAACGCCTACATGTTCGCATTGTCAGAAGGGACATGATGTCTCTAAGTGTTGGAAACTTCATCCAAAGGCAAAGCAAAAGCTACTACAGCCGTTATTCAAGACTTGGGATCTGACTCGGGTGATGAAACAAAGGTTACAGTCGTCGGAATCCAGGGTAAGAATAAAAGTACCTCACTTCCCATTGATGCAAAATCAAGTTCTAGTGCAAGTACAAGTCTGCCATCTACTTCTAAGCAAAATGATAAAAATAGAAGTGCACTGTTTCATGTTCATGTCATTACAAATCACACAAAGATTGATACATTGTTTGATAGTGGTTCACAAGTAAATATGATATCAGAAGAAGTGGTTAAGAAATTGCATTTAGTTACTATGCCTCATGAAAAACCCTATCCTCTTGGTTGGGTTACTAATGATACACAATTGCAAGTTACAAAGAAATGTGTATTAAAATTTGCAATCACTGAAAAGTCTATGGATGAGGTAGAACTAGATGTAGTACCACTTGACATTTGTGGAATTGTACTTGGGAGTCCATATTTATATGACCGGAAAGCAGTCTTTTATAGAGAGCAGAATAAGTATCATCTTTTTAAATATGGTGTCGAGTATATTGTACAAGAACATAAGACAAAAACCAATCTAGCCATAGTCTCTGCAGGAAAAATGAAGATGTTGGTAAATTCTAGTAAGAATTTTGTGTTAATGATGGTTAAGATGAAAAATGATGAGATCTCTAAATCTTTTGAAAAGTGTCACCCTAGGCATAAATCTGAACTGATTGAAATCATTTCTGAGTATGACGATTTGTTTCAAGATCCGAAAGGGTTACCACCAAAGAGAGAGATTCAGCATGAGATACATTTGCTGCAGGATGTGCCACTCCTGAACATAGCCATGTAACAGATGTCTATAATGTAGAATGAGGAGATCAAGAAGCAGGTTTAGGAGCTGATTGAGAAGGGGGTCAGCTGGCCCAACAATTTTCCTTGCGGCTCTCCTATATTCTTGGTTCCAAAGAAGGATGGGTCGTGGACGATGTGTATCGACTACAGGGCCCTTAACAAAGTCACCATTAAAAACAGGTATCCTCTCCCTCTCATTGATGATTTGCTTGATCAGTTGAAACATGCAATTTATTTTACAAAATTGGATCTGCGTAGTGGGTATCATCAAATCCATGTTGCTGAAAATGATGCCTAGAAAACAACGTTTAAAACAAAACAGGGTTTGTATGAATGGCTTGTGATGCCTTTCAGACTCTGTATTGCACCTGCTACTTTCATGCGGGTCATGAATGATGTCTTCTGACCATTCATTGATGATTTTGTAATTGTATACTTGGATGATATCCTCGTGTTTAGCAAAACCTAGGAAGAGCATATTGTACATGTGAAGAAAGTATTAGATGTACTGAAGAAGGAGAAGCTTTATGTAAATACGTCCAAATGTGAATTTGCTAAAACTTCTTTAGTATGTCTAGGCCATATTATTGGTGGAGGCCACCCGCAAGTGGACCCAGCCAAGGTTGTTGTCATTGTAAATTGGCCATGGCCTAACACCGTTACTGAAATCAAAATTTTTCCGGGTGTGGTTCAGTATTGGAGGAAATTCATTTCTGGGTTTTCCTCCATTTCTGCGCCATTACATGCGTTGGCAAGTGTCAAAGAGATTTTCCAGTGGGGAGGCAAGCATCAGAGAGCCTTCGACACTTTGAAGGAAAGGATTAGCATAGCCCCAGTTCTGACGTTGCCAGATTTGTAGCAGCCATTTGAGATTGAAACCGATGCTAGCGGGTTTTCCATGGGAGCCGTTTTGATGCAAGGAAGGAAGTCAGTCTGTTACCATTCATAAACGTTCTCTACTGTGGTAAGTAACTATCCGACTTATGACAAAGAGTTGTATGCTTTGGTACAGAGTGTGAAGAAGTGGAAACATTATATAATGGGCAAAGAAATAGTCATACATACTGATCATCGACCACTTCAATATTTACAATCTCAAACTAAAATACAACAAAGTAGGCATTTAAGATGGATGGGATTCTTACAATAGTTTCGTCTCATAATTAAGTACAAAAAGGGAATTCATAATAAGGTAGCAGACATGTTATCAAGGCCTCCTACGAATGCTTCAATCATTCTTCAAAACAGTTCATTAACACATGAAAGTTATATTGAACAGTATGCAGAAGATAAAGATTTTAAGAAAGTATATGCATCACTAATACATGGTAAACAGGAAGAGAACTATTATGTGCATAATCAACTCTTGTATCATCTTGGTAAACTCTGTATTCCAGAGAAGGAAAGAGTGCATGTGATCCAAGAAGCACATAGTTCATTGATTGCAGGACATTTTGGTGTAAGTAAAACATTGTCTGTATTGCAGAATCACTGTTATTGGCCTCAAATGCAAGAAACTGTAGCTAAATACATAAGAGGTTGTTTTATTTATGCAACAAGTAAGCCTAGCAATGGGAAATTGGGTTTGTACACACCTCTTCCAGTTTCTTCTCGTCCTTGGGAAATAATTTCTATGGAATTTGTAGGGGGACTACCTATGTCTAGAAAAGGGCATGATTACCTATATGTTGTTGTGGATAGATTCAGCAAAATGTGTATCTTAATGCCATGTAACAAATATATCACTGCTGAACAAACAAATCACCTATTCTTTCAGAACATTTGGGTACATTTTGGGCTACCCATGTCTATTATATCTGATTGGGACTCCCGGTTCTTGGGAGAATTCTGGTCAACTTTATGGGAGCTTATGGATACTAAACTGAATAAAAGTACAGCTTTTCATCCATAGACTGATGGGAAAACAGAGGTAGTGAACATGATAGTGATTTAGATGCTCAAAGGATATTGTAGTAAACATACTAAAATTTGGGATGAGCAGTTGCAGTATATACAACATGCTTACAATCATGCAATTCATTCTTCCACAAAAAGATCTCCTTTTGAAACTTGTTTTGGTTATGTGCCAAAAACACCGATGGACTTCTCTTTCGGCAAGGATGCAGTGGATGGACATCATGATGCAGATAAAACTCTAAGGTTCATTCAGAGAATCCAAGCGGTGCAGCAGGCAGTTCAGGAACAGTTGGAGAAGAGGCAGGCAAGGTACAAAGCCAGGCATGACAAACATCGAGTTGATCATCAATTTCAGGTTGATGACAGAGTTTGGTTACATATCACCAAAGAAAGGATGAAAGGTGAAGGTAAAAGGCTTAAACCTATCTGGTATGGTCCTTTTGATATCTTGGAAAAGATCGGTACTAATGCTTTTCGCTTGAATTTACCTCCATACATGCAAATTTATTCAGTTGTCAATGTTGAGAATCTTAAATTGTACGAACCTCCTATGATCATGGATGAGGAAATTATCATGCCGATTCCTTTAGTTGATGATATGGCACCTGAATATATGAATGAGTTGCAGGATGATTTTATTCTTGACAGAAATGTAAGGACTTCACGAAGGGGGAATGCTGAGTACCTTCGAGTGGGGCTTGAAGGCATGCATCCTAGCAAAGCAAGATGGATGGAGATTGGAAAAGTGAGGGAGCTGTACCCTCACTTACTTACAGAATGATTCAGGATTTTGGTGGTCCAAAATCTCTCCAATTGGGAGGAATGATCCGGTGGATTATTCATCTTCAAATTACACTGATCCAATATGGTACAATGGTATTTAATCTATGGTTCAAAGAACATAACATATGTTTTAACTCATATATAGTGCGACAGACATATCGTACTTGCTGTGACATACGTTGCACCTGCTGCGACAGACATATCGCACTGCTGCAACAGACATATCACACTAGCTACGACATACATATTGCCTTTGCTGTGACAGACATATCGCACCTGCTGCGACATACGTCGCACCTGCTACGACATACGTCGTACCTGCTACGACAGACATATCAAACTGGCTGTGAAATACATATCGCCTTTGCTGTGACAGACATCGCACTTGCTGCGACATTGTGAAGATAGTGGTGACATCAAATAGTTACATTACATGTGATACTATGGTATGGTGCAACATATGTGCATAACGGTCATTGCAACGTGTTGTGAGTCAACATATGTGTGTGGAGTTGGTTGCAACATTTCGGGAATATGGAACGTCGTGGTACCATAATGCTTGGGCAGCGATTTGGCCAAATTGCATGGTTCAGTTTTAGAATATGATTGTAACGTTGATAAAGAAGAGAACAGCTATGGTCCGTTATGGCTCCTCTCGCTAAGTGCTTAAATAGAGGATGCTGGCCACCATTGGAGGGGGGGGGACTCAGTTTTTTCAGAGCGCAGTACATCGTTTCTCTATTATGCAAAGCTTGGAGAGTTTGCTGTAAAGTGTTTCGATGTTGTTACTGTGAAAGTCGACATTCTCTGTCATAGTTTGGATTTCTTTGCCTTACGAAGGCTGATTGTAATTTCCAGAGAAAGGTCTTAAAGAATTTTTACAACATTCTGTTTACAGTTGCTGAAGTTGTTTCCAGAACCATCTTGTACCATTTTTAAGAGATTAATTGGATTAGTACCCATTGGAGAGGGACCCGGAGACATAGCCCAGTGAAGGGGGTGAACTCCATTATCAACTTCTGTTTTGTGACTCTCTGCTTCTGTGTTTCTTTTATATCTGTTTATCAGTTTTGTTTTCCATCTATTTTCAGCATTTAAATTTTTGTTGATGCTGCCCCATTAATTCACCTGCTGAACGCATTCTTTTTTAACACAAACTTTTAATGCACATAAGTTGAGGTCCGATGGATCAACTAGTGAGTAATTTAGGTTGTGTCAGGGGTTTCCCCCCAGTGTTAGAAGGTACAGACACTACTGGAACTAAAGGTTTCCCCCCAACCATAGAAAGTATAGGGTGACTAGAGACAAACCTAGAATTCAAAACTGTAGGAGTGGAATTAGAGGTTTGACCTGGATTGTGAGAGGTCTCCATATGCTCGATGACCATCAGTGGAAGCTCTAATTTCATCCATAGGCCAAGGATCCATATTACGGGGTAATCTAGTTGATATAGATTCACTATGAGGTGCAGGTGCATCTAAAACTCTGTCTAGCCTATGCATTCTCTCTTGAAAATCTCGTGCATGGTGAATCGATGCTTGGATTTGTCTATATTCTTCTTCACCTGGAGAAGTTTGTTAAGGAGAGGTTTTATTAACCCCAAATGAGGAAATGACATGACCCATGGAATTTCTCCAAAACGGAGCATTAGGGACATACTGAGGTGCATCAGGACTATTGGTATGACCTTCCATATGCGAACGAAAGGAAGTATCAACCATAGGAGGCTATTGAGCTAAGGGATTAATATAAGAAGTGAATTTGTCTCCACTTTCTACAACTAGATTTTCTTCCTCATGGGAACTAGTTGCAACTCCGTGGTCGATGGATTCCATTGGAGTTTCTCCTGTAACAGGAGGAAAATCGGGTGGCAAGCCCTGATTCCTTCTGGATCGTCTCAACTGAAACTCATCCAGATTGTATCAGTTACTAAAATAACCTAGGGTCTCAAAACTAAGAAAAATCACACAAAACATTCTCCTACTCAAGCTACAGGCCACAAGCAGACTTAAGTGATAGGATGAGCTCAAAATAGTCTGTCTCTCACCAGGATTGTCAAGCAGGTGCAACTCGCGATATACTCAAGGTAAGTGCGTAGTAATATCCCTGAGTGTTGTTCTCGGTGTATTGCTCCAAACAAGATGGCCAAAGGTTTTTTCTCAGCTGGATAAGGAATCCTAGTAGGGTCTCCCGATATACGCAAGGTATGTGGGAGACCAAATCGGTAGTAGTGTTGTCTAATGCACAACCGTTCACAAAGGGCCTTCCGATATACAATGAAGTACATGAAGTACCTTTCTATATACCTCAAGGGTACATGAAAGGTTGTTTGATATACTGACAGTACGTGGAAGAACCGTGCAAGTCCCGAGTTGTAGTGTAGACAAAGTAACGACAACTCCTACTCTTTACGACGCCCGAACATGTCACTAACTTATCACTCAAATTTATATACAATTTTAGACCTATAACTACCGTTAATTTTATCTTGAGCAGTTAGGTGAATGCATGAGATTTTGACAGAAATGTAAATCCATGCAAATATGAAATGCATATAATTTCGCTTTACTTTTCAACGCATGCCTATCTATGGGAGGGAGAGAGTATTTTTTTTTTTCATTTTTGAAACCAAAAATTTCCCAAACAACTACACTAAACTAAACTTTTTTCGAGAAAGAGAACAAGCAACAAGCTTCAAACCAATTTTGAAAGTAAGCAAATGAAGGTAAGATCTCTATTCTAAGAAGAAAGACAAAACACACTCAAAGGTATAATCAACAATTTTTCAATTTTTTCCTTTAAAAACTAGAAAGATCTAACTTAAAAGCACTAATATTTTTCTTTTGATGAGATCAACATATAAAAGAAAGAGAAGAAAGATGGAAATATGAAAGCTGATGACGCTAATTAGAATTCCAATAGTTCATTCTCCAACAAAAATATAAACAACTCAACAATTTTTTTTATTTTTTCAAAGCAAAAAGAAGTCCTTCATAAACGTTTAATGAAAAAATGAAACAAGCTATCAATCACATAAGTATTTCTTTTCAGATTTGTCTAATCAATAAGACCGAGATCTAACTAATTCTAAGCTCTCAAACAACTTTCCTTTCGAAAAACTCAAAACCAAGCAAGAAAAGAAATGAAAAGATGAATTTATCCTAGCTCTTTGATTCCAACAAAACAAGCCTTTTACCACACCAAATTCAACACTCAAGCACTCATATCTCTTCAATACAAACCTAGACACTCAGAACTGAAAGCAAGATCACCAATTATTTTGCAAAAAACTTTGAAAAAACAAGTTTGGAAAGACCTACCTGGCACTGCTTCCAGAGGGTCACTGACTGAGTGGTTCTTCTTGAGCACCACTTCCTGATTTCTGCTTACAAGCAATGGCACCACTCCTTGCAAACTAATTTCAAGAGGGGGAACCGCTTCTTTCCTACTATCCATGCGCGGTTCCTTGTAGATTTTCAAAACAAAAAAAATGGCGAAAAAACAAAGTTATATCACTGTGCAATTGGCATTCAAATCAGAAATTAACAGTATTTAAGAGCATAGAAGGTCAGAAAACTAATATCTAAACAGATCCAAAGATACCAAACCAATAACCACTAGATCAGATAGTGGATCTGATTGAACTAATGAAGAACAAGAGTTTCTGATTTTGGACAAGTGTTTTGAAAAAAATAAGGAATATTAGATCAGTTGAAGCTCTTCCCAAGCGGAGTGTCCATATTTGTTGCTAGGAATTTTGTTGCACCTTTTGCAGATAGAAGTTGTTCCTCTGGTCTGAATGGTTCAGATCCAGAACAAATGGTTCACAATAAGGTTGGAAGAATTTCCCTAGAAACTATAGACACTTGGAATACAATATTTGATGGAGTGATATGGTTCTTCTCTTATGACAAAAGGTCTCCAAGAAAATATCTACAAAAACACATCAAACACACAAGAGATCAAAGATATCAGAACATCATCTATCGATCTATGTCAGTGACTGAGGAATCTGAAAATAATATGCAAGATTATAACATAACAAATATATGGAAAAGGAACCAAATTTACATAACTAAAATGAAGAAAGAGTTTACAACCTGTTCCTTAGTGTTGATATGCTGTCTAACAAAACCAACATCTTGTCCCCTACAGCTCCAACTTGCTCCCTCAATCTATCTTGAATGAATTAGGCTAGAATATCAAAGCAAAAACATAACATTACTCTCTCCTAAACCATGGGAATTGAGCGTGATTTTATAGGCTTGCAATGGATAGGGATGGTTGAGAAATTGATGGCTGAGGTGGCTAGGAGATCCTATAAGGGCAGATCCTGAGCCCAGCTGACCCTAGTGATAAGGGATAAGGGTGCCATGAAGCCTTCTTTTGAGAATCTTTGTGAGAACCTCTCTTTCTCACTTTTTACCAAGGGCACCGCTCTTTGTTCACCATGACAGAGCATTTTTGGGAAGAACCATGCCTTGCTTAAAGGGTAAAGGCAATGCTACCGCTTACTGCCAATGCATTACAGGTGGTGCTGAAGAAGGTACCACTTTTTGACTAAAGGTTAGAATCGGTGCTGGATTTTCACATGCAAAATTGATGTCTGGACCAATGTTCTTGGCTTCACAATTTGGGATTGAGGGCAACACTAAGGTTTGGGATCTTATCACATGCTGATGATGAGATTTAGGTATAAAAATGCGCAAAAGTAATATTATAAGACAAATGTTGATCTGAATCGTTGTTGTGTTCTTTTATCTTTTTCTGTCTTTTTGTTCCTACAAACTCGACAATAAATGCTAAGTGAATATGAAATATGGATCTATGATGCGATGTTTAATGTTTATGAACTTTGTTATCTTTTTAGATCTATTTACACACTGGTAGATCTGTTCCAGTTATGAATGAATGATGTGCACTGATGAATGATTCTGTTAAAGAAGTTGATCTGATTTGGTTGTTGAACTAATGAAACGTTGATTCCCTAACCCTCTTCTATACTGTGGAAACTTGGTTCTGTTAGGCCTCCCTCGAACATCTCGAGTGAGACCTCATATGATCTACGGGTGTTGCTAGATAGGTTAAAACCTATCTAGGCCAATGCTCAGGGAGATTGTAGCGAGTCGAGTTTCGACAGAGGGGACCCCTTTCGACTGGGTTTTTTTGGTTAAGGGTTGATCCAACAGAGCCTTCCATTCACAGGACCTCTAAATACCAGACCACCCTCCATTTCCTCCAGTATGTATGCATTCTTCCCTCTAAAATTTGGAATTCTGTAAGGGCGCTTCCATAGCTGATCAAACTTTCCATGCTTTCCTTTCTCTTCATTGGGTGCATCCCATTGCAAAACTACATCCCCCATTTGGAAATCATTAGGATTTGTTCTCTTGTCAAATATCTCTTTCATTTTATCCTGAAATTTTTGAGTTCTATCAAATGTTGCTCTCTTTGCTACTGTATTTCGACCAATTGATACATCCTCCTCTGAGTTGGATGGGTTTCAGTAGGATTCTTCCTGTAACAATCTCATCACTCGAAAACTTAGGGAACTAGGAAAGATTACCTCTGAACCATAAACTAGCTTGAATGGTGAAGTGCCAATGGATTTCTTTACACTGATTCTGTCAACCCACAAAGCATGAGTCAATTTTGTGTACCAGGCCTTCTTCTTGTATTGCAACATTTTTTTGATGATCCTCATCAGGCTCTTATTTGAATATTCTACCAACCCATTTCCCTGTGGATAATAGGATATGGAGTGCCCTAACTAAATGTGATATTTGAAACAAATTTCAATCATCTTCTTTGATTTGAATGCAACAGAATTATCAATGATCAAATTCTTGGGAACCCCAAACCTTGATAAGATATGCTCCTCGAGAAACTACATAATTACTGTCTCGGTGGCCTGCCTAGTTGGGATGGCTTCAATCCATTTAGTGAAATAATAAGTGGTAGTGAGAATCCACCTATGATTCCCTGATGAATATGGGTTTATTTATCCAATGAAATCCAGTCCCCATTGTTGGAAATGGGCTTCGACATGTATGGGATTTAGAGGGAATGGAAAAGGCTTCCTTATTCCTTCAAAAACCAAATACTTATGGCAGAAAAATACCTTGTGGGTGTCAGAAAATATAGTAGGCCAATAAAATTATACCCTCATGATCTTATTCATAGTGGTATTCCAATAATGATGAACTCCACATTCCCCTGCATGAAATTCTTCAATGAGCTTCTTTTCCTCCTTTTAATTTACACATTTCTACAGGATTCTTCCCAGTTCTTTCCAATACAACTTCCCATTTAAGATGCAGAATATTGTTGGATTTTGTTTGAGGATCCTGTACCTTATTCTGTCCATATTCTATGAGGTTTGTAGATGTTGCAATATAAATATGATGTCAGTATACCATGGGGATGACAAGAAATGTTTAGCTACTTGTGGCTATGGTTTCTCCTTAGTGTTTTGTCCTTCTGCTGAAAATTCAACAATCATGTGCAGGATGAGAGCATCACATTTATACTGTGCCATGATTTTTGATAGTCCTTGGAATTTAATCAGCTTCATGGGTTTAATATCTAAGTCATATTCGAGTAATATTTCTATCCATTTTCCCCTTATACCCTCTGGGTCTGGTTGTCTTAGAATATCCTTTACTGCACTGGTGGGGACATGAGCAATAATATGAGAATGCAGGATGTACACTCGGAATTCCTTCAAGGCTTGGACCAGAGAATAATCCTGCTTATCTAGGATGTTGTATTTTAGTGGAGAATCTCTCAATTTTTTTCTATATAAAGGAATGGGCTACTCATTTCTTTCATGATTCTTTTGTAACAATACCCCTGCTATCGTGTGCTCTGAAGTGAATGAGAATATGAGGAAATATTTTGAGAAGTTAGGGATTACTAGTAGAAGGGCCTCTAAAAACACCTTATTTATGTACTCAAAGGACTTCTTTGCTTCAGGTGTACACTTGATCTCCTTGTCCTTTCGCAACATATTATTTATATACCTTACGGTCTCATCTAAAGAAACAACAAACCTTCTCAGAAAATTCATCTTTCCTAGAAAGGATTGAACCTCAACCTTGTTATGAGGGAGTTCAATTTTATATATTTCCTCGACCCTCTTTGGGTCTATTTTGATGCCTTCCTGGGAAATTATGTTCCCAAGAAACTTCCCTTCTTTCATAGCAAAATGTGACTTCTTCAGATTCAAAGAGATGCTAGATTCTCTACACTTTTTAAACATTTTCAGCAAGTGTGTGATGTGTTCCTCATCAATTTTTTAAAATATAGCGATGCCATCTAATTAGGTGACCAAGATATTATCCTTCTCATTAGAAAATTCTATGTCCATGGACCCCTAGAAGGTTTCCATTACATTCCTGAGTCTGAACGAAATTTTTTAATACATGAAAGTGCCCGAGGGTGTGGTGAAAGATGTATTTTCTTGGTCCTCTAGATGTACCATGATCCAATTGTATCATGAGAAGCCGTCCAAGGTAGAGATCCTTTGAGAGCCCACTACCCTCTGCAGAATGTGGTCCATTTTAGGAAGAGGATAATGATCTTTTAAAGAAAATCTGTTCAGATTCTTGAATTCAATGCATATCCTTATCTTTCCATTCGTATTCCTCATTGGGACCAAGTTGGACACCCACCTTGAGAATCTAAGAGCCACAATGATTTTTTCCTCGAAGGGTTTCTTTATTTCCTTTTCCACCATGGGTATCATCTTGGGGTTCATTTTGCTTAGCTTTTGTTTGAAAGGCATCTCATCCATTTTGATTGGTATAGTGTGGTGGATTATACTTGTGTCATAAGACTTAAGATCATTATAGGTCCAAGGAAAAACATTTGAGCATTCCTTCATCAGTGAAATGTATTTATGTTGGGTTTAGGTAAGAGTGTTCTAGATATCTTGATGATTTTTGGATGATATTCTGTCCTAATATTAACATCTCCCACATCCTCACAACTTGGGACAAGATGAGGTTCCTTAACAACATCATTTGGGTCAAAGATACTTTCTAAAGGAGCTAAACCCCTAGGGATAGAGTTACCTTTGAGATGCATGATTTCTTTGCCATAGAGATTGTAGTATATACTCCTATTGTCCATCAATCCCATGTGTTTTCAGCCCAACAACCTTTTTAGTTTCACTTCCAACATCACCCTCAATAGGGACAGTGATATCATCACATGGATTTTCTTTGGGAGCATCAGTCTGACTTTGAATGCACTCCTGGATGAGATCAGAACCTTACAGGAGCATGTTATCTTCATCAATGATCAAGCCATCAAACTCCCCAATGAGATTAAGGAATTTATGAAATTTTTTGTCATCCCCAAAGACCTTCCAATTCTTAACATTATTTGGGACAGAGGGTCTATTCCTAACTTCAACTTCATATTTTCTATTGGGGTGCATGGGAATGTTGAAAACAACAACATAATTGGCCAAAGAATCAACTATACAATTATGTAACCCATGAATCGGATTAAAATTAATTCTTCAAAACATTCTATCACATCTTGGGAAACATTTCTGTAGCTTCTCATCATGGGATGTCTAGCCTGATATTCACCCTACATTTGTTTAATCACCAACTCTAAGTCCCCATGTATTACCACCCTACTAACTTAGAAATCTTTCAGGATTTGAATTGCTAACATCATAGCCTCATACTCTGCCTCATTATTTGTGCAATTGAATTCAATTTTGTAGGAATAATTCAAATCTCTCCATCCTGGGGGTCTCACCCAAACTCTGCGGCTCCTTCCCCTTCCTTGCATGCTTCCCCATCAAAACTTACATTCCATAGTCCCTACAATTCTTCCTGAGTGGGTACAAAGGAAACGTTTGGTGAACTGCAATTGTCTTTGCCTCCTTCTGTAAATAAAATAGTTGATCCCATCTCAGTGTCCAACGAATATATGGGGTGTTTTTTTGGCATCTCAACACTGGTCACCATGTATGCTAACTTTTTCTCCCAAAAAATCCTTCTCTGTACTCCAAAGACAGGGATGGGTACATAAGACATATCCATTTGAAGAGAACCTTTGAGTTTGGTCACCCAATATCTTGACAACAACATTCCAAAATTTAGAGGTATGTTAGCCACAACTACTTCCATGGCCAGGATTTTGGTAGAGATGACTAGATATTTGATCAATCCTAGAAACTTGACTTTATTGGAATCAAAGGAAAAAAGGTATTTGTATGGCCTGGTCACTTTCAATCCCAGTTTATCCATGATCATCCTAGGCATCAAATTGTGGGAGGATTTTGAATCAAGCATGGCATTATGTAGGATGGAATTATGAATGTTCAAACTAACATTGAAGGGAGGAATGCCTTCATTAGAAGGCTCATCTACATGGGGTCTGAATAGGATGGTGGGACTATCATCTTGAAGATTCAGGGAATCTGATATTATAGAGATTTATCTTGGGGGCTTCAACACAATCATGATTTGGGACTTATATTCATATTTATTAATGATTTAGTTAGAGGGACAAATATTTTGATTTTTGCAATTTCAACCTCCAAACCGAAAGAGGTTTGTCCTTGATATGGGTTCCTTGGATTATCCTCTTTCCTTTTGGGCTCTATTAAATTATTGGAGGTGTCCTTAGGGGGTAACTCATTATTCAGTTTTCTTATAGAGTCTTTGTTTGCTTCCTCCTTATTTCTTATATCAAAAGCATCTTCGTTCCTTAGGCCAATCTGCCTCTACATATCCATGACAACAAGTTGATACCCCCTCTGAAAATCCTTTGTTTCCTCAGCAGGAAGCTCCTCTGCTTCATTCAAGGACTCATCATGTTATTCTTGGGTCAAAAATCCATAGGATGAGTTAGTGTCCAGTTAGCAAATGTCACCCTCAGCTTGATTTCCATGCTCTTTCTCCACATAGTTCTCCTGAAATGGGGGTATGATAGGTTGATCGGGAGGGTTTCTCTAATATCCCTGCATGTTTTGGAGGACCTAGGGCCTTCTTACATTATGGTTTCTATTTTTCTACTCTTGACCTTCCCTGAAGGTGGTATATTGTCCGCAGTGAGTCTATCCATCAAATTCTCCATTGTTTTCATCATCATGTCCATTCTGGCCTCTTATGAGTTAGAGGAAGAAGGATGTTCGAGCTCTTTATCCTTTCTTATTTCTTCTTCCTTTATTCTCCATTCTCCATCATCCCTCTTATTTATTTTGGCAAGAGTCATATTTACTTCTACCTCTATGGAATCATTCATCATATTGGTCAGAGAGGTTGATTTTCTTTCGCTCAGCCACAAGGTAAAATCACTATTGAAGGCTTCAACATATTGGAGTTGGACAAAACCGAGGGGGAGGTTTGAATTATGTAGGAATGGAATTCTATACCTTCATAAACCTATCAGAAAATTCTTGGACATATTCACTCTCCCTCCTTCTCATGGAATGATATTGGGATAGATACAATTTGGATTTTTCTTGTCAGCCCATTTGTTCTGGAAGGCATCTTCAAAGGCTTGATAGTTTATAATGGACTTGTCTATAAGGTTTGTGAACCATTTTCTTGCCTCTCCAACAATACATTGGGAAAATAGTCTAAATTTCACATCATTATGGTCTACCTCCTCCAAGTTTGTCCAATCTGAAAACCATCCCAGGTGTTCCTCAACTGAATATCCCCTCTCCCCATTAAATTGTTTGATTCTTTGGCTATATCCCTGGGAAAGATCATGAAGAGAAGTAGGGAGAAGTAAAGGGGAAAACCTAGCCATCCATGGGGTTATAGTGTGGTTTCCAAGAGGGATTGTAGCTGATGCTATAGACAAAATCAGTGCACCATGTGGAATTGTGAAACTTGATGATATAGGTTGTTTAAGATTTGAAGTGGTGGGATATATGGATATGGAAGTGGAGTTTAATGTGGTTAATTCAGTGGAAAATAGGGGGAATTGTAGGTCAGATAAGGGTTGTAAATCCTTACCTAGATATTCTGAGCTCTCAAGAAGCCAGGAAATATGGGAGAACTAAAATGTAGAGGGGTCTAAAGCTGTTTCAAAGAGGCTAGAATCAGACTTAGTCCTAGAGAAACTTAGCTCAAATTATCCACTTGTTAGGATCCTACAGAACCCAGTTGAGGACACTTGAGTCTTCATCCAACCCATCCAAGATCACTTCGGGTGAGACTTCAGGCTGCTTTGCGGTCTCTCGCTGAAAGGGCCAGTGAGCTAGGGGTTTTGTTGGTACATAACAAGTAAACCTGGGTCTTCCCTAAGAGACCAACACCATATACAACCAATATGTGTCTATGACTGGCTGCTCAACCAGGTCATAGAACTAAAATAATTTCATTTCCTGAAGGAGATAATAGTGATTACTCCCCAACAATGACACCAAGATGTTATCACCCAATAATTTTCCTCTTGTTGTGGTAGGAAATCACTAGGATAACCATTTAAAACAAATATTTAGACTATATTCTAGCCTATACAATCAGAGAGGGCTCTCTCTTTGTCACACAAACATTCACATACACATATAGCTTTAAGAAAGCATTCAGAAGGCTAGATTTCTGAAGGGAACGAGTTGTTTGGGTTTTAAAGAGTGTAAGACAAACAAATAGACAATACCATTGGGTAATGGAGTCAAAGACTGAAACATTCAATGGATTATAGCATAATGACTTGTGATAATATTCGTAATCTGAGGCAAAGTAAGTGTTAATATTCAGTTAAATATCTTTTGAGAGATGACAGGAGGAAATGAGAATAATCCCAATGAAACATGAGGCACCTATATGTGGATGATTCTCTTGAAAAAACTTTAGTAGAAGCAACATTTAAGGCTGATAACTGAAATGGAGCATTTAATAGAGGATAAATTCCAATACATTTACCATAAACACATAACAAACACGTTATCTAATGCAGGGAGAGCTTAGCAGAGAATGAATTCCTTGCATGCAACTAGAAACACATTAGCATAAACTACACATACATGGAAATGAAGCATACAGGGGAACACAGACTAAACAGTGAACACCATGATGAATCTTAGACACTCATGGAATAATTTGCATTAATACTTCCAAGAAAGAGTTCAAAAATACAAAACCAAGCACAGAGGCTTCCAAAATGAATCTCGAACCCTTTTCTCTTATACCGAGGTTATATTTATAGTTTAATTTTCTACTGAGATGAATATTGAAACAAAGTTCCCAAAATCAGTTACATCATGGGAAATAAGCCTAGATGCACAAAATACTAACAAATTCTGAGGTGGTGGATTCACCATGATCATAAAACAAATGGAGAAAGCACGCTGAGGTGTGCATGACTGACCAAACTGGAAAAAATTGACATCTAGGACTCATGCTCGCTTGATGAAAATGATTGTTTAGAGCATCTTCGAATGGATTTCTGTAGTAGAGGTAATGGAGTGGATCTGATATCTGAGTAAAGTCTCCTCCACCCATACTTCTTTGATTGTGTAGTGACTGGTTGGACAATCACTACCTACTCTGCAACCTCCTCCATACTCTGTTGATTCTCCTCTCATATTTTGCAATGCACATATTATGCTTTGTGGAATAGATCTTAGTCGTAGATCTATTTTAAATCAAATATATTCCCTCCATTTTATATGCCCTTCACCATCATTCCACAATATCCTTTCTTCAAAATGGATAAAAGCGAATCGCGGGTTTACCAGCCTTTACGATCATTTATTTATTTATTTTTTGCATTTTCCGCTTCCTCTTTTTTGCTTCCGCCCTTCAGCAGAAAGTGGATCGTGGGTTTACCAAATTTCATGACCGAATGTTTTCCCTTTCCTATTTTTGCCTCTCTGCTTCCACTTTTTGGCAGAGTGCGGATCGCTGGGTTCAAAATGCAGATTTTCTAGTTTTCACGACTGAATTTTTTCCCTTTCTGCTTTTCCGCTCTCGATTTCCCCTCAGTGGAAATGATTTGTGGAATTTTATGTTCTCTGCTATGCATCCATGCCCTCCATTCCTATCACCCTATATCCTTGAGCATATTTTCTCATTCTTCCTTTTACTAGCCTAAACTTTTGCAGGGGAATTAGTGCAGATGCATATGTAAAAATCCCTGACATTTAGCATAGGTGCTAACATGAGGTTCAAATTCTGAAAACACGGAGAGATGCCATGCATTGGTTACTGGATCTTCCTCCTTCATCATAGATTCAGGTTCCTCAATGGACATGGCTTCTACAAAAGACTTTTTCTTGGACCTACATCCATACATTGGTCCATCCATCCTCATGGGTGATGAATCTGAGATCCCAACCAAAGGAATTCGCAGGGTCAATCTTGACAATGGGTACTTAAAGAAACTGTTGTTTGTTCCTGATATTGTAGAAAAACTACTCCCTTTCTATCAGATGAAAAATACAGGTTCAACCAAGAGAGTGACATTCACTCAAGATGATGTGGAAATATCAGAAATTTCTACAAGCAAAATCGTTGCAGTGGGTATTGCAGATCATGAGTCAAGAATGTACAAGTTTTCACACTTTCTTCTTTAGTCCTTAGGGAATGTGCTCTTGTCACATACCGATGAGAATCTATGGAATGAGAGGTTTGGACACCTCAAATACAGATATATTCAATATTTGAGCAAAGAAAACATGGTTGAAGGACATCTAAGCATCAAGTTTTCCAAAGGCACATGTAAGGGGTGCATTGTTGGAAAGCATGCATAGCACAAGTATGAAAAGAGGAAGGAAATAAGGGATGTTTAAGTGCTTGAATTTATCCATTCATAATTGATATGACCTCTTCCCACATCCTCATATTGAAAATCAAGGTAGGTCTTAACATTCATAGATGATTTCTCAAGGTATTGGTGGGTGTTTTTCCTCAAGCAAAAACCTGAAGTGTATGAGATATTCAAAGCTTTCAAAGCTTCTATTGAGAACTTCCATGGGAACAAGATCAAGGTCTTAAGTACTGATAATGGAAAGAAATATGTCAATAAGAAACTACAACAACAATGCAAAGATAATGGAATTCACATGTAACATTCAGTGCCTTACACACCACAACAAAATGGTGTGGCAGATCATGACTATCCCATACAACCAAAATGGGATAAGAAAACCATACACATAGCTGGTGATCTTGCAGGAGATCCACTAGACTCTAGGAAGAATAGATCTCAGTTTCAGAATGCTTTATCCAATTGTGATTCTAATATTCCAGAGAGATGTTTATGATGGTTGGAGCTGATCCATAGTCATATGAAGAAGCATCACATGCACCAATATGGAAAAAAACCATGTAACAATAGTTCAAGTCTTTGCAAGACAATGAAACTTGGGAGTTGGTTCCTCTACCTTCCAAGAGGAAAATAGTGTAATATAAGTGGGTTTATAGGACCAATATGGATGATGATGGTTCATATGTGAATTAAAGGCTAATTTAGTTTCCAAATTATTCTCTAAATTCCATGGAATAGACTATACAGAGACATTTGCACCGGTTGCAAAGATGGACTCAATCAGGATAGTTTTGGCCATTGCTGCATCTAAGCGATGGGAGGTGCACCATATGGATGTGAAGAGTGATTTTATTCATGGTGAAATTCATGAGGATATTTATATGCAAAATCCTAAAGGTTTCATTCATGATCCTTCACTTTTTTGCAGGTTGAATAAGTCTCTCTATGGCCTCAAGCAAGCCCCCAACGCTTGGTATGCCAATATGGACAACTTGCTTCTCTCACAAGGATTTGAAAGATGAAAATATGATCCTAATGTGTATTTTCATCATTTATATGAATCTATTCATATCATAGTACTGTATTTTGATGATATTGAACAATGGAAGTTGCATTGCTGATATAGGTTCATTAAGTCTTCATTGCACAATGCATATTCTATGACTGACCTAGGATTATTGAAACAATTTCTTGTCTTGGAGATTGAGAAATATGATGCATGTACTAATATTAGACAATAAAAGTATTATTTAGATCTATTATTTAAGTTCAGAATGGCTGAATGTAAATCATTTAAGTGTCCCTTTCTTTCAGGAGTAAAACTAGGTGATTTTGGTTCATCTCCATTGGTGGAAAACTCATTGTATAGGAATCTAGTTGGCAGTTTGTTCTATCTCACACACTCTCGACCTGATTTGGAATATGAAGTAGGTGATGTTGCAAGATATATGAAGTATCCTCATTACATCCATTGGAATGCTTCCAAACATATATTGTATTATGTGCAATGAACCAAACACTTCAGGATACACTATGTTGCTAGTTCTCCACTAGAACTAGTTGGATTTAATGATTCAGATTGGGTTGGAGATTCCAGTGACATGAATTCCATGTCAGGCTATGTATTCATGATTTCACATGGTACCATATGCTGGTAAAGTAAGAAACAATAAAGGAGAATTGAATGCATCTACACAATGTGTTTGGTTGCAATGCATTATTGGAGAACTTGGTTTTGATTCACCCACTGTCATTTGGTGTTACAATAAAAGTGAAATAAAGATATCCATAGATACAATATAGTGACAAAGGACCAAGAACATTGGGATTCACATGCACTACTCCATGAGATTAGTGCATGAGAAGGTGATATCTTTGCAGTATTGTTTATCTACAGAGCAAACTGCCAACATCTTCACCAAGAGATTCACAAAGAAGAAATTCACCTACCTTATATAACTCCTTGGAGTGGTTGACACATGGTGATGACTGATATTCACTTTCATATTTTTCTCCATGTCCATTTTATAGGGCACGTTTTATTCCCAAGTGGTTTTCCTTCTTACCTTGGTTATATGGATAAATACATTTTTGTAAGAGGTGACTTGAGCCTTAGTTGCAAGGCCTCAAATTTTGATGTGGATACAATAAGTCAAGCTTAAGGGGGGGTGTTAGAAAATTATATCACCTAGTACCATAGTCACATATCACCTATGATCATACTCACATTAGTTTCCACTTATGTTGCATAGTCCAAACATTGGTTATGATGGCTTCCTGAGGTTATTGGGGTCTTTGGACCATTAAATGCATCCAACGCCCACATTTTGGTCAACCAAGAGAATGAGCACCCTTGTTAATAATATTTTGGTCCCTTGGGGTTGTTGGTAGGAAGTTTTGGGATAATTCAGCCACACAACATCATGGATGCTGCGCAAGGTAAAATGTGTCACACAAGGTGGAAAACGACGTGCAAGTCGGAGTTAGAATATTTTATGTATTTTGGTTATTTTGGACCACATTTTTTGGATATTGGTCATTATTTTGTAGAATCAGTTAAGAAGTAGCTAGGGTGTTGTCTAAGTGGACCATTGATGTAAAGGCACAAGCCTATAAGTAGATGTATAATTGCAAATGTTAAAAGCCCCATGTTTTTCACTCTTGGGCACTTTTGAGTTCTGAGGGATTTGATTGCTAAGATTGATACGCATGTTAAGTAAGATCTACGCATGAATTCAAATCTATTGATATGAGTACTGAAGAACTGTCTTGGAGAATCTATGTTTGGTTGCGACAACTAATATGACATGATGAAGATTGAGTAGAATCATTGTGTCTTTTCCTATTTTCTTGCTTTCTATGATCCAAGTATGAATGTAATGTGCATCTACGACATGGATCTGTAAATGATGCGATGTTTCTCTTCTTTGGATGATGTTATATTGCTAGATCTATTTATGCATCAATGATTTGCTCCATTTCAGATATGATAATGCGATCTGTTGAATGATGATTCTGTCAATGCACAATTTGAATGATTAAGATCTGTGGAAATAATGTTGCGCTAAGTTAATAAGTAGACATATGGTCCTCCTTCATTTTGTGGAAAATTGTTTTCAACAACTCTCCCTCGAACATCTCGGGTGAGACTTCATCTTCTCTACGGGTGTTGCCGGACGGGGTAAAACATGTCTAGGCTAGTGCTCAGGGAGATCGTGGTGGTTTGGCTGTCGATAGAGAGGTGAACCCCTTTCGACTGGTTTTGTATCAATAGATGCTTCCATTGCTAAGACCTTAGCATGAAAAGGAGGGAGGACATGTTGTGGCATCTAACGAAACCAAAAATCCAAGATTTGTTCGACCAAAAGCTACGCGAATTTGCTGAGAAAGAAAATCAGAACCTTGGACTGAAGATGAATAAGTGGCTGACAGAGTACATACACGATGGTGCAAATTAGTAATTTTTCTATGAATTCTTGATCATCTTGTACGAGTGGTTGGCGCAATTGAACTATCACAAGAAAATTTTTCAAGGAGGTGAGCCAACATCCTAGACCCCAGAATTGATCTAGGAGTTGCAGGAGGTAGACAATAGATCATCATGAGCTATTGAAGTATGGATTGATAGTATATTGGAGGGACACATCACCGAGTTTGTGGCTGATACAACTAAATCATATAGTGAATCATGAAGGGATTTCTTCAATGGGTCGCAAGGTAGGTTTCTTTTTCCTTTGCAATTGTCGATTAAGATGCTCATTTGTGAAAAGGGAATATTGAAGATGCACCTCTAGTAGTAGAACTCTGGTGTGTGGAGGCTGTGGATACCATGAAGACCAGGGTGGGGTGGATGAATTTAATGATACATGGTAGATGGGTGCAAGTTATGATGAGACTGTGAGGGAAGCTGAGGAAGAGAATGGTGTTATAAGAGGATGATAAAGGTTTCAATAAGAGAAGAGGTAGAGGGTAGGGGAAGGTCTTGCTACGATCAAAATTCAAGACTGCTAAGGAAGGCCACACAAGAAAAAGTGACCCTATAGTGATGATGAGGACAACCCCGCTATGCCCGAGTCAGAGGTGAGATCAACCCCCAACAACAACGTACCCACACCTCTGTGCACTACACCGCACTCAGGAAGAAACATGAGTTCAACATCAACTTTATTGACGTGTCAACAACACTCTAATACTAGCAGATCAACGAATGTAGGAAGGAGGCTGAAGATGACGGGAGATGATGCAAAGTTACCCCTGTTCCATGGGAACAAGACTGAGGATCTAGAGTAATAATGGTTCTTGTGTGTGGTAGTATGGACTATCAGACAAATTGTGGATGATGAGGTCAAGAAGGGCCAATTGGCGACACCTCTTCGAGGTCACGCACTAGATTGGTTCATGAAATTTGTACAAGTTCCTACAAGGACTCTAGCGAAGACATTGGCCGAAGTAAGAAAAGGATTAATTGAAGAGTTTAGAAAACTAAAATCTAAAGCGCAATACATCACATAACTAAAGGAGATTAAGAAGTATCCAAATGAGACTATTTGGGATTTTGATCAAAGGTTCAAAACGCTAATGGCAAGAGTCAACTTTAAGATGAGTGAAATTTAGCATAAGGAATGGTTCATTGCAACACTACTATCTCATATAAGACTACCGTTGATGCAACAAAATATTGCGACATAGAGCGAGGCTCTGGAGATTGCGATGAAGTTGGAAGATTCACCTGTTGGCGAGAATGCGGTCGGTATGAACCAAATTAAAACAAAACTGGTGAATCAAACTCTTCACTTGCAAGATATCAAAAAAGGAAAAGAGCATCGCGAAGAAGTGTGGTGTACACGATGTCGTGCAGAAGAACATACCAAGGATAATTGCCCAGATTTCTGAAACTACCTGTTGTCAGGAGCACTAAAACCATTGAGTTGTGGAAGTGTGCCATGGTGCTACATTTTTCAAGTATATGGGAATCAGCATGAATATTGTGGATATATGCAGAAGATGGTTACGAAGTGGAAGAATTTATACTAAAATTTTTGTCAATCTGTCAGGAATGAGGATGAGGATGAGGATTGTCGTGCATATGACCTACTCCAGGAAAGAACATACGGCTCATACTATGTGAAGGGAGAGGACCATCAAGTGATATAGAAACTATAGCCACAACTATAGGTGGTACAACCACCACCTCAACATCAGTTCATACCGCAACAACAACCGTAGATGTAGTTTGTACCGCAACCACAATTACAACAATAGTTTGTGCCACAACCTCAATACAATCAGATGCATATGGATCCATAGTAGCCACATTATGTTCATCCAGCACAGTATGTTCAGCAGCAACTGAATCACCCACAACAATAATTTAATCAACCATAATATCAATAACAAGAAGGATTTCGCAGAGGATTCTGAGGAGCACAAGGTAGAGGATTTGGTTGAGGAGGAGGACAAGGTCGCAGACTAGTGCAATGTTATAATTTCAAAGTCTTGGGACATTATTAGAGAGATTTACCGCAATTGCAAGCACAATGTACATACTGTATCGTTGTTGATCACACTGTTGAAAATTGTTCACAGCTAATCGCAATATAGTAGGAAGGAAATGTTTCACAGTTACATAACCAAAATCAAACCCAGAACCAGAATCAATTGTAGAATCAAAATCAATTGCAGAACCAAAATCAACCGCAGACTTAGAACTAGAATGCAAATCAAAATGTGAATCCACCATTGAACCAAAATTAGGGACCAACTATTGTGACGATTTCAACAGAACCAAGAACGCATGATGAATATGTTGTTGTCATTACTCGTGGAGGTGTGACGACAAGAGAAGATGGCCCGTTTCCATAGATTCAATTGGCTGGGAAGAATAAGGTACATTTTGAAATCAATGTTGAGAAAGACACATTCTTTCAAGCACGTGATGTGATCAGAAGGAATCCTGGTAAGTTACCTATTTTTGAAATGCCCACTGCTTTTGATTCCACTTCGGTAGAAGGGTCATCATGACAACATGGTGCCTTGTAGAAATTCTTTGAGATTTTCTTGATGATGGCAATATTTACTGATGCTCTTGTTGAGATTGAGAGTCTGTTGTATCGATCGACTAAGGGTTAGAAAGAGTCTGCGATGAACTCTTTACATAAGATAAAGACAAGAAAAGAGATGCTCATGCATATTCGGATTGGTGACTATGAGGTAGATCCATTCATCCTGGATCTAGGCTCAGATGTCAATATTCTAACAAGGCATACATGCAAAATTATGGGGATCCCAATGTTGAGCTAGTCTCCCATGTAGCTACGACTGGATAACTAGGCCAGAGTAACGCTGATTGGGTGAGTTCTGCACCTTGTTGTGGAAGTTGAAGGGATGAAGACTTATGATAATTTTGAGGTTATCGACATTGTTGATGGAGGAGGTTCCTATCCTGTGTTTCTAGGGATTGGATGGGCCAATGATAGTCTAGCAATGATTAATTTTAAGAAGCGCATGATGACCTTTGAAAATCAAGACATCGAAGTCATCACTTTGATGGATCCAACTGAAGGGTGAAGGTATGTTGAGCCAATGAAGGATGAAGTTGTCAAGGGATGGGATCATACATATAACATTTTAGAAGATTACATCCATCCAACTGTTGATGGGGAACTTGGTTGGTGTAGCTCTAGCTCTACATCTTCTGATCCTGATGATGCTTTAGAGAACTAGCAGAACCGCATGCACGAGGTATCGCTCAGGAAGTGTGGATTGATTACGCAGTCACTATGTCATGTCATGACTAAGACTATTGAATTACCTGAGTTATATGATTTTCTTGTTGAATTTGAAGATAAGGTGTCAGAACCACAGTGGTTGTTGGCATTGGATGAAGTGCTGAAGGCTACCCCGGCACATTGGTGGGAGACCCATAAAACGTTTATCAACATTAAGCTAGCATTATGTTAGGATATTTACTAAGAAAATAACAAGTACATCAATCAAACGCAAGAGACAATGAACATAGTGTTTTTGATCAGGGAAACCATAAATGGAGAAAACCCCACAACTTCCTCAGAGATAGAATCAACACAAGATGTAAAACCCAAAACAGTAAGATGCACTCCCGACAGCAGTAATATTCTTCTTGTCTAGCCCCAGTGTCTTCTCCTTCCTCAACTATGCGCTACACTTGAGTGTGTGTGTGATGTGTGCTAAATAGAGATCCCAGATCTCTATTTATACTAATATTGGCATGACTAAAACCCTACTAGGGATGACCTCTACTTGGAGAGTCTAATAACCCTTGTGCCCCAGAACTGTGGGGGCTTTAACTCTTACACAATCGGAGAGTTATCCACTGTGACTTGACATGACTTGTTTACATTATTGATCCTCTCGATCGAAACATCAGGGCATGACAAAATGACTCAAATACATAATATATACATCCCAGAGTAAACATCGGGTTACAATACATAAGATACATAGATGAATACATTTCAAAGTTACAAATACATCAACACTCCCTCTTAACTAGGAAGGTATTCTTTCGACACAATTTTTAGCATTGGTCTTCTTCTTTGTATCAACTGGATCATCTCATCATATGCATCTTGAGTATTCTAAGTCTTCAATTCATCTTTGTCTTCAATTCATATTCATTCTTTGAATTTGGATCATCTCTTGATCTGGATCATCATGGGACATAATCACTGGATCTAGATCATCTCTCGATGTGGATCATCACTGGACTGGATCTGGATCATCACTCGATCTGGATCTGGATCTGGATCATCTCTCGATCTGGATCATCATGGGACATCATCACTGGATCTGGATCATCTCTCGATCTGGATCATCACTAGACTGGATCTGGATCATCACTCGATCTGGATCATCTCTCGATCTGGATCATCATTGCTGGATTAGGATCATCACTTGATCTGGATCTCTCGGAGTCATCATAACTGGATCTAGATCATAGCTCGATCTGGATCTCATCTGGTCATCATCATGTGTGTACTATCTCATCATAGGAAGTTCTACAGAGCCAGCCTTCTTTCATGTTGGTTGTAGGCCTAGCCATCAGGTAGGTCTTCGCCCAGCACTTACATCTGACCTACTCATCAGAAAGGCATGCCCAACACTTACATATGACCTACTCATCAGAAAGGAATTCCCATCACTCACATCCGATCATGTAGTAAACTACAATCACATCAGAAAGGCCCCACACTCACATCTGTCATGGAAGGAACTGAATCCTCTCACCATGATAGAATGGCCTGCCCTTACATCTGACATGGAAGGAACTGAATCCTCTCACCATGAAATAATGGACTGCACTTACATCGGCCATGGAAGGAAATTAATCCTTTCACAATGACGAAATGTCCTGCACTTACATCGGCCATGGAAGGAACTTAATCCTCTCACCATGACGGAATGGCATGCACTCACATCTGACTTGGAAGGAACCAAATCCTCCACCCTCGTCAAAAAGGCCCCCAGTCCTAGACTGAGCTAACTGGTAACTGACCAGGTGCCTCCACTCTCCCAGAGAGTGGCAGTTTGCCTTACATCTGTCCTACTCAACAGAATGGCTAGCACTCATATCTGACATGGAAGGAACTGAATCCTCTCACCATGACAAAATGGATCAGCCCTTACATCTGACCTGCTTGTCAGAATGGATTTGGATCTTTAGCACTCATATCTAACATGGAAGGAACTGAATCCTCTCACCATGACAGAATGGCTTAGCCCTTACATCTGACCTTCTCGTCAGAATGGCTTTGGGACTCATCACTTTCCTTTGGAAGAAACCTTGATCTGGCGAACACTAAGCTTCTCCCTGAAGTACTCGAACTTCAATCTGGCTAATGGCTTCTTCAACACATTAGCTATCTGTTCCTCTGTCACAACATATTGGAGCTTCATTGCTCCTCTCTACACCATATCCCTGATATAGTGATATTTGATCTCGATGTGCTTCGACTTGTCATGGAATATTGGATTCTCTGACAAATTCATGCAACTCTGGTTGTCATAATGTATACAAGTAGCATCCATCTGGAGATAAAATAAATCAAACAATAGCTTCCTCAGCCATACTGCCTCACAACTAGCTGAACAAGCTACGACATACTCTACTTCAGTTGTACTCAGTGCCACACAGGATTTCTTCCTACTAAACCAAGAGATCACACCTGATCCCATACTGAAGCAACACCCTGAAGTGCTCTTCCTATCGATGGCACTGCCTTCCCAATTTGAATCAACATAACCCTCCAGGTTAATATTTTGATTTGCATCATAATTGAGCCCATAATCAATTGTACCTCTAAGGTACCTTAGAACATGCTTTGCAGTAATCAAGTGAACATTTCTCAGATCTGACAAGAACTGGCTCAAGGTGTTCACAGCAAAGAAAATGTCTGGTCTCGTGTTCATCAGGTACATCAATGACCCAATCATCTGATGATACATCGTAGCATCAACCGACTCTGAAGAAGCATCATTCAATAGCTTCAGTTTCGATGCCATAGGTGTGGCCATAGTCTTGCAGTCCATCATCCCAAACCTCTTCAGGATCTCTACTGCATACTTCCCTTATCCAAGGAAGATTCCATTTGCACTCTGCCACACCTCCATACCTAGAAAGTAATGCATCATACCCAATTCCTTCATCTCATACTCAGAAACAAGATTTCTCTTCGTATCAGTAATCAACCCATCCATTCCTGTCACGAACAGATCATCTACATATAGTAGAAGCATCACTGGGTTTCCATCTTCAACCTTGTAGTAAAGGTTGGAATCTGCTTCACTCTTGGCAAAACCCAAACTGGATAGAAAGCTATCAATTCTGTCGTACCATGTCCTGGGTTCCTGTCTTAAACAATATAGGGCTTTCTTCAATATGCATACATGAGACTCCCTATCATGTGTCTCAAAACCGAGTGGCTATTCTACATACACTTCCTCTTCTACTACACCATTCAAGCAAGCAGTCTTGACATCCATCTGGTGTATCTTCCATTTAATCACTGCAGCCAGAGCAAGTACTGATCTGATGGAAGTGTATCTGGCTATAGGTGCAAATGTATCTTCATAGTCTATTCCCTCTTTCTGAGAGAAACCTCGAGCTACCAATATCGCCTTATACTTTTCAATGCTACCATCTGCAGCATGTTTGATCTTGTATATACATTTGGAATTTACAACTAACTTCCTGTCTGGTCTTGGGACAACATCCCAAACATCATTCTTCATGATCGATTGGTATTCTTCGATCATAGCATCCTTCCATTCTTTCTATTCTACGCTTCTTCATAACTGGAAGGTTCTTTATTAATGAAATCACATAGTAAAGCTACATACTCGGAACAGGATCTAGTCCTCTTTCTTTCTCTGTGATTCTCTTCTGGAGACCCATATCTTTCCACACCTTGGATAAGTTCTTGTACCCAAGCAAGTTTCCTCTTATGAGGATTATTCTCTAGAGGTGGATCTACAGGTCTTTGTGGTTCTTCAAATTCTCGATCTTCTTCTCGAGTTTCTTCATTCATAGTTGTATCATGGATTCTGGGTGCTTCTGCTTCTTCAGGTTCTTCAGCAGGTCTCTTTCTGGATTTGTTGTAAGCTGTGTCTTCATCAAATGTCACATCCCTGCTGATGTCAATCTTCTTATATCCTAGGAAATATATTCTGTAAGCCTTTGAGCTTTCAGAGTATCCCACAAATATACCCTTATTTCCTGAAGGATCTAATTTATTCCTCTTCTCTTTTGGAATGTGGATGTACATAGGACAGCCGAATATTCTGAGATGGCTGACTTCTGGTTTCTTGCCGGAGAAGAATTCTTCTGGAGTCTTGTTCTCGAGTACTCTATGTGGAGTACGGTTCTGTACATATACTGCTATTCTGGCAGCTTCCACCCAAAGATGCATAGGAAGGTCTTGATCATGAAGCATGGATTTTGCAGCTTCCATGATGGTTCTGTTCTTCCATTATGCAACCCCATTCTGTTGTGGATTATAAGGAGTGGAAAACTCCCTCTTAATCCCTGATTCTTTGCATAGCTCTTTAAATTCATTTGAAGTGAATTCTCCACCATTATCTAATTGAATGGTCTTGATCTTCTTTTCAGTATGGTTTTTGATCAAGGCTTTGAATTCTTTAAACTTGCTGAATACTTCATCTTTGTTCTTCATGAAGTAAACCCATGTCTTCCTAGAAAAGTCATCAATAAAAGAAACATAATATACATACCTACTTAGAGAGTTTGATGACATAGGACCGCATACATCGGAGTGGATGATTTCCAAGGTTCCTTTTGATTTGCTTTCACTGCTTGGAAATGTCTTCTTTGTATTCTTTCCTTTCGCACATCCTTTGCAGACCCCATCATGTTTTGCTTGAATTTCTGGAAGACCTTCGACAGCTTTGCTTGCAATAGGTAGTGCTCTGTAATGCACATGTACAAGCCTTCTATGCCAAAGTTCACTTGGCTCTACTATGTCATGGACCAAGGATTTTTATAGATGGCCCTTCAGTTTGTATAATCCTCCTTCTTGTTCTCCAATTACTACCGCATCATCGATAGTCTTTCCTTTTGGCCACATGATGACTTGACCATCTATGAATGCAACACGCATTCCTTTTGCATCTAATACTGATATGGAGAGAAGGTTCTTCTTGAGTCCTGGCATAAACAATACTTATTTCATTGTTAGATATTTTCCAGAGTCTAACTTATATGAAGATTCCCCACTACCTTTTATTGGATATTGGTAGTCATCTCCTAGCTTTACCTTGTGAGGTGATTCATGTTCTGACAGTCTTACAAAGGATTCCTTGAATCCAGTCATATGTTTGGAAGCCCCACTGTCTATAAGCCAGTCATCACTACCATGAGTGATGTTACCTATGAGAGATGATATTAGAACATATTCATCCTCGCTTGAAGAATCTTCACTTTCATATCTGGATCTCTTTCTGGATGGTTCATTATCCTCTACAGCATGAGCATGATGTCTTCTTTTGTTGCTCTTCTTTACTATCTTTTGTTTGTTAGGAAAATTCCTTACATAGTGTCCTGATTCATCACAATTATAGCATATGATCCTAGATACATCTCTTCTAGTATTATCTCTGTGAGAGTGCTTACCTCTAGAGCCATGAGGTCTTCTTTTGCTTGACTTGGAGTGAGACTTGGAGTGTACTGTAAGAGCTTGCTATTCACTTCCCATCTTCTCTTCTCGAGCTACTATCTGAGCTTCTTCTTGAGAGCACTCTTCCCATAGTCTACTGAACTTGACTAACTTCTTCCTAGCACAGATTCCTTGAATGAAAGAATCCCATGACCTAGGAAGGCCATTCAATGTAGTCATTACAATCTCTGCATTTTCCACTTCTTCATCAACTGCTTCTAGTTGCTCTTTGATTTGAGAAACTCTTGTGAAGTAAGACTGGATTGTTTCTGCATTCTGAATCTTCACATTCTTCAGTTGGTTTCTCAGGGTCATCTTCTGATTGATGTTCTTTCCTTCAAACAATTTGGTTAGGGAATCAAACATAGCTTTAGGTGTCTTGAGAGAGGACACCTGTGGGATAAGGTGATCCTTGATAGAATCAACAATGATCCTCTTTTCCATAACCATATTCTTCTTATGTAAGGCCTTTGCCTCATCTCCCTCTGGAACTGGAACCTCCTCATGAATGTAGGACTCTAATTCATTTTCTTTCAGGACCAAGGAGATCCTATACTTCCAGGCTCGGAAGTTTTCATCTCCCTCAATCTTTTCATCAACCTTGGTATGATGAGACATCTTAAATGAGAACTTCAAATGGAAATACAAAAGATTTTAGATCTTACCAGGTTCAGGATGTCGGATCTGAAACTTGAGCTGAAATCCTGCAGAGCTGGTTCAGGAGCAAATTAGGGTTTTGATTTTATGGACTTCTGTCTACCCAAATGCCTTGAAATTTGTCCCTAAATTCTATTTTGGGGAGGAGGTCAATCCAGGCCTGAGCTCACTGAAAAATTCCTCTTCTGAAAAAATCCCTAATTTCTGACAGTAGTGACAGGTCCAAAACTGAAAAACCTCAGAATTGGATTCTGCTTCGACAGAAGGATGCGCCCTAAGGAGGAGAGATGTTCCACCTTACTTTTGCTGAAAATATGTGGAGGAATATCCACAAACTAGGAAGCACTAGTTCCCGCAGCTGCACAGTGTCTTCTTCTCAAGTTAGCTTTGATTCCATGTTAGTTTTTCAACATTAAGCTAGCATTATGTTAGGATCTTTACTAAGAGAATAACAAGTACAACAATCAAACAAAAGAGACAATGAACATAGTGTTTTTGATCAGGGAAACCATAAATGGAGAAAACCCTGCAACTTCCTTAGAGATAGAATTAGCACAAGATGTAAAACCCCAAAACAGTAAGATGCACTCTCGACATCAGTAATCTTCTTCTTGTCTAGCCCCAGTGTCTTCTCCTTCCTCAACTATGTGCTACACTTGAGTGTGTGTGTGATGTGTACTAAATAGACATCCCAGATCTCTATTTATACTAATCCCAGCATGACTAAAACCCTACTAGGACCGACCTCTACTTGGAGAGTCTAATAACCCTAGTGCCTCGGAACTACGGGGACTTTAACTCTTACACAATCGGAGAGTTACCCACTATGAATTGACATGAATTGTTTACATTATTGATCCTCCCGATCGGAACATCGGGGCATGACAACATAACTCAAATAAATAATAGATACATCTCGGAATAAACATCGGGTTACAACACATAAGATACATAGATGAATGCATTTCGAAGTTGCAAATACATCAACAGTTGGTGGGAGACCCATAAGAAGTCGATCACTAGATGGTTACAGTGTCGAATATTGATGACGGTTCACTTTGGAGATGCAGAAGTGTACCACACTAGACGATACGATGGGAAAAATAGCCTTGTTGATCATTTGATTGAGTGTCATACCTTGTGGTCATCACGACCAAAATATGAGTGGGTCCATGCCTTTGTCCACATGTTGGATGAAATTCCGTGATCTTGGTATGTATCAGTTGAGTTTCACCGAAAGATTAGTACCTGGGAGGAATTGACGGTTTGCTTCAATCACACCTTCAGTTTTGTGGATGCCAATTCAGATGTGCATAATGCGCTGTATCTCATCTGCAATGTTGTTCTGAAGGTATTTTCTGTTGCATACCCTGTGGATCCACATGTGCATTGTCAGATGCAATCAATGATGGAATGTTATTATGTAACTGGAGGACCAGAGGACGATGATGATCTACATAACATCAATATTCCAGAAACAGAAGGGAGTCGATATGTCACAACACCTAATCTATTGATGAATCCAATGAATCAGCCATTAAAGATTAGGAAGGTCAACATTGGGACAAAGGAGAACCCAAAGTTTATGAATGTTGGGGACTACTTGGACAAAGAGACAATGGTGAAGATAACAGATCTGTTGCATGAATTTCACTATTTGTTTCCTACCAAGTTTTCTGAGATGAAGGGAATACTGGGAGACTTAGGAGAGATGAATATTCCATTGAATGCAGATGCAAAACTAGTAAGGCAGAAGCTGTATCTCCTGAATCCGCAATACAAGGAAAAATTCAAATCTAAGATCGATAGGATGTTGGATGTTGTAATAATTGAGCCGGTTGAGGAATCAGAATGGATCAGTCCCATGGTGGTCCAAGATAAGAAGATAGGTGAGGTTTTGATTTGTGTCGACCTCAAAAAATTGAATGATGCATGTATGCATGATCCATTTTCGACACCATTCATTGATGAGGTTCTAGAAGGAGTAGGCGGTCAAGAAATGTATTCCTTCATGGATGGGTTTTCTAGCTATCAGTAGATTAGGATCACAAAAGAGGATCCCCGCAAGCAACATTTGTTACTGAATGGGGTTGTTTTCAGTACACTATGATGTCGTTTGGGCTGAAGAATATGCATGCAATATATTCTCGGGTTGTTGTTGCTGCATTCAAGGATTTTATTTAGAAGTTCTTGCAAGTTTACATGGATGACTATACACTTTATGGATTGATCAGGGATCATCTGGAAAACCCGTGACTGATGCTGGAGTGATGTTGACAGCACTAGATCACACTGAAATCAAAGAAGTGCATTTTTTGTGCACCTTTTGGGATAGTGTTGGGTCACATTGTTTGCAAGCAAGGACTGTTTTTTGACCTCACAAATATTACACTGATCTTGAGCTCACCCCCACCTACAAATGTGAAGCAGCTAAGAGAGACACTGGGGCACATAGGATACTACCACAAGTTCATGCATGGTTATGTTATGATTATAGCTCCTATATATGGAAAGGTTACTAAAGAAGGATGCGGTATTTGTTTAGAGACAAAAGTGTCAAGTAATTTTTTAGATGCTGAAGGCTAAGATGGCTTCCACACCTATACTAGTTTTTCTTGATTAGAATAAGGAGTTCCATGTCCATGTGGACGTATCATCAGTTGCATTGGGTGTGGTACTAGCACAACTAGAAGAGGGAGTTCCTGATCACCCCATTTCTTTCGCTAGTTGGAAGTTGTCACTAACAGAGAAAAAATATACAACAATAGAGAGGGAAGGTTTGGCGATGGTATATGCATTAGAAAAGTTTCTCCATTATCTATTTAATGACCATTTTAAGATGTTCACGGACCATTCTACTTTAAAATACCTGGTCAATAAGCTTGTGTTGGGGGGGGAAGATATTGCACTGGATACTTCTCTTTCAGGATTTTGATTTTGAGATAATTGTGAAGCTGGGTCACTTGAACACTAGCCCAAATCATTTATCCCAAATTGAGACAAGTGAGGAACCAACAAACATTGAATACATTTTACCATATGCGAAGCTGTTCATATTTGACATGGTTGATGATTATTATGAAAAAATAATTAAAATTTTGGCAACGGGAACAAAACTAGAAGAGCTGACTACAAGTAAAAAAAATAGTTGGTTGTTAAGGAAAAAAATTTCCAGTTGATCACTAGACATCTCTATAGACTAGGACCAGAAGAGATATTACCATGATGTGTCCTACCACATGAACAAGGGAAGATTTTTGCAGAGGCACATGCAGGATTTTCTGGTGGAAACTAAGGAGGTCATGATACTAGAAGGAAGGTTCTCTATGCATGGATTTGGTGGACCACCCTTCATACAGATGCAACAGATTATGCACAGGCTTGCGATGTCTGTCAAAGAAATGGAAAACCATGAAGGAGGGATGACATTCCATTGGTACCTCAAGTGACATTGAAACCATTTGATAAATGGGTTGTGTACTTTGTGGGACAAATAAACCCACCTGGGAGGCGAACCGATGCACAGTACATCATTACAATGATAGATTATTTGATAAGATGGGAGGAGTCCGCACCTGTTGTAGATTGCACCACTATGAAATCAACATAGTTTTTGTTTGAAAACATTGTGACTCGGTTTGGGTGCCCAAGGATATTGATGAGCGACCAGTGGAGTTACTTCATCAATTGCATAGTCAGTGCATTGACAAAGGAGCTTCAAATACAACATAAGAAGAGTACCTCGTATCATCCACAAGTGAATGGGACAGTGGAGGCGTTCAACAAAGTGTTGGAGCATGCACTTACAAAGATGTGCAATGCAAACCACGAGGACTAGGATTTGAATATTCCAACAGTATTGTGGGCATATCGTACCACTTGAAAAAGGTTGACAAGACATACACCATTCAAATTGGTGTATGGGAAAGAGGTAGTCATGCCTATGGAGTACATTATTCCAAGTTTGTGCATAGTGGCAACAACATGCATGGATGATGAAGCAAAACTAGAAGAATGACTGGCGCAGTTGGTGTAGCTCGAGGAAGATCATTTTGTCGTAGGTTTTCACCAGCGCGTTGAGAACAATCGAAAAAAATATTGGAATGATAGGAATATCAAGAACAAATAGTTTCAACAAGGAGACCTGGTACTGATGTATGAAAACAAGTTCATGAAGCATCCAGGTAAGTTACAAATGCATTGTCTAGGTCCATATCTCATTAATTTCATTACTTCAGGAGGTTTAGTTCAACTGCAGTAGTTAGATGGAGAGATGATACCAAAGTTAGTGAATGGTAGCATGCTGAAGCCCTATAGGACGAGCCCGGAACCACGCGATGCTTAAGGCACTGTGTGATGAATTTTTTTTTTGTTTCTACATGAGATGATAGTTAGAATGATGGAGCACTAAGGGGAAGGGGATACACAAGTAGCAGAGTTAGTATCACATTTAGGAGGCCATGCTGCGAGAGCCATAGGGCCATGACATCGTAATAAATGAAGATAATTAAAGCAGTTAACCGACAACACTTGTTGAAGGGACACATATTTATGGCCGATTCGACCGTTGGATTGACAGGATCATTGAAGGATTTAGGTGATTAATGCATGATTTGTGTCAAAATAATCAACCCATAGCAAGCTACCTTAGACATTAATTAATCCATTTTTGTTTTATTTGCCTAGTTTCCATATTCCACCTTATGCAAGTTGTCATCTACACATCCATAGTGGTCAAAATTGATAATTTTGAGTCATGGAGTGCTTTGGAAACCTCCTAGAATCAAATCTGCTTTATTCCTAGCCTCCCTAGTGCATGTCTGCTTTTTCTGCTTTATTGCCTGCTTTTTCAGTGTTTTAAGGCAATTGGGAAAGTTTGACTAGGTGAGTTAACTTGTTTTTTGTCCTCCACATCCTCCACTCTTTTCTCCTATGAAAAGCATGTAAGAGTTTTCCTTCCATACACTATTATCTTGGCTAATTGATTTTTCCAATTTGTGAGCTCCTAGACAGTTTTGGAAACTGCTTTATGCACCTATGGGGGATTTGCTTAGATTTAGTAAGCCTGCTTTTGACTAGATTCGAATGGAATATTGATGCATTCGAATACCTCATGTAATTATTTATTATGGCATCCTATGACTTCACAAGGTTGGCTATTGTACACTTATTCAATACAGATTAGTGTTATGCTCCATTATTCAGTCTCCTTTGTGAGTAATTTGCATGTGTAATTGGCAATTGTTGTGAGTGTAATTGTTCTAACACCCAGGTTCAATTTACACATGGTATTAGATCCTTTATATATTGATTTCTCTCCTTCCAATTTGTTTTGCAGGTTTGACATCATTGACTGGGAGCATTCTGCTAACTGACGGGACAATTTCTGAGTTATGGATCAATCTCGGAAGATCATCTTGACTCCATTTAATTTATTTGAATGGAAAGCAGAGATGGAGATACTATTGAGAGAAAAATGCCTCTACATAGTGACTATGGCAACAGAAGCAGAGCCCAATGCAGCTGCAGAGAAAATAAAATCGCACAACAGGAGGGATGAGGCCTATGGTCTCTTGTGTCTGAGTATATCCATAGACCTCCTTTTCCATATTGATGGATTGACATCACCGAATGAAGTATGGGAGAAGATTTTTGATATTTTTGGAAAGATAGATGAGATGAGGGGACATCAAATTGAAAATGAACTGATCTCCCTGAGTCCCAATAGCTTTGAATCCCTGCAACTCTACTTTTCCAAGTTCAAAGCACTTGTTTTGCAGCTAAAACAATGTGGGATCAAAAAGAAGGATGATCAGCTGGTATTGGCCATACTCTCAAAGCTTGGCCCTGACTATTTAGTGTTTGATTCGACCTTCTATGCCACAAAGTTGACAGCTCGAGCCTGGAAGATGCCTAGCCTTGCATATTTCATGGAATCTCTCACACAAGAACAAGATAAATTGGTGATAATGGGCACCATCAAAACATCCAAATACAAGTCTCTGGTTGCTAGAGATTCGAGAGTGGATTCAAAAATCAAGAAGAAAGCTAAAAATCCACCTGAGCAAAAGAGAGACAAGAACAAGTCTCTGGAGGAGCCTCAAGGTTCCAAGAAGAACTACCAGAAGAAGAAGAACGAAGGAGAAATGATCAAGTGCACATACTGCAGTAAGGGAAATCATTCTGAGAGCTCCTACATGAAGAAGCAAATAGACATGTTGACCCAACTCCTAGAAAAGAATGGCATCTCCCTTCTAGACAACTCAAAGAAGAGGGAAGGAGGATCAAGTTCAGAAGACAGAGAGAGATTTCATGCATTGGTTGTTGGCACATCAAGCTCACCTAGTTTCATCATTGGTTCTGGAGCTTCAAGACATATGGTTTCAACCAAGGAGGCATTCACCTCACTTGACATGTTGAAAGGTCCACCAATAGTACTAGGAGATGACTCTCTCACTAAAAGTTTGGGCAAAGGGAGGATTGATCTTGATCATGGTAAGTTCAGCAATGTGTTGTATGTTCCAGGTCTTGCCTCTAACCTCTTATCAGTGTATCAGATGACCCACACAGGGTCTCCAAAGAAGGTCATATTCTCCCCTGATGAAGTTGAGATCACAGAGATCTCAAGTGGTAAATTCATTGCAAAATGAGTTGCAAATCATACTTCGAAGGTATACATGTTCTAACACTTCCTACCCTACTAAAACCCCTCCGCTCTTCTGATTCATGCTAATGAGGCAAGCAAGATTTGGCATGAAATATTTGGCCACCTAAATTACAAGTATCTTTCTAATCTTAGTGAAAAAGAAATGGTCATAGGGTTACCAAAGATTAAATTTTCCAAAGGAGTCTGTCAAGGTTGCATCCTAGGAAAATACCTAGAGCATAAATTTGAGAGAGCTTGTTAACACCATTATTTATCAAGGGGATAAAAAAAATCATGATAAAGAAGAAATGATAGGTTGCTTGTCGAACCTTGGTTAAAGGATATATTGTAAGAGTACGATACTGCCCCAAAGAAGTGATCCCGTTATCAAGGATCTGATGGTATGAGTTGAACGGATAGAAATCAATGGCCAGAATTATCTCCGCACTCACAGAAATGCAAGGAAGATAAAGAATGCCCGAGCATTTATCAGGTGGACAGATCAACGGCTATCAATATGGCTTGGGCAGATCCACGGTCCATACTGGATCTGCCTTATGAAATTGCGTGTTGGTTAAAGGGATAGAGGCCGGCGGAATCGGGTACATAATACTTGATCCAACGGTGGAGAAGTGAAGTCAGATCACATCCATGGTCGGGATTGATTCCTGAGCCAAAATCTGCACGGTAGATAAACCCAAAGCGCCCAGTGGAATGAGTAGGTGGCCATTGATCTGATGGTTGAGGATTAAAGGTAAAGTGGATCAACGGTGGTTGACGATTCTAGATCATAAAGTTGCATGGTGGTTAAAATGACGGAGCCCAGTGGAATGTGATAGGCGCCACCTAATCCAACGGCTCACAAATAAAGGTTGATCGCATCTACGGCTGTAGGTGATTCCAGAACAGGAAGTTGCATGAAGGATAAGGTCAAGAAGCCCAGCGGAATCGAATATCTCCTTCCCGATCTAACGGCGGAGTAATGAGAGGCTTTTTCATCAATGGTTGGAGATGTTTCCAGGGTGGAGACTTGCACGTTGTTTATTTCCAAGGCACCTGGTGGAAGAGGTACGTGGCACGTGATCCGAGGGTTAGAAATTAAAGAAGAATCAGATCGATGGTTTTGAATGAATCCGGAGAATGGAAGTGCACGAAAGTTAGGAATAAGTGGTAGTTTCGGAAAATAAACGTTTGTCCACGTGGCGAATTGTGGTAGGCTCTAGAGACAAAAAGTGGTTTACAAAAATCCGGTGGGGGCCTATAAAAGCAAGGTTGACTTCTCATTATTATTTTATTCGTTTGGGAAGGGTGAAAAGGACCGGACGATTCAGCAGCTTCCATTTGTCAGTTCAGGCACGCTCCAAGCACGCGCCTCTATAGTCGACCAGGTAAGACTTAAACCCTGCAGCACCTCTATCCAAATTACCTTTGTAAATTAAGTAATGGACCAAGGGAAAGAAATTCAAGTGTCTGGTCAGGTTGTAGACGACAGAGAAGAGTTTTTAGTGGACAGAGATAGGAGCATGTGCGACCCCTTCCTATCCATAGGAAGTGTGTCGATCACCAAGGAGAAATTGTGGTATTATAACTCACAGGGGAATGATGTGTTAAATGTCTGTAAGTCTTTCCTATATTACTTTTCTCTTGAGCAAACCCTACCTTTCCCAGAGTTTGCAGAGTGGTGTGCCATAAACTATTCTCCCTCCCAGAGAATAATTGTGAGTCGGTCTGCGTCAAGAATTCTTTGTAAAATTGATGCCACAGTCATCAGAGAAAATCTCAGTTTGCCTGAAAATTACCCTGTTAATCGTGAGTCGATAAATGAGTCGGTCCTTGCTGATTTTTATAAGAATTGTGAAACTGAGAATCGTTGTCATTTCCTGTCTAATATTTTAAAAGAAGGTCAATCCCTTGATGGCTTTTTCCTGCCCTACCCCGTGCACATTTTCAAAAATGAAGTCCAAGTGGTCGTGTCCTTGGTCTGTCAAGTATTAGGTCTGAGTGATGATTGTCATGTAGGTGATGTCATCCTTGGTTTTTTATTAAGAATAAGTTCCTTAAGCCCCAAGTCCCAGTCAATTCCTGTGTTTAATTTTGATGAGTATCTCGCTGAAATAATCCATCTGCAGTTAACCGAGTTCCCAAAAGTTCATTTCTTTAGGTTTCAAACCTACTTGCTCAACATCCTGTTGTGCTCCAATGTCACCGAGTTGAAATTTTTAAGTACTCTGTGCTCTTCTGATTTTCCCAAGCAAATCAACATGTTCGAATTTGGCAAATCAACATGTTCGAATTTGCTAATTCGATAATGTCGGAAATGTACAAAATGTTATTTGATGAGGATTTGCCCCGTGTTCTGGATGAAATGGAGTATTTAATGCAGTCTTCACCTGAAGATCGGGTTGGGCACTGGTTTCTGTACAGGGATTAGACTGTGTTAATAATATATGGGTTTACTGGTCAGCCCTATAGGTTACCTGCCTTTTTAACCCCCGAGGATTTTCACACTTGATTTTATGAGGCAGAGGTTGCTATCTGAAGAGGAGCATTTTGGGGCTTTCAAGAAGTCTTCAAATATTAAGTTTCCATTTAAAGTCAGCTCTTTCGTTTTTAAAAGCAAAGGCACCTTGATATTCATAGAGAAGTTATTAGAGAATATGGATTTCCAAAGGGAATCAAAAGTGAATTATGATCCACATCATGTTATATCCCTAAGGAAACAAGCCAACAAGAATAAGCCATTTGAGCACCAGTCTGTTGAAAATTTGGATGAAACAACCAATCTGTTACAGTTCAAGGAAGATCCACATATTGCACCCATTACAGTATTAGAAAATACCAACATTTTAGTTAAGCGAAGTCTCTATGAGACTGAGAGTATGGAAGTGGACGAAGATGGGTCCCATAAAAGGGCAAAGATACTTAAAGGTGGTGAAATGGTAAATGAGGAAGTTTCTGATGGTTTTAAAAAGGTTGCCCTGATTCCCATGAAAACCGTACAAGTAAATCAATTATATTTTAAAAATCTAGAGGGTGATGTAGACAGTTCAGAATCGAGCCAGGTATTTAAGTCGAAGGAAGAGCTCAAAGCCAGCTATACAGAGAAGAGAAAACAGTCTCTAGAGGAGACAAGAAATTTGCTCCCGAGAGTGAGAAGTTTATATAGTTCAAAAACCTCTCTAGTTTCTGCTAGAGATGCTGAGAGAAATACATTTAAGATGGCTATAGTAAACGACAAGAAGATTTCTGAAATGGAGATCCGGCTGGACAAAATCAGTACTCCGGATAAGATTCAACTGCACAAACAAACCAGTGGAATCATTTACTCAGACTTATTGCAAGCCATGATAAGGATTAATAAATTGCAAGTTTTGATAGACAAACTAGAAATCCAATTGAAGCATGAGAAAGTTGAGAATAAAGAAAATGTCATTCAGATTAGAAAGCTACAAACAGACATTGTTAGTTCAGATAGCACCCAGGCGGTTAAGAGGATGCTAGAGGAAAAAGACAATGCACTCCAGGTCTTAAAGAAAAAGCTAAAGATTCTAGGTTCAGAGCACGTCCAATCAGCTAAATTAATGGCTTTGCAAGAGGAAAAGGATAAAGTCCATCAGGAGATGATGGAATATAAGGGAAAAGCTGTCGAACTATAGGAAGAAAAGGACAGGTGGGAGGCCGAGCAGAATGAACTATTATCCCAGATTTCCTTAATGAAAAAAGACCAAAGTGACGAGAAAGAAATTATGGAAGAGTTAATGAGTCAAACCCCCGCTGATGAAGACCTGTCCGTTGTGAATATCCACAAGCCATTAGATGATTTTTCTACCGATTATTTGTTGGTGCCAATGTCCCAGGTGAGCTTGAAAGAAGAAGCAATTAAAGATTTGAAGGAAGAGAATGAAAAGATAAAAGCTGAATTGGCCAAAGTAAATGAAAGTAAAAAGCAAATATTACAGGACAGAAATCAGTTGCAGAAGAAGTTCAACGAGCTAAAGGAGAAAAACATCGGGAAAGGCCCTCTTCAGGGGGAAAAACATATCATTTGGGATACCTTGTGTATAGAGATTACCAAGTTCCGGCACTATCTAAATTTTATTGATGATTTGAATATAATGATAAATTTGGCTCACCAGAGATTAAAATTGGTAAATGAACATATGGAGAAAATACCTCTTACTACAGCTCAGAACACACTAAATTTTTTGAATTCACTGACATATCAAAAATTGCACGAGATGGGCATAAAGGACAGAGTATCAATAGTGATGTGGGCAAAGAAAATCATCCACAAGCATCACTTAATCAAGACGGTCCAAGATAAATCAGAAGGATTTCTTTTGCAGGTTAATAATTTCAAACAAGATTTTAAAGAGCTGTTCGAAGACGGGTTTCCTTCCTTTTGGGACGGAGAGGGACAGATGTTCTCATAGGAACATTATCATAACCTGATTGTCCAGTGCCGCATGGACCACTCCAAATTCAATGATTTGGAGAAAGGCCTGACAGGGAAAACCATTGTGGATATGCTAACAGAAGATTTCGAGATTCTACAGAAGTTCGCCATAATCGGAAGCAGATTGACCAAGAAGTCCTATGAAGCATATATGGAGCTCGAAGTATCAATTCAGGAAATGACAGAATGTGACACCCCAAGTTCGGAGTAGTGGAAAGCTGTGGAGCGGTTTGAAAGACAAAGTATATTCTTCATCCGTAGGAACAGGTGTTATGCACTGAGGAGCTGATGGGGCAAAGACGTGGAGCTGGCTGAGTGAAAGTTTGTTATCAAGTTGATTGTGACTTTGTGATCTATTAGGATTGGAGTTGTAACAAACTTCCTAGGGGTTAGGAATTCAGTTACAAACTCTAAATTAAGCCGATCATTCAGTTATTGATCTTCTGGGAAGACATATTATTTTATGTATAAATTTGCATCTTTTTTAGGAGATGGGGGTTGGAACCCATCGGGTGGCGAATAATTTTGGAGGAAATATCTGTCTTTGGAATAACAAAGTGAATGCATGAGAGTTTTTGTCAGAGATTCATGTGTCGTTGATATTATAGTCTGTGCTTCTTTCTTTATGTGATTGTATTTCCCTTGTGTAACACTCCATTTTGTTTCTTCCTCGTATCTGGAACATAGCGTTAGATGATTAGAATTCATATGTTTATGCTCTGGTCATCATTTCAGATATTATACGATTTTTTCTGCTAAAGTTGATATAGAACTCATCCTTGTTGATGCTCTGTATTAATGGGTTGTTTCTTCATCTCTTCTGTTTCATTTGGATCAATTTGAATGACCGTGATGATGTGATTATCTTTCCTTTGATGAATCTCATGTACACGTCTTTGTGGTATCTTTACATTGTATATGACTCCATGCCCAATGGTTATGTGATTGTTTCAGCCGAATACACAAATATTTAAATGTTATTTTATATCTGGTCCTGTTAAATCTTTATTGAGAGATCCCTCTCTGGAAGAAAATACCAGTTTCTTCCTAAAGTGGCTTTGCTTTTACCTTGGAGTTTACCTTTTACAACCTGGGTACATTCTGAGTGCTAACAGAGCTAGTCATGAGAGAACCTATGCACCTCTTGAGTTGATCCATAGTGATGTTGCTGGCCCATTCCCTCATATGTCAATGATTCAGGCCAAATATGCATTGACTTTCATAGATGACTTTTCCAGGTATTGCTGGGTTTACTTCCTGAAACACAAGTCTGAAGTTTTTGGCCTCTTCAAAGTCTTTAAGGCTTTGGTTGAAAACCAGTCTGGGAGGAAACTCAAGGTCCTCAAATTTGACAATGGTGGTGAGTATGTCAAGTCTGAGTTTATTCAATGTTGTTCAGATGCAGGTATTAAGATGTAGCATTCTATCCCTTACACACCACAACAGAATGGTGTTGTTGAGAGGAAGAACAGATCACTGAAAGAGATGGCAACATGCATGATGGATGCTAATAATTTTCCACCAAAGTACTGGGACGAAGCTATACAATGTGCAGCCTATATCCAGAATAGGGTGAATCATAAATAGCTTGATGGTATGATTCCTTTCGAAGCATGGAGTGGGCACAAGCCAGATGTGACCCATTTCAGGATTTTTGGCTCAAGGGCTTGGGCTAGAATTCCAACAGAAAAGAGAAAGGATTTGCAGCCCCAAAGCCAAGAGTGTCTATTTGTTGGGTACTCTAAAGATTCAAAAGGTTACAAGCTGATAAATTTGAGCACAAACAAATCCTTCATTGAAAGGTGTGTTCGGTTTCAAGAAGAACCCCTACCAGTAGTGGAAGTTGGAGAATCCTCTTCACCACCAGAACCTCTGAATGTAAGTGAAGAGATAGTTGAACATGCTGATTATGATATGTATGATAATTATTATTTTATTGCAGATCCTAACAGCCATACAAGGCCAAAATGGGCAGCCAAGACCATTCATGAAGTTAGAGAACTAGCTGGAAATCCTAATGACCCTAGGAGGACTAGATCTCAATTTAAGAGTGCTCTATGCATGAAAGATCCTATGTTTGCTGAGAAAATATATATGATGGTTGAATCAGATCCTCAAACATATGAAGATGCAGCAAAATATCCAAGATGGCAAGCAGCCATGAAGGAAGAGTTCAGCTCACTCCAGAAGAGCAACACTTGGGAGTTGGTTGATCTTCGCCCAGGGAGGAAGCTAGTTCAGTGTAAGTGGGTGTACAAGACCAAATTTACTGCTGATGGTTCACCTCTAAACTACAAGGCCAGATTGGTAGCCAAGTGATACTCACAGGTTCATGGCATAGACTACAATGAGACCTTTGCACCAGTGGCAAAAATGGACTCCATTAGGCTAGCCTTATCCATTGTAGCTTCAAAGCAATGGGAAGTACATCACATGGATGTGAAGTGTGCTTTATTGAATGGATATCTAATTGAAGAGATATACATGCAGCAGCCTCAAGGATTTTCTACTAACACATCTCTTGTGTGCAGGCTAAAGAAGTCATTGTATGGGCTTAAGCAAGCCCCAAAGGCTTGGTATGCCAAGATTGATAGCTTTCTGCTATCATGAATTTTGTTCGATGCAAATCAGATCCAAATATATATTTGAAGCTGATTAATGGTTCATTAAAGATAATTTTTTTATATGTTGATGACCTTCTCATTACAGGAAGCTCAAAGGATGAAATTGCTTCCTTGAAGGATGCAATGAACCATGCCTTCTCCATGATAGATTTGGGGCTATTGAGGCAATTCTTGGGGCTTGAGATTGCTCAAACCAAAGATGGAATCAAGGTGCACCATTCCAAGTATGCCTTGGATTTTCTGAACAAATTCAAAATGAAGGATTGCAAGCCAAGCAAGAATCCTTTCCTTTCAGGAGTGAAGCTTGAAGAAGCTGATTCTTCACCTATGGTAAACAATACACTGGATAGGAAATTGATTGGATGTTTGTTGTATCTTACACATACTAGACCTGATATTTCTTATGCAGTAAGTGTGGCTTCTAGATACATGGATCAACCTCATGAGATCCATTGGAAAGAAGCCAAAAGGATCCTTAACTTTGTTCAGGGAACAAGGACACATGGGATCTTCTATAAAGCTAAATTTGATCTTCATTTGATTGGGTTTACTAACAGTGATTGGGAAGGTGACAACATAGATTGAAAGTCAACATCAGGATATGTGTTCATGCTTGCAGAAGGGTGAATCATCTGGTCAAGCAAGAAACAGAGTTCCATTGCACTCTCATCTACAGAAGCAGAGTACAGAGGAGTTGTAAATGCAGCAACTCAATGTTTATGGTTGCAGGGGTTACTTGGAGAGTGTGGCTTCGAATCATAATACTAAACTACTATCTATTGTGATAGTTAGAGTACCATTCGAATCTGCAATGATCTAGTTCAGAAGTAGAGAACCAAACACATTGAGATCCATATGCACTACATCAAACAGCTTGTGCATGATGGCACCATTCACCTACTCTTCTGTTCATCTTCAAAACAAGTAGCTGATATCTTCACCAAAGTTTTTTGTGAGAAGAAATTCAGCAATCTCAAATCACTACTGGGGATTGCTGATCATGCTATGAAGCATGAGTGATGACAATATTTCCAAATTTTGTTTTACAGTCCATGTTTAAGGTAGGTTTTTCCCACTGGGTTTTTGCCTCTTTCCTTGGTTAAATGGACATGCAGTATGTAAAGGGTGACTAATCCTTGTTGCTAGGCCCTATAATTTTCTAATATATTACTCATAAGTTAGGATTAAGGGGGGGTTTTAGAATAATCAACCCATAGTTAGCTACCTTAGACATTAATTAATCCATTTTTGTCTTATTTTCCTAGTTTCCATATTCCACCTTATGCAAGTTGTCATCTACATATCCATAGTGGTCAAACTTGATAATTTTGAGTCATGGAGCACTTGGGAAACCTCCTAGAATCAAATCTACTTTATTCCTGACCTCCCTAGCACATGTCTGCTCTTTCTGCTTTATTGCCTGCTTTTTCAGTGTTTTAAGGCAATTGGGAAAGTTTGACTAGGTGAAGTTAACTTGTTTTTTGTCCTCCACATCCTCCACTGTTTTATCCTATGAAAAGCATGTATGATTTGTCCTTCCATCCACTATTATCTTGGCTAACTGATTTTGCCAATTCGTGAGCTCCTAGACAGTTTTGGAAACTGCTTTATGCACCTATGGGGGATTTGCTTAGATTTAGTAAGCCTGCTTTTGACTAGATTCGAATGGAATCTTCATGCATTCAAATCCCTCATGTAATTATTTATTGTGGAATCCTATGACTTCACAGGGTTGGCTATTGTACACTTATTCAATACAGATTAGTGTTCTGCTCCATTATTCAGTCTCCTTTGTGAGTAATTTGCATGTGTAATTGGCAATTGTTGTGAATGTAATTGTTCTAAAACATGGGTTCAATTTCCACATGGTATTATAGCCTTTTTATATCGATTTCTCTCTTTCCAATTTGTTTTGCAGGTTCGACATCATTGACTGGGAGCATTCTGCTGACTCACGGGACAATTTCTGAGCTATGGATCAATCTCAGAAGATCATCTTGACTCCATTTAATTTATTTGAATGGAAAGAAGAGATGGAGATACTATTGAGAGTGAAATGCCTCTACAGAGTTACTATGGCAACAGAAGCAGAGCCCAATGCAGCTGTAGAGAAAATAAAATGGCACAATAGGAGGGATGAGGCCTATGGTCTCTTGTGTCTGAGTATATCTAGAGACCTCCTTTTCCATCTTGATGGATTGACATCACCGAATGAAGTATGGGAGAATATTGTTGATATTTTTGGAAAGATAGATGAGATGAGCGGACATCAAATTGAAAATGAGCTGATCTCCCTGAGTCCCAATAGCTTTGAATCCTTGCAACTCTATTTTTCCAAGTTCAAAGCACTTGTTTTGCAGCTAAAACAATATGGGATTGAAAAGAAGGATGATCAGCTGGTCTTGACCATACTCTTGAAGCTTGGCACTGACTATTCAGTGTTTTTTTCGACCTTCTATGCCACAAAGTTGACAGCTTGAGCCTGGAAGATGCCTAGCCTTGCAGATTTCATGGAATCTCTCATACAAGAACAAGATAAATTGGTGATGATGGGCACCATCAAACCATCCAAAGACGAAGCTCTGGTTTCTAGAGATTCGAGGGTGGATTCAAAAAGCAATAAGAAAGCTAAAAATCCACATGAGCAAAAGAGAGACAAGAACAAGTCTCCAGAGGAGCCTCAAGGTTCCAAGAAGAACTACTAGAAGAAGAAGAACAAAGGAGAAATGAGTAAGTGCACATACTACAGTAAGGGAAATAATTCTGAGAGCTCCTACATGAAGAAGCAAATGGACATGCTGACCCAATTCCTGGAAAAGAATGGCATCTCCCTTCTAGACAGCTCAAAGAAGAGGGAAGGAGGATCAAGTTCAAAAGACAGAGAGAGAGTTCATGCATTGGTTGCTGGCACATCAAGCTCACCTAGTTTCATCATTGATTCTGGAGCTTCAAGACATATGGTTTCAACCAAGGAGGAATTCACCTCACTTGACATGTCGAAAGGTCCACCAATAGTACTGGGAGATGAATCTCTCTCTGAAAGTTTCGGCAAAGGGAGGATTGATCTTGATCACGGTAAGTTCAGCAATGTGTTGTATGTTCCAGGTCTTTCCTCTAACCTCTTATCAGTGTATCATATGACCCACACAGGGTCTCCAAAGAAGTTCATATTCTCCCCTGATGAAGTTGAGATCACAGAGATCTCAAGTGGTAAATTCATTGCAAAAGGAGTTGCAAATCATACTACGAAGGTATACATGTTCTCACACTTCCTACCCTACTCAAACCCCTCTGCTCTTCTGATTCATGCTAATGAGGCAAGAAAGATTTGGCATGAAATATTTGGCCACCTAAATTACAAGTATCTTTCTGATCTTAGTGAAAAAGAAATGGTCATAGGGTTACCAAAGATTAAATTTTCCAAAGGAGTCTGTCAAGGTTGCATCCTAGGAAAACACCCAGAGCATAAATTTGAGAGAGCTAGTCATGAGAGAACCTATGCACCTCTTGAGTTGACCCACAGTGATGTTGCTGGCCCATTCCCTCATATGCCAATGAGTCAGTCCAAATATGCATTGAATTTCATAGATGACTTTTCCAGGTATTGCTGGGTTTACTTCCTGAAACACAAGTCTGAAGTTTTTGGCCTCTTCAAAGTCTTTAAGGCTTTGGTTGAAAACCAGTTTGGGAGGAAACTCAAGGTCCTCAGATATGAAAATGGTCGTGAGTATGTCAAGTCTAAATTTATTCAATATTGTGCAGATGTAGGTGTTCAGATGCAGCATTCTATCCCTTACACACCACAACAGAATGGTGTTGCTGAGAGGAAGAACAAATCACTGAAAGAGATGGCAACATGCATGATGGAGGCTAAGACTTTGCCACCAAAGTACTAGTTCGAAGCTATAAATTGCATAGCCTATATCCAGAATAGGGTGCCTCATAAAAAACTTGATGGTATGACTCCTTTCGAAGCATGGAGTGGGCACAAGCCAGATGTGACCCATTTCAGGATTTTTGGCTCAAGGACTTGGGCTAGAATTTTAACAGAAAAGAGAAAGGCTTTGCAGCCCAAAATCCAAGAGTGTCTATTTGTTGGGTACTCTAAAGATTCAAAAGGGTAAAAGCTGATCAATTTTAGCACAAACAAATTCTTCATTGAAAGGTGTGTTCAGTTTCAAGAAGAACCCCTAGCAGCAGTGGAAGTTGGAGAATCCTCTTCACCACCAGAACCTCTGAATGTAAGTGAAGAGATAGTTGAACATGCTGATTATGATATGTCTGATAATTATGATTTTATTGTAGATCCTAACAGCCCTACAAGGCAAAAATGGGAAGCCAAGACCATTCCTGCAGCTGGAGAACTAGCTGGAAATCCTAATGACCCTAGGAGGACTAGATCTCAATTTGAGAGTGCTCTATGCATGAAAGATCCTATGTTTGCTGAGAAATTATATCTGATGGTTGAATAAGATCCTCAGACATATGAATATGCATCAAAATATCTAATATGGAAAGCATCCATGAAGGGAGAGTTCAGCTCACTCCAGAAGAGCAACACTTGGGAGCTGGTTGATCTTCCCCCAGGGAGGAAGCTAGTTCAGTGTAATTGGGTGTACAAGACCAAATTTGCTGCTGATGGTTCACCTCTGCAGTACAAGGCCATATTGGTAGCCAAGTGCTACTCATAGGTTCATGGCATAAACTACAATGAGGCCTTTGCACCAGTGGAAAAGATGGACTCTATCAGGCTAGCCTTAGCCATTGCAGCTTCAAAGTAATGGGAAGTACATCACATGGATGTGAAGTGTGCTTTCATAAATGGAGATCTCACTGAAGAGATATACATGCAGCAGCCTCAATTATTTTCTACTAACACATCTCTTGTGTGCAGGATAAAGAAGTCATTGTATGGGCTTAAGCAAGCCCCCAGGGCTTGGTATGCCAAGATTGATAGATTTCTGCTATAACTAAATTTTGTTCGATGAAAATCAGATCCAAATGTCTATTTGAAGCTGATTAATGGTTAATTAATGATCATTGTTTTATATGTTGATGACCTTCTCATTATAGGAAGCTCAAAGGATGGAATTGCTTCCTTGAAGGATGCAATGAACCATGCCTTCTCCATGACAGATTTGGGGCTATTGAGGCAATTCTCGGGGCTTGAGATTGCTCAAACCAAAGCTGGAATCAAGGTGCACCAGTCCAAGTATGCCTTGGATTTGCTGAACAAATTCAAAATGAAGGATTGCAAGCCAAGCAAGAATCCTTTCCTTTCAGGAGTGAAGCTTGAAGCTGATTCTTCACCTATGGTAAACAATACACTGTATAGGAAATTGATTAGATGTTTGTTGTATCTTACACATACTAGACCTGATATTTATTATGCAGTAAGTGTGGCTTCTAGATACATGGATCAGCCTCATGAGATCCATTGGAAAGCAGCCAAAATGATCCTTAACTTTGTTCAGGGAACAAGGACACATGGGATCTTCTATAAAGCTAAATCTGATCTTCATTTGATTGGGTTTACTGACAGTGATTGGGCAGGTGATAGCACAGATCTAAAGTCAACATCAGGATATGTGTTCATTCTTATATAAGGTCCAATCAGCTGGTTAAGCAATAAACAGAGTGCCATTGCACTCTCATCTACAGAAGCAGAGTACAGAGGAGTTGTAAATGCAGCAACTCAATGTTTATGGTTGCAGGGGTTACTTGGAGAGTGTGGCTTCGAATCAGAATACTCAAATAATATATATTGTGATAATCAGAGTACCATTTGAATCTGTAATGATCCATTTCAGAGGTAGAGAACCAAACACATTGAGATCCATATGCACTACATCAGACAGCTTGTGCATGATGGCACCATTCACCTACTCTTCTATTCATCTTTAGAACAAGTAGCTGATACGTTCACCAATTTTTTTTGTGAGAAGACATTCAGTAATCTCAAATCACTGCTGGGGATTGCTGATCATGCTGTGAATCATGAGTAATGATAAGATTTCCAAATTTTGTTTTACAGTCCATGTTTAAGGGAGGATTTTCCCACTGGGTTTTTTCCTCTTTGCTTGGTTAAATGGACATGCAGTATGTAAAGGGTGACTAAGAATTATTGCTAGGCCCTATAATTTTCTGATATATTACTCATAAGTCAGGCTTAAGTGGGGGTGTTAGAATAATCAACCCATAGTTAGCTACCTTAGACATTAATTAATCCATTTCTGTCTTATTTGCCTAGTTTCCATATTCCACCTTATGCAAGTTGTCATCTACACATCCATAGTGGTAAAAATTGCTAATTTTGAGTCATGGAGCACTTGGGAAACCTCCTGGAATCAAATCTAATTTATTCCTGGCCTCCCTAGTGCATGTCTGCTTTTTCTGCTTTATTGCCTGCTTTTTCAGTGTTTTAAGGCAATTGGGAAAGTTTGACTAGGTGAAGTTAACTTGTTTTTTTTTCTCCACATACTCCACTCTTTTCTCCTATGAAAAGAATGTATGAGTTGTCCTTCCATCCACTATTATCTTGGCTAACTGATTTTGCCAATTCATGAGCTCCTAGACAGTTTTGGAAACTGCTTTATGCACCTATGGGGGATTTGCTTAGATTTAGTAAGCCTGCTTTTGACTAGATTCGAATGGCATATTCATGCATTCGAATCCATCATGTAATTATTTATTATGGAAGCCTATGACTTCACAGGGTTGGCTATTGTACACTTATTCAATACAAATTAGTGTTCTACTCCATTATTCAGTCTCCTTTGTGAGTAATTTGCATGTGTAATTGGCAATTGTTGTGAGTGTAATTGTTCTAACACCTGTGTTCAATTTCCACAATTTGGTCAGAATGATTAAAAATGATTTGGTCATGATTAATGTTTGATCGAATTGGTGCTATAAGAAGGGGTTGAATGCGGTCAACATTCACCATTGTGCAAGACTGGGAGTAGACAGAGTTGTAGAATTATCGTAGAGTTGAGTTGTCAAGTTGTAGAGTTGTGATGAGCTGTGTTGTTGAGTTGTAAAGTCATGTTGAATTGTGTCGATTGAGTTGTGGTGATTGGGTGATTTAGTAATATATTTGGGACACTTGTAGAGAGTTGCAGAGTTGCGAGGCATGTAGAGGGAGCAAGTCATAGTCAAGATTTGTAGTGAGAGGGATTCATTAGCCATCAGAGTCACCATTGAAGAGGAAGTATATAGTATGCCAGTGGGATCCTCTTTGGTTCTGAAGAAGAAGTGGGGGACACATCCACCCAACTCACCAGTACTAAAGAAGCAACAAACCAAAATGTCTGAGTGGGCACACGAGGATGCACATGCGTAGGCGAGTCCTTCACTTTTAGGGGTTGCGAAGTCAAAAACCTGCACAGGGGTATCCATTGCGGATATCCCAGGGTATGTACCTCCCACGTGGCCTGGTGCGAAGCCAAGGAGAATGAACAAGAACTAGAAATACCTGGTGAAGATGTCGATGATACCACAGGGTATGGAATGCAATATGGATATCATGCCAACGCTAATGGAAATGAAGTATGACAATCACGATTCTCTTGCATTGAAAACAGTCACAGAGGAACCCTACAAACCTATGGTAGTGGTTGGAGGAGACCCAATATTACACATTCCATAGGATTGGGAACATGAATTGGACAAAGCAGGACTATTGGGATTGATAAACATGTCACATTTTGGGCAGTTGAATGAGGCAAATGCCTATGTAAAGTAGCTTTTGGCCTATTTCCATGGTAGGATTTTGTGGTTGGATAAACCAATTGCAGTCACGGTAGCATTGATTTCAGAAATCATGGGGCTGCCTAGGGATGGGACAGACCCCTCGCAGTATTTTAGAGGAAGGGATAACGACAATAAGCTTGCAGAAAAAATAAACAAGAGACATGGGTTGCAGCGGGATGGATGGGCATACCGCGTCGACAGCATCAATGATCTGGCTATCCACCTTGGTGCATGAATTATGGCTACTAATATTGTGTGGATGAATAGGCCTACCTAGTGTAATTTGGGGGTTATTGCATGCACATAGCAATGTGTATAAGGAGTACAAATGAACCAGTCACTGTTTTTAATGAACCAGTTGATGGAGGATGCAGTGGCAGTCCAAGCGGGGCTGAGCTTGTTTGCATACAGTTGGCTACTAATTTTAATTGCACTTGTGGCTTGGATGGAGCCAGATGATTATCAAGGAATGGATGTGGATGTAGTAAAAGTATGCAAGGGAGCACACTACCAGAATCTCTGGCGGGTGAAGGAAACCAACAGACTGAAGGAATATGCTATTTAATTTTAGATATATTGGGAAGTGCTGCAGGTTGTAGCTATGAAAGTTCCACAATTATCCGAGGAGGATGTGATGAAGTTCCAGTGGGTTTCTTGATTTTCTATTGGAACACACACCATTCATGTGTAGGAGTGGAAAGACCTAGAGAAGCAATGGTTGGTGACACCTTACAAGTTGTATGATGCGGAGTTGGAGACAATTGTTGATGATTGGCCCACAACATGGAGAAAACTGGTTAGCTTGGAAGAAGTATCGACAGGTCCACCAGCAGATGCACCGGTTGATATGGTACTTGAGCCTGACCATGAGAGTCACCATGATTCTGATGCAGAGTTGTTGTGGACACCCACTGGCTTGGAAATAGAGTGCACATTCAAAGAATCAAGGACGAAGAAGCGATAAGAGCAGGGTACGACAAGTAGTGCAGCCCCATGGATGGAAGCATAGTTGAACCAACTCATTTAGGAAATTACAACTGCAATGGATGCGATCACTGAAGATATGAAGAGTAAGAAACATAAGTCTTTAGCGAGGTAAAAAATCCACTTGATTTTTTTATTTTATGTAGTTTTGAAGAAGGAACAGGAGGTAGCAACTATGCATGACCTTGGCTCAATCAACACTGAGACATGGATTCAAAATGTACAAATTCCATCGACTGTGATTAAGACCAACAATGAGGATCTCAATGCCTCCCTGCAGTAGTTAAAATATTTGTCCATCAACATGAATGCACTATCCACATAGATGTTGGTGCATATGCAGAGGGTTACCAATTAGGAGTTGGCAGATAGAGAATAGAGTATCGACAGTGTTATCTCCCAAACAAATTTATTTTGATAGTATGAAGAATTTAATTCATGCAAAGAGGGATATGATTATCGCTAACAGTTTGAAAGCCTCTGTTTTTGATGAAAATTTCACAAGTTGTAGCTTTCGGTGGCTTGGGCAAGGATCAGAACATCTCATTAGCCACCGAAAGTTGGAAGATAAATAAACAGGTGGAAAACCACTTCGGCGGTTAGGTGTATTGATAAAGTTTTACTACCATCGAAACATTTTTAAACAGTGATCGGAGGTGTATTCCTCTATTATGCCAACATTTTAGAGTTTTAGTCCACTGCGGTGCCACCACTATGAAAAATATAGTGATTTAAAGTTCCGATGGTTAGTAGTTTGGAGTTTTGATTGCCGATGAAGAGTTTAGTGGCTAGAGTGTTCGATCGCCGATAGATTAGTGGTTAGTCTTTCCGATCGTTGATGCTTAGAAATTAGTGATTTGAACCGCCAACACCGTGGCAACATTTAGGTCTAAGGTGCCGATGGTTAGTGGCTTGAGCTTCCGATTTCCGATCGTGAAGCTAGTGGTTTAAAGCTCCGAAAGAGTGGCAGCATTTCGGTCTAAGGCGTCGACGGGCTAGAAGACAGAGCTTTCGATCATCGATGAAGAAAGTGTCGTGATGTTAGTCATTTGAGGCACCAATACTACAGTAGCATTGATACTTGGGGCACCGATTGGCTAGAAGATAGAGCTTCCGATCACCGATGAAGAAACCGTCGCGACGTTAGTCATTTGAGGCGCTGACACTGTGGCAGCATTGAGACTTACGGTGCCGATGAGATAGAGGATAGAGCTTCTGATTTCCGATCGTGAAACTAGTGGTTTAAAGCTCTGACACTACGGCAGCATTCAAAAAAGAACTTCCTACATGTTAATGATTTCAGATTCTGATCACCGATGAGCTAGTGATGGAAAGGGCCGATACGTTCAGTCTTGGAGCACCGATGGGCTAGAGGATAGAGCTTTTGATCACCGATGCATAAACCATCGCGACATTAGTCATTTAAGGTGCCGAAAATGTGGTAGCATTGAGGTTTGGGATGCCGACGGGTTAGAGGTCAGAGCTTCCGATCGATGAATGTGACAACAAGGTAGAAAACTCCAGTGGATTAAACAAGAAAGGTAACTTCAGTTAACCACCGAAACACTGGCTTTTGGCGGTAATTTCACACTGAAGCAACAATGGTGATTATCAGTGACTACTGCAGTTATTTAGTATTTGTTCAATGAACTAGATATTCAAAATAGATAGACAAATAGTTAGCTAGGGTTTTAAACCCTAATCTAAAAAAACTATCACTTCTGAGTATTTTTGTGAAAACAGATCGAAGTTTCAAGATCTATCATTTTTTGTAGAAGGCTATAAAGCCCATGATTGATTTTATAATAAAGGTTCAACTTCGGGGATTTATGATCCAATAATGTTTTCAAGCTTCTCATTTTACTTATTCATGATATAAACTCTTTTTTTGTGATCTGTTCAGCCATCATCTCTTTCTTTACTGTATTTATGCCTGAATGTGTATTTAGGTCATTTTTAGATTGATTAAAAAGTTGATAGTTGTCATCCTATTGGTTTATTAGTGCTATTTGATTTATAACTACCATCCTCATTAGGATTTAGCCATTCATATGCATGTGTTTTGTATGTAAGTCTGCTATCCCGGTGAGTTATCCATCCCTACACCTTATTGTCGAATTTCTAAGCAATTGCAACTAAAAGCATTGTAAACGAGTGAGTTTTATGCATGTCTTGAGAGTGGAAAGGTTATATAGGTCAATTGACTTGATCCATATCAAAAAACCATAAATTTTTTTTAAGTTACCAAGCATCCTCGAGCTACAACCTAGAGGAGTTTCCTGGTGTGATAACAAACTGGCGTCGTTGCTGGGGAGAGGAGATTGAAGCTCAGCTTCCCTGGGAGACGACATAGATCCATGCTTTGATGATAGACAAAGCTCAAACATTATTATGGTTGTAATCATCTATCTCGTGACTCCATTCATATAAGGTGGCTTCAAGAAGACCAAGTACCAAATCAAATCCAAAGGGGCCACCAACAACACTGGTTTCAGATCCAGAAGAAATTTTGAGGAAAGCTAAGTCTTTACTAAGACAGACTAGAAGTGCCTCACAAAAAGCTACATCAGGTATTTCAAGAAATATTTCTGCTATTATTTCTTCCACTAAAACTCTTAATTCCCAGGAAGTTTTAGATACATCAGAAAAATATAGGGGTTGGGCATCTTCAAGCACTGCTACTTGTGAAGATCCAATCCCTGGTGACTCCATTGGGATAAGTATACCACCTCCTTCTCAGCAAGTATCTTCATCAATGCTTCCTTCCACAACCCTGTCCATACCTATTTCCAATATGGCTACCCCTCAATTGACCAAGATGGAAAGGATCATGGTAGCTAGGTATGCGCCCTTAATTCTTCCAAATCCTCTCGCAGCCATGCCTACTGGGGATTATCTCAAGTATATGCCTAAGTTTACAGGGGAAGGGGATTTCACTGCTGAAGAACATCTAGAGGATTTTTATAGCTATGCTGAAAATATTAACATAGAACAAGAAGATGTATGGACTAGGGTTTTTGTGCAAAGCCTAGATGGCCAGGCTAGGAAGTGGTTTAAGGAACTAAATGCTGGATCAGTGGCAGGAATAGAGGCCCTAGATGAATTTTTCCTAAAGAATTGGGGAGAAAGGAGGGACCACCTCTACTATATCACATAATTCAAAAACCTGAAAAGAGAAAATGGGGAGTCTGTCTCCAACTTTACCAAGAGATTCAACAATATGTACAGCAAGATCCCTACCGAATTTAAGCCCATTGACACCTCAGCTAGGATAACTTATGCAAATACCTTTGACTCTAACTTCTACTTACTTCTTAGAGAAAGGAGGTCTGCTTCCTTATCACTCATGTAGGATGCTACCCTAGAAGTAGAGTCAAACACTATGGCATCTCAGAAGGTAAAAGGGAAGATAGACATGAAAAAGTAGCAAACAGACTATAGTGGGGCTTCGGCATCAGAGAACAAGATTGATAAAATGACCAAACTGTTAGATAAACTGACTGCTGAAATGTCTAAATTGAAGGACCAAGGACATCTACCTACGAGGGGTAAAGGGCCAAGTGACTTTGCTCCTCGAAACCCAAATTTTGTTCCTTATAGAAGAGGAAACCCCCCAGTTCAGTTTCTCATAAGGGAGAGAAATCAAGGGGGATATCAAAGGATAAGAGCTCCATTTCAAAATCTTGTATTAGAAGAAGAGCCAAAATTCATTGAAGAAGAAGGAGAAGCTGAAGACAATATTCACTATATGGAGGATGATGTGGACTATTCTTTTCTGACATAGGCAAAATATGAGGAAGCCCTGATTGTATGAGCAGATCATTGAAGAGGTTGTCCATCAGGCTGATGGTTAGGGAGGTTACAAATTAAGGTCTAGGCTGGTTTCTCCCCTCAAGAAGAATGTTGTACCTGTCAAGCATCCTGCTGCACTAGCTAGAAAGGTTGTTGTTTTACCAAAAAAGTGGTTGTCCCATCCAAAGCATTGCATAAACCAGCACCTTCAACCACACCTGATCAAGTCCAACTCAAATCTACAGCTCCAGAGGTAAGGTTTCTAGATAGGCTGCATTATTCCTTCAACCTCAAGTTTGAAATTCAAAAATTGAAAATCCCTTTCCCTTTAATTGAGCTAATGAAGAATGATGCATTCAAAACCTCCATTCTGAATTCCCTTCAACCCAAAGTGCACATTAACACTCACTTTGTGAACCTACAAGATGGAAAGACTGTTGTAACCCTGGGCCCCATGATAGAAGACCTAAAGGACTCCTGCCCACCATTCTATATATCCTTGAACATCCATGATAAAATCCTCCATAACTGTCTGCTGGATTCAGGAGCCTCTCATAACCTAATGCCAAAGGCTGTGATGGATGAGATTGGCCTTAGCATCACCAAGCCCTATCATGATTTATTGTCCTTTGACTCTAGGAAGGTCAAGTGCTTGGGCCTCATCAAAGACCTGGCTATAAACTTAACGCAGCTACCTTAGAAAAGCATAATGATGGACATTGTAGTGGCCGACATTCCTCCAAAATTTGGCCTCTTGTTGTCTCGTTCATGGAGAAAAAGACTAGGTGGAACCCTTTATATGGATCTCACATATGCCACCATTCCCATGTTTGGAGGGGAGACTAAGAGGTTGTACATGCAAAATCAGCTAGCATACATTATAAGCAAGGAGAGCCACTCGGTGAATCACCCCATCTACACAGTGGACACTGATTTTAGGTCTTGTATTTTGAAAATAGATGATAATCAGTAGACATCAGTTCAGCTCACTAATCCCACCCATCAGAAGCTCGAAGAAGTAACAACAATGATCTGGACCATGTATTTCGATGGGGCTAGCGCTCAAAGCTCAGCAGGCACAGGTGTAGTATTGATCTCCCCATCTAAGGAAAACATTCACTTATCTTATAAGCTTGATTTCAAAACCAATAACAACGTAGAAGAATATGAAGCCTTGCTGCTAGGAGTTAAAGCTGCCAAGGAGATGGGGATCATGTGTGTGAATATTTTTGGAGAAGCAGACCTCATCATACAATAGGTCAACAACACTTTTCAGACAAAAAATATTAGATTGAAGGCCTACAGGGATGAGGTATGGAAACTCAGAGACTCCTTTATGTTTTTTGAACTGTCATATATTCCTAGGGCTTTGAATCACCTGGATGATTCCCTGGCCATCTCTGCAAGTCTGTTTGTTCCTCCTTTACTCCCTAAGCTCAGCTCTGATGTTCAGGTCAAGTACAGACCCTCTCTGCCAGACAATGTAAAATTTTGGAGGGTGTTTGATAATGATGAGGAGCTTAATAAATTCCTTCAGTTAGTAGATGAATTATCTGACATACACATAGACTAGGAAAACCTTAACATGGAGGAATCCAAACAACTCAAGTTAAAAGATAAAGTGACTGAGCAGAATGTTGTCCAATTTCCCAGCAACTACATACCCCGAGGTCTAGTACCACTGGAAGAACTGCTTGATCACAATGACATCCCTCTCAAGCTAGCAAAAAAGGAGCTAGACCCTACTATCCAAGAGCAAAACATAGGCAGCCAAAGCCGTCCTAAACTGATAAATCTTTCCACAGGGTTGAATGTTGATCATAAGTCTGAATTTTGTAGCTTGATAAAAGAGTTTGCTAATGTTTTTGCCTAGGAGTATAGTGACCTAAAGACTTATGACACCAATATCATCCAGCACAGAATTCCTTTGGATAAGGACACCATTCCTTTCAAACAGAAGCTAAGACCCATCAACCCTCTCCTATTACCAGTGATTGAAAAAGAGATCCACAAGCTCCTTAAATCCAAGATCATAGTTCCCCTCAGATATTCCAAGTGGATTGCAAACCTGGTAGTGGTAAGAAAGAAAAATGGATAAATCAGGTTGTGTGCAGATTTTATAAACCTAAACAAGTGTTCCAAGAAGGAAAACTACCCACTGCCCAATATGGAATGCCTATTGTAGAAAGTCTGGGGGGCTAGAGTTATGTCCTTCCTTGATGGCTTCTCTGGATACAACCAAGTTGTTGTGCACCCTGATGACCAAGAGAAGACTTCCTTTACCACCCCTTGGGGCACCTTCATGTATGCTAAAATTCCATTTGGGCTAATGAATGCTCGGCCTACTTTTCAGAGAGCCATGGACCTATCTTTTGTAGGGATAAAAGATAAATTTGTGCTGATATATTTGGATGACTTAACATTTTATTCTCATAGCCATCACGACCACTTGCAGCATTTAAGGAAGGTAATTATGAAGTGCAGAAAGTATGGAATATCACTGAACCCTAAGAAGTACCAGTTTGCACTCAAAGAAGGAAAGCTCCTAGGCCACATAGTCTCAACTGAAGGTGTAAATATCAATTCGGTAAGGGTGGAAGAAATTCAGCAACTATCAATACCAAGGTCAATAAGAGACATTCAGTCCTTTTTAGGTAAGATAAACTTTGTTAGGAGATTCATTCCTAATTTCTCTGAGCTGGTAAAGCACAGAACAATCATGCTAAAAATGGATGTAGAAATAGAATGGACTGACCAAGAAAGAAACTCTTTTGAAGACATTAAGAAAGCCATCATGGGGGCCCCAACCTTGATTAGTCCCGACTACACCAAGGGTTTTTACATTTTCTCTTTTGCATCTTATGACACAGTGGAAGCTGTACTATTACAAAGGAATGATGAAGTTCTTGATCATCCAATTGCTTTCTTCAGCAGAACCCTGAGAGATGCTGAGCTGAAGTATGACCCAATTGAAAAACATGATTATGCTCTCATAAAATCTTTGAAGACTTTCAGAATCTACATCCTCCATTCAAAGGTCATTGCATATGTCCCTTTAGCTGCTGTGAAGGATGTTTTGACTCAGTCTGACATTGATGGGAAGAGATCTAAGTGGATTTCCAAACTCATTGAGTTTGATCTAGAGGTGAAACCCACCAAGCTGGTAAAGGGATTAGGTCTGGCCAAACGCATGGCCAAAGAAAACAGTGAACTAATGGGAATAAATTTCACATGTGTCAGTTCAACAAAGGTGCAGAATATGGTAGCAGCTGAAACAAAAGTAAATCAACATCAGAATAACAGTCCATCAGTAGCTGAGAACATATCTTCATGTGAGTGGTACTCAGGTATCATTAAATTTTTGCTAAAATTAGAAGCTTCTCCTGATCTCACTCCTAACCAAGCATGAGCTCTCAAGTTGAAATCTGTTAAGTTTTGCATAATTGACAAACTGTTGTACTGGAGGGATCAGTCTGGAACTTTGTTAAGGTGTCTAGATAAAGAGGAAGTAGAGTAGGTCATGCATCACTTTCATTCCAGTACATGTGGAGGCCACCACTACTGGAAAACCACAGCCCACAAGATTTTAAGAGCATGATACTATTGGCCAGTCCTCTTTGCTGATGTATGCAATTTTGTAAGGGTATGTGACCAATGTCAATGATTTATAGGGAAGCAATATCTCCAATCCTTGCCCTTTAGTCCCGTTACAGTGAATGGGCCTTTCCAGCAATGGGGTCTAGATTTCATAGGTGAAATAAATCCATCTTCCAATGGACAACATAAATGGATCTTAGTAGCCACTGACTACTTTACCAAATGGATAGAAGCAGTACCCACCAGAAATGCCACTCATCAAGTCATCGTGATATTTTTATATGAGAACATCTTCAGTAGGTTTGGTTGCCCATTAAGGTTAGTGACTGATAATGCACCAGCTTTTAAGGCTGGGGAATTCATTAAAATGTGTGAGTCAATGGGTATTCAACTGGTGCACTCCACATCCTATTACCCACAAGGCAATGTACTGGCTGAGTCATCCAACAAAAGCTTAGTTAGTATCATCAATAAACTGCTAGAGACAAATAAAAAAAGATGGGATTCAAAGCTGAAGTTATCTTTACGGGCTGATAGGGTAACAGACAAAATATCCATAGGGACTTCTCCATTCAAACTAGTTTATGGCACTGAGGCCATCTTTCCTATCCAGCTCATCCTTCCAGTGGAAATTTTTTTTTAGGAAGAGGAGGATGAAACAAATGATATGGTAAGAAGGATGATGGATTTGGTAGAATTACAGAAAATAAGGGAGCAAGTTGCAAGAAAATCAGAAGCTCATCAATAGAGGATAAAGGGCATGCTTGAAAAAAGAGCAAAGGCAGACAACTTCCAGGTCGGATATTGGGTCCTCAAGTGGGATGCTGTCAGACAGGACAAGGGGAAACATGGAAAATTCGACTCTTTGTGGATTGGTCCTTTTGTGATAGCCCAGGTACATAAGAATAACACCTTCAAATTATGGAGTCTAGAAGGTTAAGAGGTATTTGATGGCCCAGTAAATGGGCGGTTCTCGAAGCTCTATTTTATTTGAGGCTCTGAAGCCTTATGATTGTAAATTAGTAGATAGTAGGTTATTTTGCTTTCAGAATAAACTCCATGCCCAATGGAACAATAAAGGATAGTGTTAAGTTACTTAGTTGCTTTTAGGGAAAGGAATTTTGGTCTGGGGTTCTTGGGACCTCACTGAGAGGTTCCCATCTCCAAGTAGGAGCCATATGTTATTTCCCAAACAAGTTTATTTCGATAGTATGAAGAATTTAATTCACGCAAAGAGGGATATGAATATCATTGACAGTTTGAAAGCCTCTGTTTTTGATGAAAATTTCACAAGTTGTAGCTTTCGGTGGCTTGGGTGAGGATCAGAACATCTCATTATCCACTGAAAGTTGGAAGATAAATAAACAGGTGGAAAACCCCTTCGGTGGTTAGGCATATTGCTAAATTTTTACTACCATTGGAACATTTTTAAACAATGATCGGAGGTGTAGTCCTCTATTACGCCGATGTTTCGAAGTTTTAGTCCACTGCGGTGCAACCACTATGGAGAATCTAGTGATTTAAAGTTTCGATGGTTAGTAGTTTGGAGTTCCAATCATCGATGAAGAGTTTAGTGGCTAGAGTGTCTGATCGCCGATAGATTACTGGTTAGTCTTTTCAATCGCCAATGCTTAGAAATTAGTGATTTGAACCACTGACACCGTGAAAACATTCAATTCTAAGGCACTGATGGTTAGTGGATTGAGCTTCCAATTTTTTATCGCAAAGCTAGTGGTTTAAAGCTCTGAAACAGCGACAGTGTTTCGGTATAAGGCGTTGATGAGCTAGAAGACAGAGCTTCCGATCACCGATGAATAAACCACTGCGACGTTAGTCATTTGAGGCGTCAACACTGAAACTATGAAAGAATTGAGGTTTGGGGTGTCGATGGGTTAGAGGTCAGAGCTTTCGATCGGTGATCACGACAACAAGGTAGAAAACTCTAGCGGATTAAACAAGAAAGGTCACTTTAGTTAACCGTCGAAACACTAGCTTTTGGCAGCAATTTCACACTGAACCAGCAGTGGTGATTATTAGTGACTACTGTAGTTATTTAGTATTCGCTTAGTGAAATAGATATTTGAAATAGATAGACAAATAGTTAGCCAGGGTTTTAAACCCTAATCTGAAAAACTATCACTTCTGAGTATTTTTGTGAAAACAGATCGAAGTTTCAAGATCTGTCATTTTTTGTAGAAGGCTATAAAGCTCATGATTGATTTTATAATAAAGGTTCAAATTCGAGGATTTATGAGCCAATAATGCTTTCAAGATTCTCATTTTACTTATTCATGATATAAGCTCTTTTGTTGTGATCTGTTCAGCCATCATATATTTCTTTACTGTATTTATGCCTGAATGTGTATTTAGGTCATTTTCAGATTGATTAAAAAGCTGATAGCTGTCATCCTATTGGTTTATTAGTACTATTTGATTTATAAATACCATCCTCATCAGGATTTAGCCATTTATATGCATGTGTTTTGTATGTAAGTCTTCCAGCCTGGTGAGTTCTCCATCCCTGCACCTTATTGTCGAATTTTTGAGCAATTGAAACTAAAAGCCTTGTAAACGAGTGAGTTTTATGCATGTCTTGAGAGTGGAAAGGTTATATAGGTCAATTGACTTGATCCATATCAGAAAACCATAAAAACATTTTAAGTTACTAGGAATCCTCGAGCTACAACCTAGAGGAGTTTCCTGGAGTGATAATAGACGATCAGTTCTTGCGATCACATAAGAAGGAGGCGTAAGTGCAGAGAGAGGTTGAAGTGTTGAAGAAGGAACAAGAGGATTTGAGGGCCAAGAGTGCTAAGCAAATTGAAAAGTTGAAAAAGGAACATGATTGACTGGTGGTAAAAAAAGAACAACTCTGGGACCACATGCTCCAATTAGAAAAGGTAATTTCTGAAGTATGTGAACAAGTGTCAGAATCTACAGCAGACGAGGATGAAAAAACCAAAGTACAACGGCTTGGGATAGTAATTGCACAACTAGAGTGTGGTAATAATATTTTGAATGCTATGGTACATCTAGCACACCACCAGAACAAGTAGAAAAGAGGAAAATCTCCATGGAGGATCTTGCGACACAGTTAGAGAAGATGGAGCAGGAAGCGAAAAAAGTAACTGAAGCGACTACACAATCTTGGGGCAGTGTAGTCCAGGACGAGCAAATAGAGAAAGTGACCAAGCAGTTGTAGGAGGTAGAGGGGAAGCTGGAAATACTGAAGACGTCACTAAGAGCGCTACCACCAGCCATTCAGATCACCAAGTATCCGAAGCTGAAGGAGTTGCAACAGTGTGTTGTAAAGGCCAAGTAGCATCAGTAGAGGCATAGTATGCAGTTAGATGAGTTCCATATATTGGAGCACAAGTTTTTCTTAAGGCAGTTTCTGCGTTGTAGGCAGTTCAGGAAGGAAAAATAGAGGTTGATGATAAGATGGTTGAGCATCCATTAGTGCATGATTTAACAAGAAGCCAGGAGATTGCTGAGAATTTCAAAGAATAAGTCAAGAAGATCACTCAGCAATACAAATAATTCAAGTTGAATATTAGTGAATATACCATGTCCAGCTGACATGGCTCGAGGGTGAGCCACAAGAATGTGTTGGGGGCCTATTGACAGGCAGTTTTGGGATAAGTCAGTTGCGTAAGGCGAAAACAATGCGCAAGTCAGAGTTAGAATATTTTATGTATTTTGGACCGAATTTTGTGGATATTGGTCATTATTTTGTAGAATCAGTTATGAATTAGTTAGGCTATTTTCTAAGTGGACATTTGATGTAAAGGCGCAAGCCTATAAGTAGATGTAGAGTTGAGAATGTTAAAGGCCCCATGTTTTTGACTCTTGAACACTTTTGAGTTCTAAGGGATTTGATTGTTTGAGATTGATACAAATGTTAAGTAAAATATGCACATGAATTCAAATCTGTTGCTCTGTGTACTGAAGAAGTGTTTTGGATAATTTGTGTTTTGTTATGACAACTAATATGACATGACGGGGATTGAGCATAATCATTGTGTCTTTTCCTATTTTCCTGCTTTTTTTGATCCAAGTATGAATGTAATGTGCATTTGTGACATGGATATGTAAATTATATGATGTTTCTCTACTTTGTATGATTTTATATTGTTATATCTATTTATGCATCAACGATTTGCTGTGTTTCCATTACGATAATGCGATCTGTTGAATGATGATTCTGTCAATGCATAAGTTGAATGGTTAAGATATATGGAAATAATTATTCTCTAATCTATTGAGTAGACACATGGTCCTCCTTCATTCTACATAAACTTGGTTCCAACAGCTCTCCCTTAAACATCTCGGGTGAGACTTCATCTGCTCCGCAGGTGTTGTTGGATGGGGTAAAACCTGTCTGGTCCAATGCTCAGGGAGATCATGGTGGTTTGGCTGTAAACAAAGAGGTGAACCCATTTCCACTAGTTTTGTGTCAATAGGGGTTTTACCACTCCTTATATCATGGATCTGGCTTCACCAGAGGCACCCATGCATTATTTTTTAGTGTTTTTGGCTATTTTGGACCATTTGTTGCTTCTTAGAGTCATTCCCACTCACCCATGCACTAAAACACACCTATATGACTCTTATTTATGACCAATCATGCTTCCCCAACATTTACATGGCTATTCATGACCTTTTGAGGTGGTTTGGGAGCTTATTGGTCCACATAGGGGGGTTTGAGGTCCAATTTAATCTTACCACATGTATGCCACCAATTTTCCTCCAAAGGATAAAAATTTTATCCTAATTTAATATAATCATGTTCCATACATGTTTACATGTTTTAATGTAATAGAAAACACAGTTATTGGCACCATCTCTATGTGTTAATTTTTCTCTTTTACACTTGTTTTCTTCATGTATTGTCAAATAATTTTGTTGTGAGGATTATGTTAGATTATAAATCTTGTTTTGAATCATAATTTCATATTATTTACATATAATATTTTTTTTTTATTCATACATAGGCTATATGGATGGTTTTCTCTCTTTCAATACAGACACCTAGTCTTCTTAAACCTTTTCTACTTATCCTTTTTAGAACCAGAGGAACCATATGAAGGATTTTTATTCTCTTTTGATATTTTTTAATGTTATTTTTTTCCTTCCCATTCTGTATTCATTTAGATTACACATTCTTAGAGGCTTTGAGGGCTCACATTTGGATCAACTTGTCTTGTTCTTGAATGAGGTATTCAGTTAATGCATCAAGTGAGAGAATATTATAGTCTAGGGTTTTCAGTCTCCCAAAGTGGAAGGTGGACACAAATACAAAAAAATCCGGGCCAATCTTGCTCAAAATGAAGAGCACCAATTGCTCTTCCTTCTTGTCAATTCCACATTGCCTGCACTGTGTGACCAAAGACTTGAACTTGGAACAAAACATTTGGATGGTTTTGAAGTTTCTAGGTTGAAGGGAAATCAACTCATTCTCCAAAATGTGGCCTCACAGCTCATTCCTCTTTCCAAATAGTAATTCAAGCTTCTTCCATACCTCCCTCGGTGTTTTTCATCCATCAAGGTGGAATAATATCTCCTTGGAGAATGAATGCACATGAAACCAAATGATTCATCCAATTTTTTTCAGGTACTTATATTTCTCTAAAGGTTGCCAGGGTTTGACCTCCTTTCCCATAGTGTCCCTATACACACCTTTGTTTGACAACATAATCTACGTATCTCTCCTCCAGTCTAGATAATTGAAGGGTGTAAGGATCCTTGATATCAAGGCTATTGAATTCTCCATTTTGCACCTTCAGGAGCAACACAATTCTTTTGAATTCTTAAAATAACTTAAAAACAACTTTTGATTAAAAGGTGAACTAGCTTAATCACTCTCTAATTCGACATGAGCCTTTTATCAGGGTGCATCACACCTGGATAGACTTCTCTGGATAAATACATATGGAGAAATGCAAAGATACCATGAATTATGTGGGCTCCATTTTCTTTTGGTGCATTAATGGAAGTATCTGAGGATTAAAAAATGGCTAACAAAGCTCTGATACCATGTAAAATTAGCATGACCATAGGATCATCGTAATGGATTGAATCACACAGATAACAAAGATTGGATGAGGAAGAATTTTAGTACAAGAATTTCCAAACAATCATGGTGAAATTATTCATACAAGAGGAAATAATTTGACAACATAACCATAACTAAAAAATCATTAAACTGCATGAAATACATCCATCATACAATAGAGAGAATTCAAATCCTCTAGGAGTGATTCAAATACTATGACTTGGACTAACTCTGGACATCACTAACTATGGTAAAATCAGCAGTGGAGGCTCATGAGTGTAACTAATTCAGACAACTAAAACAAATCACAATTAGTTAATTGACCAAGGTAGGTGAGGAAAGGCACCCAATATCCTTAAATCATGCAAAAGTGGCGCTAGGATAGCTTTCACATTTTTTGGATCCATATTTATTCCCTGTCCTAAAACAATGAATCCCAAGTATACCAAATCCTTCTTCATAAAGCTTCACTTCTTCAAATTAATGAGCAACTTCTCTTGTCTCAACTTTTCAAAAATAAATATTACATACATCAAATTTTCTTCTAATGTCTTACTCAATAAAAATATCATCAAGATAAACAATAATAATTTTTCCCATAAATTATTTTAATACCTCATTCATCAATATGATAAACATTCTAGGTGCATTGGTTATCCCAAAAGGCATGACCAACCACTTATTCAAAATTTCTTTAGTCTTGAAAGTTGTCTTCCATTCATCCCCTTGTCTAATTCGAATTTGATGATAGCTTCTTTTTAAATCAATATTGGTAATGTACTTAGATCCATTTAAAAAATCCATAATATCATCCATTATAGGAAATTGAAATATGTTGATGGTGATATTGTTAATGGTCCTTGAATCCATGCACATTTACCATTCTCTATCGTTCTTTGGTTCCAAAACCATAGGAACTACTCATGGACTTAATCTTTCCATAATCAAACCTTTCTGCAACAATTCTCGTACTCATCTATTCAACTATTCCCTCTTTGTAGGATACATTCTTTGGGATGCATTGTTAGAAAAACTTACTCCTAGTATCAAATCAATCTAACAACCTGTCCTTCTCATAGGTGGTAATCCTTTTGGTGCATTATAAAAAACAATTTCTTGAAATTCATGCAAAAAATACCCAACTTCCATAGGAATATATTCCATAGTTTCTTGGTTAGTTTTTGGATTCAAATCAAAACAAACAATTTCATGCTTTATTCCATCTAAAAACTTCTCGGTATCAACTAAAAAAATTATTGAATTGATTCAAGCCTTACCCAATTCCTCTCTTAGTGGCTTCAATTTGTGGCTTGCTCCATCCTTCATTAATGAGTCATTGTGTTGGCATACCTATCATGCATTGCTTTCCTATCAAATTTCTAAGGCACTTCTAACAAAGCATGAAAAGCATCCATAGGAATAATATCACACATAATTTCATCACTATAACCACATATTTTAAATTTCACAACACTTTGTTCACTAACAATAAGTTTTTTATCATCTTGAATCCAAGCAATCCTATACGGATGTGGGTGTCTTCTTCTTTATAGATTCAACTTGGTCACTATTTCTTTAGATATAAGGTCATCAATTCTTCCACTATCTATGATAACACTACATACCTTTACTTCACATTTTCATATTTTTTTAAACAAATTCATTCATTGAACATATGCATTATCCCCATTCAAAAGGGCTCTTCTATTCATCAAGACTTCTCCTTTAGTTTCTTCTTTAGAATGTGATGTATTGACATATTATTCATTCACATTCACTACCCTTGCATTGTTTTCAGTTCTTCTATTGGTTTTTTCTTGATTATGAGGGCACTCATAAGCTTGATGTACCACTTCTCCACACCAGCAACAAGTTCCATGAAAAACCTCTTCTTTTGAATCTTCTACCTGATGTTCCTCTCCCTCTGAATTTTTGCTCTCATGAGTCATAAGAATTATATATTTTTTATTTTTTCTATTTACATGGTCTTCATTTTTAAATTTTTATTATTATTGTGTTGTCCTCCATTAGACTTCATCCAGTTCTTCCACCACGACCTCTTCCTCTTTGTTTATTTTCAACTTTTTTATTTAATCTTTCTTCCACCTTTAGTGCAAATTGATATGCATCTTCTATCGTGTACATTCTCACTAGTGTCAAATATTATTGTATGTTAGGCTTCAATCCTTTGATGTAACAAACCACTTTGTCCTTGTTTTCTTTAGTGTTTCGTTGACACGGATATGTCGACATGGGTTCAGACTCTGTTGACACCCCTAACTCAATGATATCCCTGAGCAATCGCCTAGATAGGTTTCACCCTATCCAGCAACACTTGCGAAGCAGATGAAGTCTCATCCAAAATGTTCGAGGGATAACTATCGGAACCATGTTTCTAGAGTAAGAAGGAAGGTTTTATGCATCTACTGTCTAGCTATCACCACATTACTCAGAGACCGGGACATGGGTTTTACTATCACTTTTTCATATCATAAGCCATTTAGATCGCATCAATACATTAGATTGCAACATTATGTTTACTTGCGAACATATCAATTAGCATGACATTATTCAAAACATAGAGACATCGCATAATTCAGAAATAACAAATATATTACAACAGTGATTCATTCAGATCACATCAATTAACACAGAAAAAGTAGAAAGACACAAGACAAAGTGTTTCCATCAACATCCCTTCATGTCATATTACTTGTGCATCAAAAATAGGTTTCGATAAATCATCTTCACAGTCGTGAAAAAGAACAAAACATGAATTGCTCTTCCGTAGAGGTCAAGAATATCATAGAATTATGATCTGAATGCAAACATGTCTCATTCTGCCTCTCTTCCTAGTACATTCCTACTTCTATATATAGGCTTGTGCCTTTTACAAGATGGTCCACTTTAACCGACTCTCTAACTAATTCAGACCAAAAAATACAAAATCGTGACCAAAAAATACAAAATTATGATCAAGCCGACTCTTTGTCAACTTTTCCGCATTGCACACCATCCTTGGTCATGCACATTGTCTTGACCTTGTGCACCTTTCTTCCTCTTCTATACCAAAACCGCCTACCAACATGCCCCCAACACAATGTTGTGGCTCGCCCTTGAACTACGTCAACTGGAAACAATATACTCATTGGTTTATATTTTGAAGTCTTCATACTATTGCCCAAATTTCTCAACTTGAGCCTTCACCTTGTTGTTGATCCCAATGCATTCATCCACATCATGCTCAGATGGATGTTTGACAAGCTTAGTAGTCACCTCTTTGCGACTCTCCTACACTGCTTGAAGTGCATTTACTGCCTTCAACACAAGTTGATCGCCAATGTCCTGGAACTCCTACAGCTAAGTGGTGTGTCATTGTTGATGCTCTTGCGCCTTGGTGACGTACTGTTGTAATTCCTTCAACTCCGTCTATTTAATGAATTGCACGATAGGGGGAATCACTCTGAGTGATATCCTCATTGCAGCCAATTGCGCTTCTACTTCTTGCAAGTGTGTGTTTAGCTACTGCAACTTCTTATCCTAGACCATGTTGTACCAAAACTATGCGATCGCATCTGTAATAAACTTGGTGTCCTTTTCACTTTACTCAAACTATGTAGCCACATATTCAATAGCTCCTTTGTACACTGCAACATTTTTTTTAGGCATGCTTAGGATCATTCATACCTGCAATTCTTTGAGGTATCCATGCAAGTCTGCGATGACCTATCCTAATCTCTGAGCTTTGGCCTCCACAACCATGTCGTCTATTATATTGGGGGATTCTTGACATGTGAAGGAAACTGGGACCTCTTCTACACTGATTGATGCTCTCCACTCCGCAAGCTAACTGTCCATTATCGCGTCCATCTCCTCATCGATTAATTTGTATTAGTGGATAACCTGTCTTTCCAAGTCCCTTCTCGCTTATATGTGAATCGCATGCGGTCCCATCATGAATCTTGCGACTCGCCTATATTTTGTCGTCGCTTATTTAGTTAAGCGTAGAACCTTCTCAGTTGCGATCTGCAACACATCCCAATACAACCAAAATTATATCGTGTAATCCTTCAACCGATCACTCTCACTGAGAAACCAAAGGTTTTGGTACCTCACGCCCTTACAGACTCGGGCGACCTCGATATCCATGCCTTGATAGTCCGTAGGATCCATCAATACTACTAATTCAATCAAAATGAGAAGCCAAGAGTAAGTAAATGACCACTTACCCTCCTGCACCAACATCACATCTTTGGTTAACTGGTTGAGAAAGAATAATGACTAGTTCATCTATATGCCCTTGGTAGACTGCTCTGCACATGCTATCATCCCATAAGTACATTGATTAGGATGGTTCTTGCACACCAAATTAATGGCCAAAATATTCACTGCAATGTGAACTACTTGATCATTGATGGTATCATCAACATATGCTCATTTATCTTGATCTACACCATATTTCTTCTTTAGCTTGATAGTCAACCTCTTTTCATTGTCCTTGCTGCAAAAGTACTACGACGGATCAGGTCCTTTCATAGGAAACCCATTAATTTATGAGATAAAATCTATGGTGACTAGGGCATTTGTGTCTAGCCACAAATAACCACCATGAAAACATGTAAGTAGTTGCTTCATGCATGCAGTAGATTCCACTAGACTTCCAAAATGTGGGATGTGTATGAGGCCTAAACTCCCTAACCTTTGCAGTCCCATTTCCCACTGTTGTGGGGTGCACACCAGTGGGTCGCTACCTTTCCCATATTGTGACTCGAATGGATCCACTATGCACTTAGTGTAATCTAGCAGGTCATTATCACTATACTTCATTCATGTCAAACATGACACAATATTAAATGTGCACTGCAACCCCATTGGCAATGTTGACATACAAATTGGGTACCGCTGATTCTTTGTTACCTTGGGCCATCTTATGTCGGGCTTACATGGGGGCACGAACCCTAGAATGTCCATAGAAGTCACCCCTTATATTGTTGTGGATCCTTCTGCTCCATTTGTCAACGTCTTAGCCTACGCCACTGCTTCTGCTTCTGCTACCGCTCTGCTCGAGTTTCTAGTATTTCTCTTCTTTTCCAAAGGTGACTTAGGCCAGTTTTCCCCCCTCTTCTTTCATGGAATCCTTGGTGGTTCCATCTACACACTGACTCCCTATTCCTCAATTGGTGTACCAATTGGTGGAGAATCCTGGATACTCCCACTTGAAATCACATGTGCCATCACTGTAATCTCTCACAAGTTCTCAACAAACTCTCAGTTATGCTCTTCAATTGCACTCTGCTCTTCTCACTCAATCGATCACGATTGCTCCTCAAACTCACACCCCACAAATTATTATAGCGCGGGAGCACCTGTGTGAAATATTTTCAATCATCATGACCAAATCCTCCACTTATCAAGAAAATATGCCATCGATCCGCTCAATCTAACGGTCAAATTTTCCATAAATGCATGTCCCATCAATTGGTGTCGCCACCTGAACGGTTTAACTGTTGAATTAACTTCTTGATTTGACCCTAGTGCATTCTTGTGGACGTTGTCACACCGCTTCCTTGCTGTGACTTCAACACTTTTTCTTACACCACCATTGGTTTCCAGTGTGCTAACCTACTCAGTACTACCTCATACATTTTTTTTCATTGTGCAATGCCTCAAGCATCACGTCGCACTGGACCCTCCCAGTAGCGCTTGAGCCAACTTTCATTTACTAACTTAGGAAACATCACACCATTTAACTATTGTAACTATATCACACCTTCGTCGGTAATGAAATTTTTTACATAAGGACCCAACCAATGCATTTCAACTTACCTGGATGCTTAACAAACTTGCTGTTGTATAGCAGCACCATATCGATTTATTGAAAGTGCTTGTTTTTTATGTGTCGATCATGCCATGCTTTCTGGTGATCCTTCTCAATGTGGTAATGAAATCTTGCGATGAGCTGATCTTCTTCTAGCTACACCAACTGAGTTAGGCATTCTTCCAGTGCTCCTTCGTCATCTATCCCTGTTGCTGCTGCGTTGCGCAAACATGGAACAATATATTCCATTGGCATCACTGCTTCCCGCCCATACACAACCTTGAATGGTGTCTTCCTTGTCAACCATTTTGAGGTAGTGCGATAATCCCATAAGATCATTGGAATATTTAAATCCCAATCATCACGGCTTGCATTGTATACCTTTGTGAGTGCATGCTCAAATACCTTATTGAATGCTTCAACTGTCCCATTATCCTACAGATGATAATGAGTGCTCTTCTTGTGATGAATCTAGAACTCCTCTATTAGCACGATGATAGAGCGATTGATGAAATGACTCCCCTGATCACTCATCAAGATCTCCAAACAACCAAATCGAGTGACAATATTTTCAAATAGAAACCTTGCTACAGTCGCAGAAGTGCAATCTTCCACTGGTGCGGCTTTCGCCCACCTTGTCAAATACTTTGTCGTTGCAATGATGTATCACGTGCCTATCCTTTTCCCCAGTGGGTTGATGGGTCCTACAAAATTCACTTCCCATGTATCAAAATACCACACCATTACTTATGGTACTAATGGAATCTCATCCCTTCGTGATGACTTCCCTGTTCTTTGACAAACATTGCAATTCCTCACATAATATCCTACATCACCACGTAGATTTGGCCACCACAGTATTGCACGGAGTACCTTCCTAGAAGTTTCACAACCTCCATAGTGTCCTCTTGCAACCCCCTCATTCAATTCCTCCAATACCCTTTCCTTCTCATGTGATAGGACACATTGACGTAAGCTATCATCAGGTCCCATCTTATAGAGTTTTTTGATAATCAATTGGAAATCCATGGCCTGAACAACCAATTTATTATTTTGATTTGTGGTGAACCCCTCCGATGCCATTCTCGTCGCTAAAAACTGAACTATTTTCTCATAATGGTCATCAACCATACCAACCTTGAATAACTGCACATCAGGTATCCCATCTTCAATGTTGGTTGTTTCTTCACCCATTTTGATTGGTGACAAATGGTCAGGTCCTGCGTTCAAGCGACCTAGATTCACAACGATTTCAAAATCAAACTCTTGGAAGAGTAGCAACCAATGACACATCTTCCCCCCCAACATAGGAATATCCACCAGGTATTTCAATGTAGAATGATTAGTGAACATATTGAAATGTCCTCCCAATAGATAGTGTCAAAACTTATGCAATTCCTAGACCATCACCAACCCTTCTCTCTCAGTTGTTGTATAATTATTCTCCGTAGATGACAACTTCCGAGTAGAAAAAGCAATCGAATGATCAATATCCCATTCACCTGGTTGCGCCAACACCACACCTAACACAATTGATGATGCATTGAAATGGACATGGAATTCCTTCGTCCAGTATGGAAATACCAATATTGGTTCCGTGGCCATATTTTTCTTCAAAGTATTGAGACTTCCCTAACACTTGTGACTCCATTCAAACTACACATATTTCTTGAGTAAATTTTCAATTGGCATCATGATCACAACATATCCTCTTATGAACTTCCAATAATATCCCATATGGCACAATGTCACTCTAATTTGTTTCACATTCGTCGGCTAGGGAAAGTTAACAATGAGCGTAATCTTTTATGGATCAAATAGCATCCCTTCCTTACAGACAACGTGCCCCAAAAAATCTCGAATGGTGCACAAAATATACATTTGTTTGAATTCAATGCAATATGATATTGTCGACAATGCTCCAACATTAGTCACATATTTACAAGATGATCCTTTACCAACCCATACACCATCCACTCATCCATGTAGACTTCCAAAAACTTTTGAATAAAGTCCTTAAACACAACAACTATGATCCTTAATAATACCGCAAGTGCGTTCTTGATTCCAAACGACATCACTATGTACTGAATGCATCCCCATTCAGTCACAAAGGTCATATTATGCCAATCCTCCTTCGCAATCTTGATCCGATGATAGGTGGAAAAGCCATTCGTAACCGAGTAAATCTCCTCACCACCTACTCCTTCCAACACTTTGTCAGTAAACAACATTAGGAATGGATCATGAAGGAATGTGTCATTAAGCCTCTAGAGATTAGCATAGATCCATACCTCACCCATCTTCTTATCTTGCACAACCATTGGACTGATCCACTCTAATTCTTCGACTGGTTCTATGATTCTTGCATCCAACATTATGCTGACTTCAACCTTCACTCTCTCCTTGTATCGATGATTTAAGCGACACAGATGCTGCTTCACTGGCTTTTCATCTGCCTTTAATGGGATTCTCATTTCTCCCAAATCTCCTAAGATACCTTTCATTTCAAGAAATTTAGTCGGAAACAAGTCTTGAAACTCATGCAACAGATTGGGAGTCTTCTCCATAGTTTCTTCATCCCAATAATCTTCAATATTGGCGAACTTTGGTTCCTCCTCTATCCCAATGTTGACCATCCGAATCTTCAATGGTTGGTGAATTTTGTTTATTGGCATCTCGGGTACTGCGATGTTATGAATTCCCTTAGATTCTGGAATATTGATGTTCCTTGGGTTGTCTCCATCATCAGGTCCTCCTATTACACTGTAACACTCCATCAACTACTGCATCAATGGTACTTCATGCAATTTTTCAGGATAGGACACATCGATGTAAGCTCTCATCAGGTCCCATCTTATAGAGTTCTCCGATAATAAACTAGAAATACGTGGCCCAAACAACCAAATTATTCTTTTGATTTGTGGTGAACCCCTCTGGTGCCATTCTTGTCGCTAAAAACTGAATTATTTGCTCATAATGGTCATCAACCATTCCAACCTTTAATAACTGCACATCAGGTATCGCATCCTCAATGTTGGTTGTTTCTTCTCCTGTTTTGATTTACGACAAATGGTTAGGTCCTGCATTCAAGTGAACTGGATTCACAATGATTTTGAAATCAAACTCTTGGAAGAGTAGCAACCAATGACACATATTGCCCCCCAACATAGGCTTATCCACCAGGTATTTCAACGCAGAATGACTAGCGAACATCTTGAAATGTCCTCCCAATAGATAGTGTCAAAACTTCTACAATTCCTAGACCATCTCCTAACCTTCTCTCTTAGTCATTGTATAATTATTCTCCACATATGAAAAATTCCGACTAGAAAAAGCAATCAGATGATCAATATCCCATTCACCTGGTTGCGCCAACACCACACCTAACACAGTTGATGACGCATTGAAATGGACATGGAATTCCTTTGTCCAATATGGAAAGACCAATATTGGTGCTGTGACCATATTTTTCTTCAAAGTGTTGAGACTTCCATGACACTCGTGACTCCATTTAAACTGTACATATTTCTTGAGTAACTTCTCCATTAGTGTTGTGATCGGAGCATATACTCTTATGAACTTCCAATAATATCCCATATGGCCCAATGTTGCTCTAAGTTGTTTCACATTTGTCAGCTAGGGAAAGTTAACAATGAGCGTAATCTTTGCTGGATCAACTAGCATCCCTTCCTTATAAACAACGTGCCCCCAAAAAATCTCAAATGGCGCACAAAATTTGCATTTCTTTGAATTCAACACAACCTGATGTTTTCGACACCGCTCCAACATCAGTCACAGATTTGCAAGATGATCCTTTATAAACACATACATTGTCTAATCATCCATGCAGACTTCCAAAAAATTCTGAATAAATTCCTTAAACACAACAACTACGATCCTTAAGAATATCACAAGTGAGTTCTTGAGTCCAAACAACATCACTGTGCACTGAATGCATCCCCATTCAGTCACAAAGGTCATCTTATGCCGATCCTACTTCACAATCTTGATCTGATGATAGCTAGAAAATCCATCCATAAACAAGTAAATCTCTTGAACACCTACGCCTTCCAACACTTTATCAGTAAACGACATCGAGAATGGATCATGAAGGAATGAGTCATTAAGCTTCTGGATATCAACACCTATCTAGACCTCACCTGTCTTCTTATCTTGCACAGCCATTGGACTGATCCACTCCAATTCTTCAACTGGTTCTATGATTCTTGCGTGCAACATTTTTTCGAGTTCAACCTTCACTCTCTCCTTGTATCGATGATTTAAGAGATACAAACGTTGCTTCAGTGGATTTGCATCTGCCTTTAGTGGGGTTCTCATTTCTCCCAAATATCCTAAGATACCTTTCATTTCATAAAATTTAGTTGGAAACAAGTCTTGAAACTCATGCAACATATCGGGAGTCTTCTCCATAGTTTCTTCATCCCAATAATCTCCAATATTCTCAAACTTCGATTCCTCCTTTGTCCCAATGTTGATCATCTGAGCCTTCAACAGTTGGTGAATTTTGTCTGTCGGCATCTTCGGTGCCATGATGTTACAACTTCCCTTAGATTCTGGAATATTGATGTTCCTTGGGTCGTCTCCATCATCAGGTACTCCTATTACATTGTAACACTCCATCAACGATTGCATCATTAGTACTTCATGCGATTTTGTAGGATATGCGACTAGAACTATTTCCAAGACAATAGCGAGGATATGCTGTAGTGCACTATGAATCACTAAATCAACATCCACAAAAATGAAGGTGTGACCATTAGATAGATAAATCCTCCCATGTTGTGATCTCTCTTCTGAGCTTGGCCGATACATACCACTATCGCGACATTTCGTCCAATGTGTGTACAAAAGCATGTACCCACTCATCCTTTGGTTGTGACGCCCACATGGACTGACATGCAATCATATGATCATTGTGATAATTTCTCCCATCATACTTCTTGAATTGATGCTGCTCTTCTTCGCTAAACCAAAATTCCATCAAACCACAATACAATGACCACCCATTTATTGATTTATTATGTGTCACCCACCAACGTGCCGGAGTGGCCTTCAATGCCTCGTCCAATGCTTATAGCCTCTATGGTGCCGAGACCCTGTCTTTAAAGTCAGAAACAAATTCAATCAAATACGGAAATCCTTCGTATGTCGGTAACTAGAAAACCTCCGTTACAACCTAACGTAGTGACTGAGTGATTCTTCCACACTTTCGAATCGATACCTCATGCATCTGATTCTACCAATTTTCCAGTGCATTACTAGAATCCGATGATCCAGAGCTAGAGCTTCGCCAAACCAGCTCCTTGTATGCAGTGGGATGGACATAATCCTCTGAAATTTTGTACGCATGGTCCCATCCTCCTACAACTTCTTTGACTGGTTCGACATAGCTTTTCCCTTCACTTGGATCCATCGGGGCTATGACTCTGATATCGTGGTTCTCAAAAGTCATCACGTGTTTCTTGAAGTTGATCATCGCCAAGATGCTGTTAGCCTATCTAATCCCTAGTAGTGCGGGATATGAGTTTCCTTCATCGACAATCTCGATAACATCAAAATATGCATACATCCTCAATCCTTAAACTTCCACCATTAAGCGTGGTACTCATCCAATTGGTGGAACCTTGGCCTGATTGGCCAATCGCAGTTGCATAGGGGACTAGACCAACTATGATTTCCCCATATTCTCCCATGTCTATTTTTTCAAAATGTTGACATCTGATCCCAAATAAAAAATAACTAAATCCACATCGTAATCCCTAATCTAGATAGTCATCCTCATCTCCTTTCAAAATTTCTTCTTATGCGGGGAATTCACAACAGACTCCTATCGACCCTTTTCTAGTCGATACAATAGACTTGCGATCTTAGCTAACACATCAGGATATTTTTCCAACGATAGACAACATTCGAAGAAATTTTGTAGTGTACCATGCTTCCATGATGGTCCTGTTACCAATGTTGAATAAAAAATAGGAATATTTTCATAAATATGCAACTTACTTGGATCTCTTCTCATGGTGTCATGTGCTTCAAAGAACGTATCCCTCTCAATGTCGACATAAAATTGCACCTTTTTCTGACCCTCTAATCAAAGTTGTGGGATCAGACCATCATCTCCCATTGTCTGTAATACTCTAGTTGTTATTCCCTGTACTTATGATCCTTCATTTGACTTATGTTATTTTTCATTATGGTCTTCTGATATTTTATATGATTGTGGAACTATGCTCCTTTGCATGATTAATTTGATTAAGGAATTATTATTAATGTTTGATAACATGACTTTGGAATTTGGAACTACTATTAATGTTAATGTTATTACTGGCATCTATGATCTCTTTGAATGTTGTTAATGATTGATTAAATAATCAACTGGCTCAGCAAAGGAAACTAAACAAGTATGGGGGACCATGGATTCCACAATGTGAGGGGGAATGGGGACATCCCTAGCACCTTATAACTTGTTGTTGACTTAAATTTGTCCATCCCAATTCATATTTTCACCTTGGTGAGATTATTAATGTTGGTCACTCAAACCTTATACAATGAACCCTATTCTCAATAATTATGGACTATGTATTTAATATTGCATATTGTGCACACCTTAGTGGTACCCTCTTTCCTAGGGAACCCTCCTTGGGAAAATATTCCCTCACATTTATGATCCCTTTTCCTAGCTTTTAGGGCTGTAAGATATTTTCTAGCTTTCCGCTCTTACACCATGCATTGATGATCCTATTTTTGTGCTTCCATGATATTTATGACCCTATTGGATTCCCTCTCTCACCTATTTTGACCTACTTGATGTTTTGTAACCCCCTTTTATGCATTAGTGTGCCTCCATGTTCTCTTCATGGCTCCACTCAGTTTTTGGGTAACTCCTCTTCATGGTGCTGATTCGGGAAAGGGAATATTTTTACTAAGCCACCACCCCACTAATTCAAGTTAATTCTCGATGATGAATATTAAACCTTACCTCTCTCTAATTTTGGTTGATCCCTTTGGGTAAGAGTTTTCCACTTTATGCTATAAATGCATATTCCATCTCCTTGTTGAAGTTAATCTTGAGCTTGGGACCATATGACTTATTCTATCTAACCATGTTGGAATTTTGATATTATTGAGAGTGTGTTGAGACTTAGAGTGAGTTTATTTGTTTCCCTTTGCTTCCATTATATCATTCTACTAGTCCAGGTTCTCACCCAAAAATCCAAGAAATGGGAATGGCGAGCTAGGTCACATCCCATAGGTAGTGGAGATGGACTGGAAAGTAATAGCGAGAAGCATTGTTTCTCTCGGAAGAGGTAGTTTCTAGAGTAGTGAGACTAATTAATCCTATACCCATGGATCCATGGTCTCAAATTGGGGGTGAACTATTCAAGCAAGGAAGGCTTGACGGTCTCTACGGCTGGGAGGAAAGTTGTCCTGTTGCAGCCAGTTGCCCATATTTTGAGATAAGTATTTCTGTTATGTTATGTTTTCATTACATTATTTTATTTGGTATATGTGAAATGATGACCAATTGGTTGTTTAACTATTCATGTATTGAATTTCAAGATCTACATGGAGGAAGGATGAATCTCATATAATATGGAATTGGGTTTCTCTTCTCGTTACATTCTTTCTATTCTTCTTCCTCTTAAACCAAAAATTGTAATTTGGGCTCTATTGTATTGAGATGGGTGCAACCATATGATATGGCTCGACAATATATTCTAGTTTATATGTTATGAGACCTATTCCATTGCATTCAGAGCAGCACTTCCAATGAACAACACCTTTAGTTTTGTTGAAAAATATTTCCGAATGACCAATATATGTTTGTTTTCGTCTGATAGTTTTCCGGTGCCAAGATGAGCGCACCTGTCATTTGATTGTAAATAATTTGTTTGCATATTTGTTCTTAGTTTCATATCTGAGGATGAGTGATGTATTCTAAATGTAAAATAAATCGATGGCTGGAGGGTGGTAGCCATATGATCTGAATTTTATTAGTGAGAGATGATTGTAGGGGATAGTCACTGGGAGCTAATTTTGAGGGCTGAAGTTGTAGCCGATGTTGTTTGTTTGCTATGGTTTTGGTGTGGCTGTATATTACATCCTATGGATTTTCCATGATATGTGATTTTCCTTACTCTTAATTCTCTCTAACATCACACGCATAACAACACTAAAAAACTAGACTAATTTGCAAATAATCAATGACATCAATATTTGATTATTTATAAACTATGCTATCAAACAGACCAAAAATACATAAATTAGCTATTCACAATGAATATGATGTTTATCATGTATTATTTATGTTTTTTTTTCAATTACGACCTTTATATTTCACTTAGGAAATTATTAATTGAGTGTTGCAATTAATTATTTAATTAAGTGGCGTAATTAAATAATTAAGTGTCACAACTTTAGTTATAATTCAATCTCTAGAATTAAACGTTATAATTTATTTGGTGAATGGTTAGTCATATCAATAGTAATTTATCTATATCCATTGTTTTCAAACTTAAGTTAGTCTTTATTTTAGCACCTCTGTCCTTATCTCAAGGTTCAGGGACATCACAAGTGGTATCAGAGCTTAAGGTTTCAACACTCTGGCTCTTGGGCCTTCTGTGAAGTTTGAAGTCAACTTGTAAGCATGCATTTGCATTAGATAGATTGGATACATGCACCTTAATATAATTTCACATGTGAGTTAATTAGTTAAACTGTTATATTGGGATGGTTATGGACCTGAAGTTCATCCAGTAAGGAGAAATATTGGAAGGATTTCTACCCCCCCCGCTTGTCCAACTAAGTAGATTGTAACTTAGAAATGTTGACTAGTTACTTTATAAACAAGAATAAAAGTAGTTTTTTTTTAATGATAATGAACTTATACTAATGTGTATTTTACTAACAAAATGTTAATAATGAACACATTGCAGTTCCCAATGATTTATTGAGCAAGCGGTGTGACCACTACAATTGATATTTTAATCAAATCTTTCAAGACCAAGTATTCACCAAGTAAAAGTTCAATAGTAGGAAGTCAGATATTGGGAATGGATCTTGAGGAAGAATGAAGACCATATATTCCTGAAGAGGATTTTGTTGAGGGAAGAAGGTTAATAAGACATAAGAGGATCAATGAATCGTTAAGCTTGGAGGATTTGGTGAGGAAGTGTAGAGAGGATAATTAAAGAATAATTCATATCCAAGAGCATATTATGAATGATATAAAATCATTGAATACCATCCAAATATTCGTTGAAAAGAGTCATAAAAGAGGTTATGAGAGGTCTATATCATCTTCAAGGAGACCTGATCACTCAGACAGGAAGAAGGGGTATGAATCAAGCAATGCAAAGAGTAGTCCTAAAAGATCTCTAGTGAGATACAATAAGAGGAGGTTTACTCGGGAGGAACTAGTAGGAGAATTGATAAGAATCAAGCCCGAAACTTTTGATGGAGAAGTAAAGAAAGGAGAAGATGCCAAAGCACAGTATTTAGGAATTAGGAAGTTATTCCAGTTGTATCAGTATACACCTAATATGGAGGAAAGAATATCCATATACCATCTGTAAGGTAAAGCATCTATCTGGTGGGATCAACTGGTTAGGTTGAAAGAAATCGATGAAGAAAAATATCTTGAAGGAATTTTAAGAAATACTTTCAAAAATAATACTTCTCTGAGCACTACTATGAAAATAATATGGAGGAATTATTTGAGCTTAAGTTGGGAAGCATGACTGTGGAGGCCTATGAGAAAATGTTTCTATAACTTTTGAACTATGCGGACTTCATCAAAGATGAGAAGGTAAATATTCAAAGGTTCCTAAGTGGCCTTCCTGAATCTTATAGAGCTAAAATATTGTATGATAGACAAAAGAACCTTAAGGATTCCATATGGAATGAAAAACACTTATATGAACAAAATAAGAGAAATTCCCCATATTAGAAGAATTGGAAGGATATGAAGAAGAACAAGCAAGAGCAGAGAAAGAAAGGTTCCCCTTCTTCAAAGTTCAGAAACAATAATTCTTACCAACAAGGATAATCAAAGGAATAACTTTTAGGGAAAAGACCACTCGTGGAATGTTGTATATGCAAGGAAAATCACTTTGCCAGTCAGTTCCCGCGTAAGAAAAATATCCTTCACAAAATTCAAGAGGCTTCAAATGTTGGAGATGTAGGTGTAAGTGTTCAAAGGATCTATGAAACCCTAGATGGGAGGCAAGCTGACCACCAATACCGAATGATTGAAGTAGTAGTTAAGATTTCTAATAAAACCATAACTATTTTGATTGATTCGGGAGCTAGAAATAGTTACATGTCACCTAATCTTGTTGAGAAATGTCATTTAAAGAAAATTAAACCTGAAACAACAAGTCTAGTACAGTTAGATACAGAGCCAAGAGGAAAATCACTAAATTTGTAAAAGTGTGTCCTTTAGAAATGAATTGAATGAAAAGCTTTGAATACTTAAACATCATACCCTTGGGGTCATATGATGTATTGATTGACATGGATTGGTTGGATGCACACCATGTAGTTTTGGATTGCCATAATAAAAATTATACTTTTTCGGATGAAGAAGGGAACCAAGTGACAATAAAAGGAATACCTAGACCCATATACCTGAGGAAGATCACAACTCTACAATTGAATAAATTTCTTAGAAAGTGATGCCATTTATATGCAATTTAGGTGGAAGAATCAAAAGAAGAAAAAGAGCCAAAGCTGCAGGATTATCCAATACTATATAATTTTGTAGATATATTTCAAGAATCACCAGAATTACCTCCTAAGAGTGACATTGATTTTTATATCAACTTGGTGTCGAAAAAAGTACCTTCATCTAAAGAACCTTATAGAATGAGTACTCCATATTTAAAGGAATTACAAATGCAATTAGAGGAGATACTAAATAAAGGTTACATAAGGCCCAATTTTTCACCTTGGGGAGATCCTGTGTTATTTGTGAAGAAGAAAGATGGAATTCTAAGACTTTGCATAGATTATAGACAATTGAAGAAAGCAACGGTTAAAAACAAGTACCCATTACCAATAATTGATGACTTGTTTGATCAATTGAGAGGATGAAAGGTGTTTTCAAAAATATATTTGAGGTCGAGATACCACCAAATTAGAATTAAGAATGAGGATATCACTAAGACAACATTCAAAACAAGGTATGGACACTATGAGTTCATAGTAGTAACTTTTGGTTTAAAAAATTCACCTGCAATATTCATGTGTCTAATGAATGGAGTATTCAGAAAGTACCTAGATAAGTTTGTGATTGTATTCTTGGATGACATCCTTATCTATTGCAAGACAAAAAGAAGAGCATGAAGAACATCTAAGACTAGTAATGCAAGTGCTTAGAGAACATCAATTGTATTCCAAATTAAGCAAGTGTTCTTTTTATCAAGGAAGAATCCACTACCTATGGAATATGATATCTGAAGAAGGTGTTACAGTAGATCCTGAGAAGATACAATCCATTATGGAATGGTAAATACCTAAAAATGTATCAGATGTTAGATCCTTAATGGGGTTAGTTGGATACTACTGAAGGTTCATCGAAGGATTCTCGAAGTTGTCTCATCCTATGATATCTTTGCAAAATAAAGGTCTGAAGTTTGATTGGAATTCTAAGTGTGAAGATAATTTTCAAAAACTTAAGTAAATGATTACCAGTGCACCAGTGCTAAAAATTGCAGACCCCGAAGGAAACTTTGTTGTATCCACAGATGCATGAAAGCAAGGCATTTGTGGATTATTAATTCATGATGGAAATGTGATCAGTTATAAATATAGAGAGTTGAAGGAACATGAGAAGAACTATGCCACCCATGAATTAGAGCTTGTAGCTATCATCCATGCTTTGAAGATGTGGAGAAATTATCTAATGGGTAAAATGTTTGAGTTGAGAACTGACCATGATGGGTTAAAATACTTGTTTGAGTAGCCTAATTTGAATGTAAGACAAAGGAGGTGGATGGAGTTATTATGTGAATATGACTTTGAAATCAATCATATCAAAGGTAAGGAAAATAAGTAGCCGATGCACTTAGTAGGAAGATGCATGTGACGCATGTAGAAGCTATCAGTACTAGCACATCAGATTTGAAGGATAAGATCATTGAAGCCAGTGTTACAGATGAAATTTATCATCAGGTGAAAGAAGGTTTGAACAACATAAAATTCCATAGAATTTTGATAAGTATAAGTTTAAAGAAAATGGGACACTCATGCACAAAGATAGATTTTATGTGCCTGATGTTGGAGATATAAGGAAGATGGTTCTGAAGGAAACACATGATGTCCCTTATGTCGCACATTCATGTTATCAGAAAATAGTAACAATAGTAAGCAAACAATACTGTTGGCCAGGGATGAATAATTATGTTGCAGAATATATATCTAGGTGCATGGAATATAAAAAAGTTAAAGTCGAGCATTGACATCCAGCAGGATTGTTGTAACCCTTGCCTATACCAGAATGGAAGTGGGATGTAGCAACGATGGATTTCATCACCAATTTACCTAAGATGAGATTGAAAAATGATGCGATCATGGTTGTGGTAGACAATTTGACTAAGGAAACACACTTCATTCCTATAAAGACAACTCACAAAGAAACTAACATTGCAAATATTTACATGAAAGAAGTAGCTAGATTGCATGGTATTCCGAAGGCTATAGTATCAGACAAAGATTCAAAATTTAATTCTGACTTTTGGAAAGGATTATTTGAAGGGTTTGGTACAAGTATAAACATGAGTACATCATACCACCCTCAGATAGATGGACGAATACAAAGAGTTAACCAAGTAATTGAAGATATGTTAAGGATGTATGTGATGGATCAACCATGTAAGCGGGAAGATTATTTACACTTGGTGGAATTTTCTTATAATAATGGATATCATTCCTCTTTGAAGATAATTCCTTTCGAGGACATGTATGGAAGGAAGTGCAATACTCCCATTAGTTGGGATAACTCAATAGATAGAGTCATTATTGGACCATAATTATTAAAGGATATAGAGGATTAGATGGTTAAGATAAAGTAGAATCTAAAGGTAACTCAAGATAGGCAGAAATTTTATGCTGATCAGAACAGGACCGCTAGACAGTTTCAAGTTGGGGATCATGTGTTTTTGAAAGTCAAACACAGGAAGAGTTCCTTAAACTTGGGAAATTTCTCCAAGCTAGCTGCCAGATACTATGGACCTTTTGAGGTCTTAGCTAAGATAAGGCCTGTTGCTTATGAGTTGGCCCTACCCGCTTACATTAGAGTACATAATGTGTTTCATGTGTCTTTATTGAAAAAGTATATACCTGATACTAACCATGTAATTGATTGGAATGTGATCCATGTAATTAGATGGAGCAACCGAATCTGGTTGGCCTGTTAGTAGTCGAATCCAAATATCATTTTAAATGATGAAATATGAATAATATATTAGATGATGGTTAAAATGTACAATGGAGGCTCACCTTTATAGGATTTGAGTGTGAAGGATCACACCCTTTCATATAATTAACTAATCTTATTTAATAATTTATTTTATATTCGTTACATTGCCACTCCCTTTAAGGAAGCTTTGTCCTCAAAGCTTAAGTATTTTCCTAGTGTCGTTCTTCATTCTGACTCGATGTTGGTATTAGAATTGGACGAGGTCTCTTATGCAGAGACTTGCACTTCCTTTCCATTGATGATTTTGCACTGTATTGTCTCATTGTTCCTACATTTATGACCAGGGGTCCAATCATCACCGCATCAACGACATATGTTCTTCTTCTTTTTCTTTTTATTATCAGAGTAACCGTTAGATGACTTTGATCTATTTTCCATTTCATAGGCGTATGATTGAGGTTTGTGGCATTGATGGCCAGGAGACCAAGTATCAGCATAGTACCTACATTGTGTCTCTTTTCTTGTCGATAATGGCTATCGCCTTTTGTTTTTATTCCTTCCAATTTGCGTTCTATGGCTTTTGCTTTATGTCTTGCTACTTCTACATTAGGTATGTCATGTAACTTTGAATCTTTTTGGAGGTGTGGTTTAAGACCTCCTAAATAGGTTTCGAGTCTTTTCTTGTCAGACAACCCAAATACTCGTGTTGATGAGGATTCCCATTGATGAGTGAATTCCTCAATGTTTTCGAATTGCTGTAGTCTGGTAAGTTTACTGAAAAATTCATCTTCTTTGATTCCTTGAAACCTATTAAAAAAATCATTTTTGAACAAGTTCCAGGTGTAGGTAAAATTATCTCTCTTCCACCATAAGTACCAATTATAGGCGTACCCTTCCATATGCATTGACGCATATTTCACCTTCTCCTCGTCAGGTTGAATGTTGTAAATGTCGAAGTATTCTTCTGCTTTGTTTATCCAAGCAACGCATTGGTCTTCACTCCCATTGTATTTAGACAACTCTATTTTTGCCTTAGGTGGGTGCACTTTGTAAGGATGACGTTGATTTCCTTTTGCCTTATGGTTTGATGGTGGCTCAGAACTGTTGGATGATGAAAGTGACATCTCTGAATTGCTTCGTTGTTGGTGGTGATTTTTAATTTTTCTTTTCTCTACTATCTTACTTATAGCGTCTATTTTGCTATTTAATTGTGCCTCCATATCTGGAAATACTTGTGTTTCTATCTCTTGCTTAAGCATCGCATTGTTAATCTTTATTTCTTTTTGCAATTCTTCTTGATTCTTTGTGAGTGTTTCATGGGTGGAAACATGAAATGAGGCATCTAGCATGTCTGGACTGCTGACGTGGCCTGGACTGGGTATGAACCTTTGTAACATCTCGATTAATGCATTATGGTTCTACGTCATGGTGCTCATGTTCTGTGTTATGGTGTTTATGTTTTGCGTCACGGTACTCATTTTGTCATCCAAGTATTTTTGTTTTTCATTCAGGATGTAAAGTTTGTCGTCAAGCCTTCTTTCTAGTACCACAAGAAGCTCATCTTTGAGTAATGTGATGTTATTCTGCATCTTTTCCTTCATGCATTTTAGGTCAGTGGCAAGGGACATTATGTCCTTCTCCATTTTTTCGATTTGCTCTTTTAGCTCCGCCATGGTCTTGGACCTTGTATGCGGGGGTGTGTATTTCCACTCTATTTTGGCTAATAATATATTAATTAATTAATTAATTAATATTATTATTATTATTATTTTTCGTAAACTATACAAATTATTGTATATAATTTTTTTTTCTTTTTTATTAAAACAAATATTATAATAATAAATATAATATTTGTTTTTTTTTTGAAATATATTATTAAAATATATTATATTACAAAATATTTAAAATAATATAATATATTATATTATATTACAATTTATAATATTTTTTTTGTTTTTTCTTTGCAGGTCGTTGGGGAGGTGGGAACGATGCCGCATGAACGCAATGTAGGTGCAGGATGGTGAGGAAGTCAGGAGGCAAAGTCGAAAGTGGGAGCGTGAGCAGGGCTAGTGTGGGGGCATGTAGTGGAGATGATGGAGGATGTTGACAGCACACAGGAGAGGGAGTGCATAGGTTGGGTGTGTAGGAGGGTGGCTATGGAGGAGGGCGAGCGCGGTGGTGTGGCATGAGTAGCATATGGGAGAAGGGTTTCTCAGGTGGAATGGTGGAGGGAGCCGATTTGGTGCAAGGGATCGAAGGGAGGACTGAGTGGGAGGTTGCGGCGCAGAGATGGAGCATGAACGGGGTGATGGCTGTGTGATGGAGGAAAGTTAGGTGGAGGGAAGAGGGATCATGGAGGCGGGTAGGTGGAGGATGGCGATGGCGAGGAGGTCAAAAGGTAGCAGTGTTACGAGCGGGAGGATGATGCAGCAGGATGGAGGACATTTGTATTTTGTTTTTTTTGTTTTTTTTTATAGTTTTTGGGCAGCACTTGGGATGAAGTGATAGGAAGTGGAAGAAATTAAGGATTAAGGATTTATGATCCGAGTTCGAGCTCAATTAGGAGTTGATGAGCCAAGTCCAAGCTCAGGGTGCAGGAGCGAATCCGCTCTGATACCAAATGGAGCAACCGAATCCGGTTGATATGTTAGTAGTCGAATCCGACTATCATTTTAAATGATGAAATATGAATAATATATTAGATTATGGTTAAAATGTACAATGGAGGCTCGCATTTATAGACTTTGAGCGTGGAGGGTCACACCCTTTCATATAATTAACTAATCTTATTTAATAATTTATTTTATATTCGTTACATTAGAGTGCTTTTATTTTATTTATTGATATATATATATATATATATATATCTGTATGTATGTATGTATGTATGTATGTATGTATGAACATGGTACTAATCATGTGATTGAATGGATTGTGATCCAGGTGGAACCGGAAGGGGATTTTTTGGTACATCCTGTTTTCATTTTGGGCAACAAGGTCAAGCTGCATTGAAATCGATAAATCAGGCAGGTAAAGGTCCAATGGACCCATTACAGTCCTGAGGATGCCACTTGGGAGATGGAGGATACCATGAGGGAATCATACCCTCATCTATTTTGAAATTTTGTGGCATGTATGTAATATGCATCGAGGATGATGCATTGTTTAAGGGGTAGGGAGATGTGATACCCTAGTTGTTAAGCCCCAGACTTATGATCCTTCATGTGACTTATGTTCTTTTGCATTATGGACTTATGATATTTTATACGATTGTGGAATTATGATCCTTTGCATGATCAATTTGATTAATGACTTATTATTAATGTTTGATAATATGGCTTTGGAATTTGGCACTACTATTAATGTTAATGTTATTACTAGCATTTATGCTCTCTTTGAATGTTGTTAATGATTGATTATATAAACAACTGGCTCAACAAAGGAAACTAAATCAGTATAGGGAACCATGGATTCCACAAAGTGAGGGGGAATGGGGACATCCCTATCACCTTATAAATTGTTTTTGAATTAACTTTGTCAATCCCAATTCATATTTGCACCTTGGTGAGATTATTAATGTTGGTCACCCAAACCTTATACAACAAACCCTATTATCAATAATTAAGGAGAATGGAGTTAATATTCCATATTGTTCACACCTTAGTGGGACCCTCTTTCCTATGAAAACCACCTTAGGAAAATATTCCCTCACATTTATGTGTTTATGGTCATTTATGAGCCCCTTTCCTAGTTTTTAGGGGCTGTAGGCTATTTTCTAGATTTCCACTCTTACAACATGCATTGACGATTTTATTTTTGTGCTTCCATGATATTTATGACCCTATTGGATGTTCTCTCTCACCTATTTTGACCTCCTTGATATTTTTTAACCCCCTTTATGCATTAGTATTCCTCCATGTGCTCTTCATGGCTCCACTCCTTAGTTTTTGGGTAACTCCTCCTCATGGTGCTAATTCGGTAAGGGAATATTTTCACTCAGCCAACACTCAACTAATTCAAGTTAATTCTCTATGATGATGCTTAAAACTTACTTCTCTCTAATTTGGGTTGATCCCTTTGGGTTAGAGTTGTCCTCCTTATGCTAAAAAATCATATGCCATCTCCTTGTTAAAGTTAATCTTGAGCTTGGGACCATGTGACTTATGCTATCTAACCATGTTGGAATGTTGATATTATTGAGAGTGTGTTGAGACTTAGAGTGATTCTATTTGTTTCACTTTGATTCAATTATATCACTCTACTAGTCGAGTTTCTAACATAGAAATCTAGGAAATGGGAATGGCGAGCTAGGTCACATCCCATAGGATGAAGACGGACATGAAAGTAGTAGTGGGAAGAATTGTGTCTCTTGAAAGAGGTAGTTTTGAGAATAATGAGACTAAGTAAGCCTATACCCATGGATCCATGGTCTCATTTCGGGGGTGATATGTTCAATAGAGGAAGGCTTGATGGTGTCTACAACTGGGAGGAAAGTTATCCTGCTACAGCCAGTTGCCCATATTTTGAGATAAGTATTTATGTTATTTTATGTTTTCATTACATTATTTTATTTGGTATATGTGAAATGATGGATGATTGGTTGTTTTAGTGTTCATTTATTGAATGTCAGGATCTGTATGGAGGAAGGATTAATCTCATATAATATGGAATTGAGTTTCTCTTCTCGTTACATTCTTTCTATTCTTCTTTCTCTTAACAAAAAATTGTAATTTTGGCTCTACTGTATTGAGAGGGGCACAACCATATGATATGGTTAGACCATATATTATTATTTTTGTGTTGTGATACCTATTCCATTGCATCTGTAGAAGCATTTCTAGTGAACAAAACCTTTTTTTTCATTGAAAAATCTTTCTGGATGACCAAGATATGTTTGTTTTGGTTCGACAGTTTTTCGGTGCCAAGATGAGCGCACCTGTCATTTGATTGTAAATAATTTGTTTGCATATTTGTTCTTATTTGCATATATGAGGATGATTTATGTATTATAAATGTAAAATGAATCGATGGCTGGAGGGTGGCAGCCATACAATCTGATTTTTATTAGTGAGAGATGACTGTAGGGGACAATCATCAGGAGCCGATTTTGAGGGCATAAGTTGCAACCGGTGTTCTTTGTTTTCTATGGTTTCAGTGTGGCTGTAGATTAAATCCTATAGATGTTCCATGATATGTGGTTTTCCTTACTCTTAAGTCTCACTAACATCACACACATAACAACATTGAAAAAGTATATTAATTTGCAAATAATCAATGACATCAATAATTGATTATTTATAAATTATGCTATCAAACAAACCAAAAATACATAAAATAGCTATTCACACTGAGTATGATGTTTATCATGTATTATTGATGTTTTTGTTTCAATTACGACCTTTATCTTTCACTAAGGAAATTATTAATTGAGTGTCGCAATTAATTATTTAATTAAGTGGCGTAATTAAATAATTAAGTGTCACAACTTTAGTTATAATTCAGTCTCTTGAATTAAATGTTTTAATTTATTTGGTGAATTGTTAGTCAGATAAATAGTAATTTAGCTATATTCGTTGTTTTCAAACTTAAGTTAGTATTTATTTTAGCACTTTTGGCCTTATCTCAAGGTTCAGGAACATCACATTGTCGCACCTACATGGGTGATAACGCCAAGATCAGCTGGCTAAGTCCTAGGTTCTGCTAAGATATTCCCAACCATTGGTCCTTGGTTATGGTTTGGTGTCATATTCACTGGCTATTTTGCATTCTAATTGAGAATTAGATTTTGTTCCTACGGTGGTGGAACATTATTTGCTTGCCACTTCACGATCAGTTGCGGGAAATCATCAACTGTGTGATCTAGAGTGGTATAGTAGGTACATTGCGACTGCAGGTTTGGAAAATCTCGCTGATAATTTCCCAATACTCCACAATTATAGCACTACATAGGTCCATGACCTCATCCTTCTCCTCGACCAAAACCCCCATTTCATCCTCCTTGGAATCCTCCATGCCCAAAACCTCCATTTCGTCCTCCTCAGAATCCTCCACGGAATCCTCCTTGTTGTTGATATTGTGGTTTATTAAACTATTGTTGTTGTAGGGGATTCAACTGTGGTTGAACATGCTGTGGTTGAGTATACTATGGCTGAGTATACCGTGGCTGCTATAGATCATACTACATATTACAATTTGAATGCTATTTAGATATTCAAGAAGCTAGTTCGAATAATGTTTGCAGTAAATGGAGAATGAAGAAACAAACTGAACAAAACAAAACACATAGGAAACATATGAGTATTGCTCAGGAATTTATAGTATCATTCACAATAATAAGATCCGGTGTTACAATAGTTTACATAGGAAAAAAAATCGAATGCATTAGGTAGAAATTCGAATCCATTCACTGGATCTGACTGTATCTAACTAACCATCTAACTCATGGTGTCTCAATCAACATCAAAGTCCAATAGATCAACTCCCAGATGTCAAACAACTCAAACAATTAGCGACATCTAGTTAACTCAGCGCAACTAAGTGTGGTAGGTGGGCAAAGGCTCCTACTCCAAATGTAGCCATGCATAACTAGTGCTAGCTAACTGATTGTGAAATAACTGAAATTAAGTAGGGGATAACTAAGACTAACTAGTTCCAACTCCAAATAAATGAAATAGGTTGGTGCTAGGACTCCGAGTGGCTCCTAAAATGTAGGGATTGGTTTAGGAGGCACCCAAACTGATGCATGCACATGCAATAAGTGGTAGTTAACCTCTAACAATGTTCACCACACTCTAGTAATTGGTACATGTGGCCCCATTAGGCCAAGTGGACCCAATGATACCAGTGGACCCAATTAATTAATTAAGGTTCCTAAGTTAGGATAAATAATCTAATAGACAATATGGTCAAGGGAGGATTAATAATCCTAACACCCCCCTTGAATCCTATTAGAATAGCAGAGTCAAAATAAACTAGTTAACCTATCTAAGAAACCAAGAACATATCATAAAAGATAAGAATAGGAAAAGAAAAGGACAAGAGAACACCGATATACGTGGTTCACCCTAATGGGTTACATCCACAGGAAGGTAGTATTCTATTATCTCCAGAATGTCTTCTCCAATCTTACAAGAGAGAAAATCACAAATACCCCAAAGAATATAGATGATGTACAACAGTGTCACAATAGTACCACTACTACATCAAGAATACATGATATGTAGAGACTCACTTGACCCTATTATACTAAGAGATGAGGAGGAATTACTCTCACATATTGCATGCAGGATAGTACAATTCTCCAAAATAACATCTCTTAATACAATACCATGGTAAATACTCTACACAAGTAAATACAACACCATATAACTATGGGTTAAATGTATTACTCTTTTACATAAGATTGTAGACAACTTCCGACATAATACAAAGACATTATTACCTTCCAAGGAATATAATATATTCCAACACTCCCCCTTAATAATGGTTGGGAGAAGGGCCCACACTAACACTAAGGATGGAAGGAGTCATTACTGCTCCCCCTTGATAACAACTTCTCGCATTCCAAGAAAAAAATGAAGATGCACAAACTTCACGTTGGTGAAGGATTTGGTCACTAGTACAAAATGAGAGATTAGTGACTAGGAGACCAAAAATTTTGGTCACCATTATTTTTTTCAAGGGATAAATGACCAAAATTGATAAATTTAAGCGAGCTAACTAAAAAAGACCAAGATAAATGACCAGTTTTGGTCACGGGATAAAACTAAACTAAAAAAGACCAAGATAAATGACCAAATTTGGTCACAGGATATCTAGACTAAACATGACCACATAACAATTGCTCATTTATTTGGTCATTTTTAGTTGTGTCACTCCGGTAATGGAAAATTGCAATTTTGATAATGAATTTGTACAATTTACTAAATTGTAACACTGCAGATGGATTCTACGGGGTCTCTGAATCCATTTGCAAGGTTAGAATTTAGTAAATTGTAGACCCCCTCATGTTTCAACAACTAACAACAAATTAGCTATTTTCAAGTGACATAGGGGGTTTGTGAATCCATCTGTAGAGTTAAAATTTAGTAAATTGTAGCACTGTAGATGGATTCAAATCTGCAATGTTAAGATTTATCATATTGTAAAAAATTATTGTGAAAACTGCAATTTTCCATTGTCAAATTCTGTCAAATAACATAATTAACACTTCTACAACATGTCACAAGTGCACCATTCCACCTTCCACAACAAGAAAACAAATTCATCCCACATGTGCAATGCTAGTGGTAGAAATCCATCTATATAATTCTTACGACTATTTTTTTGACGAAATATCGGTAATATGGAAATCCTTTGGGTGCTTCTCCTCATTCGAGGATGGTACCTAGAGAAATCCCACTACTTGCAGTTTTGGAAACGTAACTCGATGGGTACATTAAGTGAGGGTCATGTATGGAAGCTAGCTTAGAAATTTGACCCCGATACTTCATGTTAACTATTCGACATATATTTTAACCACTTTCTAAGCCACCAACCTAATTCTTAAGACTAAAATTTAACGTAGACAAGAAGAAATATAAAGAATGATAATATTAATTCATATATAAATTAACTTTGCAGTATTTTAATTAAAAGATATAAAATTCATATATAAATCTGCTTTGCAATATTTTAATTAAAAGGTATAAAATGCCATAGAAAATAAAACACCCTTCAGCCCCGCTCATGGTACCTTGAAAAAATGGGCCGAGAACTCAAATGCCCAATCTCGTAAATCAATGGTTTTTGTTCTTCCTTATGGGTTTTTTTCAATGTCATACTTGTCCTTGCCTCATGTTTGTAATGTAATGGATTTTGCAAGGGCAAGGCAATAATACTATGAGTAAATACATGAAAACCTATCCTACACCATTCCTTTTCAGTCCTCAACATGTGGTTGCATTTACCACATTTAGGCCTACACCATTCCTTTTTAGTCCTCAACATGTGGCTGTGTTTACCATATTTAGGGGTAGGATTCTTGTACAGGAGGACGAAGGTGGTTCTATTAACCATATTTGGGGGTAGGCTCCTGATAGAGGAGGAAGAAGTTGAGACCAGTTGGAGGGAACAAAATGGAGGAAAAGGAAAAAATACATTGATTTTTGGTTGGGGTATATATTCATTGTAGCTAGATAGCGCAGAGTTCTAAGGATTTCCTCTTACAGCTGAAATCGCTTGAGGACAATAGGTTGGTTCATATAGGTCTAAAGTTGTATGCAAAGTTATGATTGGACTTGTTGATAATGTTGGAGATGCGGGAAAATGGTTGTGGAGAGAACACGATCATGAAGAGGGGGAAATTTCAGCTTTGAAGTCAAAGGTGCAGGGGCTATAAAAGCTTCCAGTGGTGCTGGATGAGGGAAGGAATGGATGAAGGTAGAATAAGGAGAACGAGGATGCGAGAAGGAGTAATTTTTGTAAGAAATGAGAGGCTTAATGTGTAGAGGCTTCATCATTGTGCATACAGCTACGGTTGGAGAACATGGAAGGGTAATCCATGGAGCAGGAAGGGGAGGATAAGTCTGGGTGTGAATAGATGACAGGTTAGGGGAGGATTGGGAATAATAAGACAATATAAACTCAAATTTGTTGGTAATTTATTGAGAGTTATGACGATAAATAGACAATGATTGGGATTAATTGCTAATGCGCTTGGAGGATTTGTCTTCCTACTTGGAAGTAACTAGATTAAAATGATTTTGGAGGTTCATGGAGAAATGGTTACATATCTACTCACATGGTTCATAGAGAAATGGTTATAGAACTTCATTACCTACTCAACCCATGCAAGAAGGAGGTGACCTAGTCATTGTTTCGGTTGGAGGAAACACATTGCTTGTTTCATTAGTTTTTCCAAATCCTTCATGGGTGTAGATGGAAAAAATGACTAAGAAACAAAAACTATTGTTGCAGGAGTACCCTAGGTCAGTTACATTTCTATCTTCATGTTTTCCACTTATGTTTATGTTTTCCAATCATTATAATGTTCTGTATTGATAAATGTCTGTCATAGGCCAACATTTTATATTCAACAATCAGGGAGTAGGCTTAAAATAATTTCAACGGTAAATAGAATAGAATAATATCTGTATGAACAAAAAAATGGTCCATACAAGATATGGAGGTAGTTCCTAATTCGTGATATTTCAAGTACAACACATTAGATGAAAAAAACATATTTGGATGGAAGAATTTGAAAAATTCAAGCTCGTCTTGAGTAGACATTAAAGTAAAATTTTGACCAAATTTTGAGAGTGCATGTTTTCAGTTTTCATGGACAAAATCGTTACCCATCTCTAGGAATCTATAAATGGGACTTATCAAACACTTGGGTATCATAATTTAACTCATTTTTTTCTATGCTTTAGATATCCTCTGTTTCCATAAGTGTTTACCATGCTTTGTAGTAGGGCCACAAGATACCATATTTGTAAAATATATAATTAGAGAATCCAAGTTCATTCAATGCATAACACAATTTGCAGTATATAAACATGAAGATATTTGATCTCAACCACATATTATTCCAATATTCCTTGAAATGAAATCACATCAAGCTCTATCATGTTTATGTCTTATGAAGGACTCTTCATATAGAATTTTACAAAAATTGAGCTCATGGACTAGATCCCTTTCATGTAATTTGTATAATTTTTTTGATTCCCATGCAAAAGAAGTCAAAATGGATACAGATTGTGATTCCAATAAATCTATGGTTAGAAAATCCCTTTTGTTGTTTTTCTACATGAAAAATCCTAGGATCTAAGACAATACCTTTTTAGGGACCTCGTTGGTTGAGCTTGGATGGTCTCTCTGGTCCTTATGGATCTATTACCTAAAGAAGTGCTGCTAACTTCTCATGTCTTTATGCCTCGTCTGATTTGAGCAATAGAAAGAAATAATTGATTGGCAATTGATATATCTGATGTTAAGATGGATCTATGTCAGTGGCATAATTAAATAGCTACATATTGTCTTAAAATAATATCTTCCATGAAATCCCTCAATCTTGGCCAGTGAGGAGGCTTACAATCTTATCTAAATGCATAGATTTCATGAAGATGGTGAGGAGGCTTACAATCTTATTTGAATATGGCAGTGACAATAAGTGAAGGTAACTTGTTGGTATGATTTAATCCACATGGTTGATTCCTCCATTACAACGTTGGATCCCATTTAAGATCATTAAGTTTACCGATATATATTGAAAACTACCTAATAAGGAAATGACTCTGGAGGCACACAACATAGACTGTGTCAAAATATAGGATGATAATGATACCCAAATTCAATGTTTTGTTAACTTGGTAGGTAACCTCCTTCAGCTGTTGAAGGCTACACATTGATTAAAAGTCCCGTGTTATTGATCAAACTGGGAAAAATAGATGCTATGGAAACGAGTTAAACTTCATTAACTCTCTCAAGTTTTGCAGTTAAACTGCTTTGGACTCTTTGAAGTTTGTACTCATGACACATTGGTTTTGAATATATTTCTGTGTTATTCTTCTTTTTTAGAAAAGAGCAAGAGAAGTTATATCAACCATTTTCATAAGTTTGAATCTCTCAAGGACAAAAACATATTAAAGTGTGTTATTTTTACGTGGTTTGTTTTATGTGTTTCTCACCTCATAATTGTTTTAGCTTTTCCATAATTATTTTTCAATTTTGTTCTTTGTCCCTACTATTAGATGCTTCTTTTCCAAAACAAGTTTTTAATTGTTGTTGTACATGCTTTGTGTAGTTTTCCATTCATGAGAATAGTCTTTTGAAATCGTAATTGGTTGTGATCATGGACTTGTGTATGAGTGAGCTTTAGTGGTTTGTTAGTCTTATCTAGATGAAGCCAATTTGTTAATTTGTTTCAAAATTGAGAAATTAGTTTGTAACTTTGTACACTTTCATGCCTTGGCTAATGCATTATTGCATGGAAAGCTAGATTGCCTTATTTTTTTTCTTTGAAAGAAAAAATTCTCATAGCATTTCGTTTTCCTTCCAAAGATTTATCTTCTGAAATAGATTAGTATTTTAATCTAATTCTGTTGTATTACCCATGAACCATGAACCAAAGCTAGAAGAGCTTCACTATCTTCCCCAACATTAAAGGGAAATACACCATGGAAAGTCAAACCTTATTTGATGTCTGCTGGTAAAATTAGACAAAAGCAGTGTTCAGAGAATGAGAACCCAAATTCAACACCAGAAAATAACATTGCAAACCTAGAATTGAAAATGAAAACAATTGTTATTGATGATGTTGAAGTTTTCTCTACTCCAAAATGGTTATTCAATAGTCGAGATAACATGGAAGCTTCACAAAACTCCCTGCCACATGTTTTTACAGGAACACCGATGAATGGTGCTGATATTAATGCAATCCATTCAAATCCAAAGCATTGAAATAATAGAATAACAAAACCCATGGAAGCTTTCTCAACACCTCAGATATAGAAATTTTCTGTCAAACCATGGTCCATGATGTAGAAAATCTTTTCTTAGTGATCACCTTATACAACTTACCTTTTTTTTCCCAAAGAAAAAAGAAAGTTCTATGCTATTTATTAAAATCAATAGAACCTTTCTGATTACATTATGGAGCAAAGTCCATTTTCAAGGAGACTTTGCACGGTATTTATATAAAGTATGGATACAGAAGGTCCTAGCAGAGAATTTCTATGAGCAAGCCCTTGAGATGGAGCCATGTAATCCTCAATTGTTGGGGGAGTATGCTGAATTTGTTTGGACTTTGATGGGAGATGAAGAGAAAGCATAATTTTTTTTCAATGCAGCTCTGCAGGAAGATTGTAATGACCCAACTATACATGGGAGTTATGCACTATTTATGTGGTGAAGAGAAATATGATTAGCTATACATATATATACACACAACATGGTAATATACGCCTACACTGATAAATATTTCTTTCTATGATGGGTAAAAAATTAATGTTTTTCTCTATAAAACTAAGAAATGAACATTGGGTCAAATGGCAAGTCCTTCAAATTGGAAATTCCTACTCTTGGGTTATACTATCAGCCAATGTTGCCCAGGTTAGTAGCCAAATCCAAAATCATGTTGGTTATATCAATATGATGTCCTAAACTTGTCTTCCTGTGAGATTATGCTTGAAGAGATCCTCCTATGCTATACCAAAATATTGAGTATATTACCAATAGCATTACAAGAAGTGGGGTGTGCACTGCAACACATTACGTATATAGTAAGAATAAGAAAATGAATGATAACGATATCTAATTATACCAATGGTCATGTAGGCCCTTAAGTAATTCATTAATAATTATAATGGATAATGAATACTACAATGCAATGATGCAGGTGTCTATAATGCGACAAGCTGATAAATAAAATATTACATTACCCTATCTAATAATGGGTTCAGAATGACCTCAAGTAATCAGCAATGAAAACATGAAAATCATTTTTAAAGAAGAATTGTGTTTTATTTCGTTACATTTTTTTCTTATTTTATAAGAAAATCAACAAATACTATCCATAGTAGGTAATTCTGAGTTGTAGAGATGAAATCATGACTGTTAATCATAAAATTGGATTTTTGAAGAATGAAGAAACAAGTTTTAACATAATATAAATAATTTATTACAGATGAACAGAGTCCAACAAGCTTCTGACCTTCACCTTAGTGTCACCTTTAAGTTAAAAGCCCGTACTGGTTTGACTGGTGGTTTAAGGTATTAATACACCTTTTTGTAAGTTGTTGATAAGGTATTAATACACCTTTTCATAAGTTGTTCATCAAGTTTATGATATTTTAGTAGAGAAGGGACTTCTCTGCAATGCTGATTTCAGAAAAAGTCACAGAAGAGATTTCAAAACTAAATCAAGGTTAGTTTGGTATGTTTTAGGCTTTCATTGGATGATTTTGAAATGATTTATAATCGATTCGCATTGGCTACATACATCAGTGAATTTTAATAAGTATTGTATTCAACCACAAAAGGAGTCTACAATATCTTAGAATATTTCTCTAGTAATTTAAAAAATAAGTGAAATCAGTTCAATTTAATCACTAATCACCTTCCATTAAAATGCTAATCAGCAAAGGTGTGAATTCATGATTGTTCAGTAAGTGAAAATGATAAATTTTATTTACACATGAACACAACCTAAAAAACAAGAACCAAGTACATCACAGATTGATCTAAGAGGATGAAAACCTGCCTAAATATATTCCCCCCCATTGATAAGAACACTCTAGCTTAACAACTTTCAAACTTGGAACAAAACTCAACTGGTTTCATAAGAACATCACAAATTGGTCTAGGAGGATGAAAAACTGCCTAAATATATTTCCCCCCATTGATAAGAACACTTTAGCTTAACAAATTTCAAACTTGGAACAAAACTCAACTGGTTTCCTAATTACAACACAGATTGGCCCAGGAGGATGAAAACCTGCCTAAATATATTTTCCTTCATTGATAATAAAAATTTATCTTAACAACTTTCAAACTTGGAACAAAAATCAATTGGTTTCTTAAGGAATTAAACTCCACTTTCTTTACAAGGTTTAAGACAAATATTTGAAACCATGAAAGCATGCCAATTAGCTGGATAAACCATTTCTCTAGCCTTGTTTTGATGTTTCTATGCTATATCTTCTATGTTTGCTTGTCAAAATGATATTCATTATTTTAGATGACATTTAAAATTCTTGTTTTTAATGGTCCATGGCTATTTTAAATTGATGTCTCCTTTCTTAATTGACAGTGAGAGTTCAAATTATTTAAGCTTATTTACATCAATATGGATGTATTTCAAGGTACTCAGACAAAATTAAAATGGAAAGTACTAAGATTTAGGATTTTATAGCCACTTGTGGTTCATTCATGTTAATGTGTAATTGATTTTACCATATGTCCTCTTGCTTTCTCGAATATAGTCTTGGACGAGTACACAACACCAACTTCAAATGGTATTAGATATGCAATTAAATTTTTCTACCTCTTTTTCTAAAATCTGGTGCCCTCTGATTTCAAAATTTTGCATTTCGTGCATGAAATTCACATGACACCATCTGCTAGGGGTGAGGATGAATTCTACTGTATTTTCCAAATCCCATTTATTGCCTATTTATGACTGTTTCACATACCTTACGAGACATTATTCTCCGTCTTATGGATATGCATTCATTCTAATGTTCATCTGAACAAACCGCCTATATTAAACTCCTATACAAAGCCAACTATACTAGTTATCCTTAGTGAAAGAAAGCATCCCTTTAAATGTCTGCATAGGAAGGAGTATCTATTTCTTCTTCTTTGGAATTCTGTCACCCAGCCTAATGAGCTCTGTTCTTCAGTGTGTTGTAAATACCTGTGGATAGATCTATCCTTCTTGTGTTTCAAATGGTAAGGTAGGGCTGTTTAAAACATGTTCTAAGTACTTCTCTGCCATACATTTAACAACTCAAAAGGATTAATAGAGAAATAATATAACAGAGTGTTGGAGTAGGGTCCCGCAGCTACCGGAGAAGCTGCCATTTTGGTGGATAGATAGTTTTGCGGAGATATAAGAGATAAGGTAAAGCTACGATGCCATAGCATGTTTCTAGCTGCAGATCAGAGCCGAAAACTGTGACTATTATGACAGAGAAGTCAAAGGAGACGATAGTACCTCAGTGGCCGAGAAGAGAGAGCTAACCCACTGCATTCAAGGCAGTGGCGGAAGACAGGAGGGCTCAGCTACCCTCATAAAGGAAAAAGGGGCAACGAGGCCAAGGAATTGAAGACGAAGGACAGAAAGGGAAGCGGTGCATAGTACCCATGGTCAGTGCTGGGAAGCATGGAAGACTACAGAGAGCAGTGGTGTGACGGAAAGCGGCAGTTCGAGTACAGATAGACTGACTGTCACTAGTTAGGGTTTTTGGGTTACTGTTGGGACAGGCCCACATTGTTGTAATGGCGAGACCTTTGGGCCGCCTATAAAGGGATGTATTTTGTATTGTAAAAGGTTAGCTAGTAGGCCAGTTGATTAGCTATTCAGAAAAATAGAGTCAATTAGTGTGTTAGCTCATAGTTGTATTGTGATAGAGTCGAGCTTTGGTCCTGTTATTCCAGTTGTAAAATCTTACTGTAACCAGTAGCTGGCTCATAGAAGCATGTAAGTAACAATCCGCAGGGATTGACAGAGAGACAGAGAGAGAGAGAATATTGTAAGAAGGAAATATAGAGGAAGAGAAGAGATCTAGGAGAGAAGGGCTCCCGGCAGTGAGTGCGGAGTTGCCCAGAAGATCTCTAGTTGCACATAGGTTGCAGCAGAACTGTGTACTCTCTCTCAAGTTATAATAAACACAGTTCTGTGGATGCAACTTCTACCCTAGAAGTGAACCACGTAAAACAAGTGTGTTATGTGATTGTTTCATGTGATTGCACTTTACTTAGTTGATATCTGTTATCTGTTACATGATTGTTGTATATCAGTTAGTAAATGTCTGTATGTATCATTCAGTTACAGCATTATAGAAGGTTAAAGATGGGTTTACATGTATCAAGTATCTGGATATGAGTTTATCAGTACTTGTTCCACACAGTAATAAGTCATTCTGTTAGAGTGTTTCCAATATACTTCTTCGAACAGTCAAGTATAAGTTGAGGAAGATTGTGTGAACTGTGGAAGTTCATGTCAGAGTGTTTAATATCTTGTTGAAAGTCATCCAAGTCGTTCCACCCAGTGTGATCGCCTTTGGATCGTGAGGGTCACAGTGGGCCGTATTATAGTAGATATCATGTTGACAGTAGGTGATATCACACCAAAAGAGGAGCTGCGGTGTGAGATAGCATAGATCGCGGGTTAAGAGGAAGAGAGAGTTGCGCATCACCAAAGTCACTGCGATGCGATAGGAGCCCTTCCCCTGTCAGAACCCGCGAGTAAAAGAGATTGCATGTCACAGAGTAATATCTCGCTGGCTAAGAAGAGCTGCGAGACCCCAGGATGCTACAGAACCTGGTCGAAGACACTTGAGTCTTTGGCCAACCCATTAGAATCACTTCAGGTATGACTTCAGGCCGCTCCACGGTCTGTCGCCGAAAGGGCCGGTGAGCTAGGGGTGTTGTTGGTACATTACAGTAAACCCAGGTCTGCCCATAGAACCAACAGATTATTTAGTTGCCGGTTTTGAACAAACTGAGCACTGATGTTCTGTTGGCATCCTACTAGAGACGAACTCAACCAGTGGCTTGGGTCTAAGGAGAAATATTTTTCTGAACAAGAGAACAAGAGTCCTAGACTAAGTACAGCGGACTGGTTACAAAAACATATCTTCACTGATATACATATGATATTTTTTGCGACCTATGGAAATGAGCTGTACGACTGGTTATCAAAGTTGACTGATCAGAGCATATTCAGAAAGAAGAGAAACATTGTCTGGACACCAGAGCTAATTCAGAACATGAAGAGCATAGACAACCCCATTACACGAGCAGTAGACTTCTGGCTTGCGAGTGTGCTAGAAGGCTTTGTCATAGAGTTTGCATTTGAACAGAGAAAAAGCTTCAGCGAGGCTGAGCGGTACTTCTTCAAAGGATATCGCGGTAAGTACCTAAACTATTTAAACTTGTCCATTAAAATGTTATTATATGAAAAAGGAGTAATGGATATAGTTTCAGACCATTAAGTTAAGAAATTATGATGTCACAAGTGTTTGAGAGAGATTTTGATGACATTGGACGTACACGTAGTGGAAAGAAATATAAAGTAGATTTCAGATCTCCCATATTTGCAGACAGTTTAGATAATACTAGACAACAGAGTCATAGTAATACAGAAAGAACATAAGGGGGTATCCCTTACCACCCTTATACCCCACAGAAAAAGACCAGGACTCAGAACAATCCCATAGGAACTCCATCTAGTAGTTCACAGACAGTACATACTATCGCTACATCACCTCTACCTACACTGCCGAGTGGTAGTAACACAACAAATCAACATCCGCCACGCAGAAATAGAATGAGGGATGGTATGAAGCCACCTTCCTTTAATGGTAAAGGGGAATAAGACCTAGAGCAACACTGGTTTCTATGTGAAGCCGTGTGGACCATTAAAGGACTCCAAGATGATAATATTAAACTTGTATAGTTGGTCAGCACACTTAGGGAATGAGCCTTAACATGGTATATGAAGTATATCTCAGCGATACCCAGAACACTTATACAGGTCAGGACCACCATGATAAAAGAGTTTAAGAAACCTAAGTCCGAGTCGTAGTGTATCACAGAGCTCAAAGACATTAAACAGTTACCTACAGAGTCAGTATGGGACTTTGACCAGAAATTCAAAGCTCTCATAGACCAAGTTAGCTTTGAGTTTTCCCAGGAGCAGCACAAGGAATGGTTTATTGTAGCACTGCTCCCTCACATCAGACTGCCATTAATGCAATAGAAAATCCAGACGCAGGATGACACGTTGGAGATGGCGATGAAACTAGAGGCATCACCTCTAGCTGAAACCAACACAGGTATGACAAACCTACAAAACCAGTTAGCAAATCTCATGTTACAGATGCATGAGATTAGAAAAGGAAAAGAGATTGCACAAGACATATGGTGTATCAAGTGTAAATCACAAGGCCATACTAAAGAAAACTGTCCAGTATTTGTTGAATACTTAGCATGTGGGGCACCTAACCCCTTAGCACAGACACAAGGGCCATGGTGTAAACTATGCAGAACAAGAGGACATCTACCTCAGCAATGCCCTATGCTTCAGAAGTATATACAGACACCTAAGAACTTATAATGTATTTTTTGTAAGTCAGTAGGACACGATCACCATACCTGTAGAGCATATGATCTCATGTTAGATAGACAACATGACTTGTACAGAGTCCAATCGGATACATAGGGTCCAACAGCAGGACCACAGCATGATCTGGCTCATGTTGGCTGTGGAGGAGGATTCAGAGGACGAGGCCATGGAGGAGGCTTTGGCCATGGCCATGGACCAGTCACTTGTTACAACTATGGAGTTGTAGGACATTATGCTAGGGACTGTTAGAGCCCCACTACGACATGTAATTATTGCAAATCTTATGATCACGCTATAGAAGAATGTCCTACCTTGATAGCTAAGATCAGAGAACCTAAGCCAGTAGTACACCAGAACATTCAGCTTATCGCTGCTGAGCAGAAAGAGACAGAACCAAGAGTCAACATTGTGACTCGCAGCGGTGTTTCCACCAGTGGGACATCGCTGGATAGTGAAAATAACACAGGATCAGAGTGGGTGCGCAAAGCTACTAATAAATCAACACCACTCAACCTGCAGAAAAATAAAGAAACATTTCAGGAAGCTAAAAATTTCTTTGATGAACCTATGCAATCAGGATCACAGGTACAGCCATCTAGGGGTGTACCATAGCAAGCACCTTGTGGCCTTATTCCTGTGGAGACATTACAGGCTACCACATCAGGAAGATGCGATGAGGATGAGTCGATAAGAAGCATACAATCCTTCCTGTGGAGTTGTCTAAAACTCATGAGAAATAAGAAAGCTATCAGAGAGCTTCAGTGCATCATAGATCAGTACCCACCATCTTCTTCCGTGAGCAGTACGCAGCGTGCTTTTCATAACATTATGGGCCATACAAGAACAGGAAGAGAGACGCGACTCACAGCATAGGTTGGAGAATTTGAAATGGATGAGGTGATCCTAGATCTAGGATCAGAGGTAAACGTTCTGACTAAGCAGACATGGGAACAGATGGGTAGCCCTGAGTTAGTCAGATCGCCTATCCATTTGAGATTAGCTAATCAATAGAGGGTATCGCCACTAGGTCGACTACTGCAGGTGCCAGTTGACATTGACGGAGTTTGTAGCTTTGCATACTTTGAAGTTATAGAAATTATTGGTGATAGTAGACCATATCCAGCATTACTAGGCATTGATTGGGTGATTGGTAACATGGCCGTTATCAACCTAAAGAGAAGACAAATGACCTTTGAGGATGCGCAGATCAGGGTCATCGCACCGTTGGATCCTCTCTAGGGTCCTAGATACATTGAACCTATCCGAGCAGAGGATGAGGCACGTAACATGGAGAGTCTCTATCAGATGATTGCGAACTAGAATGACTACATCAATCCAACCGCAGAAGGGAACATTAGTTGGCGATGCGACAAATCATGTGCATCGGATTCGGATGTTGGTCTAGAGAACTAGCAGAACAGAATTTATGAAGTCTTAGCTCGCAGATGTGCATATCTGACTAAATCACTATGATGGATCGGAGCAGAGCTTAAGGACATTTCATTGTTTGATGGCTTAGCGGATGTCAACAATTTTTTATACCAGTTTGAACAACAAGTTCCTCGCGAGCAGAGGATGGCAGCTATGGACCTTGCAGTACGATCCACACCTGCAAGATGGTGGCATGCACATAAAGAGACTATCGCATCATGGGACGATCTTAAGAGATTGATGGCGATCAGATTCTCTACTAACAGGGAGTATGTCCAGCAGAAATACACAGGAGAAAGTGACCCTAGGTCGCATATTCATATTTGTGAACATAATTGGTTGGAAAGTCCCGAGGATGAATGGGTTCACCGATTCATTCACACTTTGGATCCAATTCCAAAGAACTGGTACACAGAGACTGAGTTGTGCAGAGGAACAACTACATGGCCACTTATGATAGACAAATTTGAACTCACTTTCGCTTTTGAATCTGAGTACCCAAGCATTAATCAGGCTTTAGACATTATAAAGATTAAGATCTTTGAGGACTCTACCCTACCAGTGTCAGCTCAACCTAAGTGGGCCATCCAGTTAGAAGAGGCGCTCGAGTGATATAACTTTGCATCAGAACCAGAGGAGGAGGACGAGGACCCTTGCTACATCAACATTCCAGAGTCAGAAGGGACTTGCGATGTTGATGGACCGAATCTAGAGACTCCAGCTATCACAGATCCTATCAATATTAAGAAGATCAACATTGGCACAGACATAGAACCAAAGTTTGCATCCATTGGAGACTATTGGGACGATGAAACAGTAGGACAGATTGTAGACTTGCTACATGACTATCAAGACCTATTTCCCACCAAGTTCACAGAGATGAAGGGAATAGTTGGAGACCTGGGAGTAAAGAGGATACCATTGAAAGAGGATGCTAGACCAGTTAAGCAGCGTCCATACAAATTAAATCCATGCTATAAAGAAAAAGTTAAGGATGAGATCGATAAGATGCTAGTAGCAGGCATCATTGAGCTCGTAGAAGAGAGTGAATGGGTTATTCCCATGGTCGTCCAAGAAAAGAAAACCAAAGGAGACATCAGGATCTGTGTCGAATTGCATAAACTCAACGATGCATCACTTCATGATCCATTTTCGACACCTTTCACTGATGAAGTACTAGACAATGTGGGAGGACAGGAGGTCTACTCCTTCACTGATGGCTTTTCAGGCTATCACCAGATCAGAATCCATCTAGAAGATCGATCTAAGACCACTTTTACGACAGAATGGGGCTCGTTCTAGTATACGGTAATGCCCTTTGGTCTTAAGAATGCACCAGCTATCTTTTCTAGAGTAGTAGTAGTTGTATTTAAAGAATACATCCACAAATTCTTAGAGGTTTATTTTGATGATTGGACTGTATTTGGATTAATCGACAAGCACATAGGAGATTTAAGATTAATGTTAGAGAAATGTAGGCAGTACCAGATTTCTTTGAACTTGAAAAAAGTGTATATTCTGTGTGCCATTTGGTATTTTGTTGGGTCATATTGTCTGTAGACAAGGCTTGATGGTAGATCCCGCAAAGATTGCCATCATTGTAAACCTTACAGTACCCAACTCAGTCAAGCAGTTGAGGACAGTACTTGTTCATAACAGGTACGACATGAAATTTATCAAGGGTTATGCAAATATCACAACACATATGGAAAAGTTGTTAAAGAAAGATGTAAAATTCCTATGGAATGAGGAATTCCAGAAAAGTCTAGACACACTTAAAGAGAATATGGTTACAACACCCATCTTATTATTCCCAGACTGGACCAAGCCATTTCATGTACATGTGGATGCATCTAGCATCGCACTGGGGATCGTCTTAACACAGCCAAGAGAAGGAGGTATCGATCACCCTATCACATACTCAAGCAGAAAACTATCCACCGCAGAAAAGAACTACACCACTACAGAAAGAGAAGGATTATCCATGGTGTATTCCCTACAGAAATTCAGGCACTACCTGTTAGGTGCCTCATTCAAGATTTTCACTGACCATTCCGCTTTGAAGTACTTGGTCAATAAGCCAGTGTCAGGGGGACGAATCTGCAGATGGTTACTCCTATTTCAGGAGTATGATTTTGAAATCATTGTGAAACCAGGAAGATTAAATGCCAGACTAGATCATTTGTCGAGGATAGACTCAGGAGAAGAGCCAAGTAACCTAGAGGACAACTTTCCCGATGCGCAATTGTTTTCTATTCAGATCGTAGACGAGTACTATGTTGATATCATTCACTTTCTCACTATAGGATGGGCACCTGTTGAGTTTACTAAGCATCAAAAGAAACAGTTGGTTGTTAAAGCAGCAGAATTCACCTTGATCGCAGGATAACTATACAAGTTAGGTCGAGATGAATTCCTGCGCAGATGCATCATGCCACACGAGAAAGAGGTCATTGTCAGAGAAACACATTCCAGTACCACAGGAGGACATTTCGCAGGAAAGCCGACTGTGCAGAAAATCCTGACCGCAGGATTGTGGTGGCCTACTTTGCATAAGGATACTAAGGAATTTTGCAGATGCTGCGATATCTGCCAGAGGGTAGGAAAACCTTCGCGGAGAGATGAAATGCTGCTGCGACCACAGATTACACTGCGTGCATTTGACAAGTGGGCTATAGACTTTGTGGGTCCTATCAACCCACCAGGAAAATGAACTGGTGCGAGATACACCATCACAAGAACAGAATACCTCACTAGATGGGCAGAGGCTAAAGCAGTAAGAAATTGTGATGCTGCTACAGCTGCACAGTTCCTCTTTGAGAACATCATCAGTAGATTTGGATGTCCAGTAATTTTGATGAGAGACCAAGGCACCCATTTCTTGAACTACACTATTGAGGCCTTGACAGAAGAATTCCAGATACAACACCATAAGAGCACTCCCTACCACCCGCAAGCTAATGGTACGATGGAGGCGTTTAACAAGATTCTAGAAAATGCTCTTACTAAGATCTGCAATAGCCAAAGGAATGATTGGGACCTCAGAGTTAACACTGTGTTATGGGCGTATAGGACGACATGCAAGAAACTTACAGGACATACACCTTTCCACTTGGTGTATGGACAAGAGGCTGTTATTCCTATGGAGTATATTATTCCCAGTATAAGAATTGATCAGATCATCATGATGACAGATGCAAACATGACAAATGAGAGGCTAGCGCAGCTACTTGCCTTAGAGGAAGATAGGTCCATTGCAGGATTCCATCAGAAAGTGCAGAAGGCACGAGAGAAAGCTTGGCATGACAGGCATGTCAAGAACAAGATTTTTCAGATAGGAGACCTAGTCCTCCTCTATGACAGTAAGTTTGTGAAGTTTCCAGGAAAATTCAAGACGCACTGGTTGGGACCATACCAGATTCAGCAAGTTACAGATGGAGGAGCCGTTCAGCTCAGCAAATTGAACGGGGAGCTTCTTCCCACTTTTATTAATGGCAGTAGGCTTAAGCTTTACAATGCTAGCCACTCCATTTCCCAGCCTTAACTCAGACAAGTCATGAGAGTGCAGATGTCTAGTGTAGTTGAAAGGAGGCATCGCACCGGTAGTTAGTCTACACCGGCAGGTAAAAAGTAGTCGCATGAGGAGAATTTTTCAGTTGAAAAAAAAAACGCTTAAGTTTGTTTTGAACAGGTGATGCGGTGTGACATCGCGGTAAGGCGATGATTCCCTGTGCCACGTATCCAGTTTTGAAAAAGGATAGAGGGCCAGTCAATTCACCTTCTGACAGGCAGTGAATGAATAAATGACCGGTATACCTTACCGTAGATTTGGTAACAGCATATTAAATTTTCCATATTTAGTAAATCTTCGACGAGACCGACGCCTGCACACAGGTTTCGAGGGAAATTTGATCGGATTTCAGCATTTAATGAGGATTGAAATGACAGGTATGGTCTCGTCCATGCAATTAATACCGCCGACGGGTTCAACCTAGATAACTGTTGCGTCCGGGAGTATAGCCTTCAGCATAAAAGCAAAGATCATTCATTTAGGATGGTTACTTTTGCAAAGAGCCGAGAGATATAGACTAAGTTTTTAAGTTTTCCCTGTGCAGAGCTAATTTCATTACAGAGTGCTGTGATTTCCCTATTTTGTAGCCATTGCCAACCCAAAGAATTGCACTGAGTGGGTTCTGTCCGAGGAGGAACCTTTAGAAGACATTGTGAGACGCTTCGAGCGTGGAGGCCTTGTGTCCGCTATGGTGACACCACCCAAGGGTATGAAACCGAGTTCATCACAGGCCAGACAGCTACCAAGGATGAGGAGCTAATCTCAGATAACAAAATAATCCAGTCCAGAGCAGGAGGAAGAAGTTCATAGCGCACTAGACTACATTGTGCCACGAGTTGATGGCACACCAGAGGTAAACATTCCCAAGAGTGGTAAGTTTCTTATTCCCATACCACCGATTGATTCTCGAGTAAAGGAAGATGGATATCTATTAGGATATGTCTCTGTTGTTAAATTTGTATATTATAACCTGGGAGATAGTAAGACATATCCTCAGTTCCGGCCGGATCAGTATCTTACGATTCAGAAGAACCCGAGGACAGGTATAGATGAATATGTTCCTATGGAACATGTCCAGATTCTTGAGTGCTCAGGTTTGCTCAATTTGTTGAGAATACCACATTTTGGACGAGGTGCAGAGGTTAATGCCGTGGTGCGCATCCTACTTTCTTGTGTACATGGAGGTTACCTCTGGCTAGGTAACAAGGTCGACCTGAACATTGACCTGATACATCTCATCACCGGGATATCCAAGACTGGTAAGGACCCTAAGACACATATAACAGGAAAGACCAAGGATTCCAAGCTACCACCAGCCCTAGTTACCAAGTATAATCTACAGAGAGGAGGACGGGCTTATGATATCGCAAGCTTAACAAACAATACACTCAGATTTATAGCCAGTCTTCTTGCAGGCAGACTGCTAACCAAGGTTCACCCAAAGGAAGTCACAGGATCAGTAATTCACCTTGCCACACAAGTTGCAGAAGGTGTGACAGTTCAATTGGTGTTTATTTTTGTTAAATATTTTTCAGCAAGATTGTTTAACTACCCAGGATGAAGCAAACCACCCCTTCCATTTCTCGTGTTTGCTTATACTATGTGCATTTGTCGGGTGGAAGGAGCCTCCCCATACTCAGTTTCGACAGCTAGCAAGCAGCGAGCCCAGAGGCACGCGCTATACCAACTTATGGGAGACCAGCAGCCCAGCCAAGAAAAAGAACAATACGATAGTATTCTATGAATACTATAAACTGTTGAAGAGAATCATCCAAGAAACGTCGTGGATCAGTACAGAGACTATGGACATATATGATAACCGGCTGGATTTTATGTCCGACCGCCATAGAATCTACCTGAGGCCAAAGAGGTCTAGAAGGGACGATTGGGCTAATGGTTGGTTCAGAATGACAGTGCAGGATGTTGTAGATGTCATTAAATACTTTGACGACGAGTGGAAACAAGCATTAGAGGATACCACACCACCACCATCAGGTACCGCATAGACAGACCCATCGGACAAAGGCAAAGACAAAGTGGGGTCCCAAACGCAGGATACAACAGAAGTGCCACTACTGGGAGAAAAGAGGAAAGACCCACATCAAGTGCCACCAGAGGCACATACGACAAAGGATGGAAAAGATGGGACACCAAAGGCACAGAAGAGGAAAAAGCAGAAAGCCTCAAAACTACCTTTGAAGACTGCATTGACATATGATGACTACGAACAAATTGCAGCAAGACTAAAGGATGAAATGGATGACACATTTCAAGTGATGCAGGAATTGCAGGGAAAGCTACAGGGGGCGATAGATCAGCAGCTTTTGGAGTTAAAAACACTAACCGAGAAGACTGCCACGATCCACACTCAGTTATCCCAGACGCCCGCAGGAGAAAGTTCAAAACAAGCGATTTCCCGCGAGGAAATCTTGGCAAAAGATCGCATCAATACAGTCTTGATACCACCAGGGAGCATTCGATTCCCTGCTTCAATGATGGATGTACAGATACAGATTAGGAAACCTGTCAAGGTTAACCTCACAGAGTTTCATGTTGATCAATTATAGATGATCCAGCAGCAGCTAAGTGCAGAACTCAGAGATAGAGAGCTTGTGACTTATAAACAGAACCAGTAGCTGAGACAAAATAATGCAGCACTCACCACAACTTTTTAGACAAAGGCGGAGGAGTTGAGAACATATGAAGAAAGAGAACAGGATCTTGTAGAAGGAACAAGTCGACGAAGTCGACTTGAACGAAGACCAACTTAGTCTATCAGCCGACTAAGTCGATGGGCCGACCTAAGTGATCAGCCGACTAAGTCAGTCGGCCGACTAAACTAGAGAATTAGTCGGTTAAACTAAAAGTCGTGTCGGTTCACCGAACTGACAGGTAGTTATTTTGTAATTGTCTGTATATTGTATATATTAGGATGTTGAGCCAAACAAGAACTCAGTTCATTTCTCTGCCTTGTATGAACTCATTGCTATAATATAATCTGTTTTCCTATTTGTTCTGATCTCTTGTCTCTGATTTATAGTTATGTATGTTTAGTATGTATTATTGGTAACCTTATGTGATCTGTGATATTAAAACATTGGTTCCATTGCTGGTAGTACATGTCTAAAATATATGCTCACATATGATACCAGAGCAGGAGATCAAGGAATGGTGGGACCGTAAAGTTGCGAACTAATTGCAAAATTACGCAAGAAGAAACAGATTAACAGTTGCTGAAGCCAAAGCAAGATTTTTCACAGAGACACATGAAAAATTCATCGAGTCTATGCCACAATTTTTGAAGCAGCTTCTGGATGAGAAAGCCAGACGGGACTAAAGAAGAGCAGTTGCTAGATAAACTATTCCAAGGAGGACGAACGAATTTGTCGGAGTGGTTTGAGAAAATCACCGATGAATTATGTGAGGAGAAAGCGGTCGAAGACAGGACGTCAGTGGAAACTGTCAAATCGAAATTCTACACAGATTTCACCGAACAATTCTTGTGCTCCTTGCCGACCTTGCTGTTCGAATTCCTGATAGAGAACGGAGCAGGAGACATCGTCGAACCTAGACCACCACTGTGCAAACAGCCAGCAAACACCAACTGGGCGGAGAAGCAGAGGAAGTGGGAAAAGTTCATTGCAGAAAGAGAGTGGGAATACTTTCTGAGCAAGTGATTTGAACTATACGGGATTTTTAAAACGCGTCGGGTAGGCTATGGGGGGGTAGCTGGTCATGTGTCGGAGTTAGAGTATAGTGGATCCTAGTCAGCCTAAAAGAGGAGCCGTCACCAGTAATGAAAAGTCAACCGTAGAGGACCTGAAGAAAAGTAGTACTGTATGAAAGTATGTCGGACACACAGAGGATTGAAAGGGATGAAAGACAGAAGAGAAGGGAAGCCAGACGTGAACGAGCCGCAGGGCTGCATAATGAACAAAACCCTAGGGAGAACGACCATGAAGAGAATCCACCAGAGTCGGGGCATGACCGACGAGAAGAGGGCGTAGAACAAAAGGTGTCCCCTACAGAGGAAGAAGTGTGGATAGAGTAGCCAGAAGCTCTCCAAATAAGCGCTCCCGATGACAGAATAACCCTTTCCCCGACAAATCCACATACTAGAATCCAGACTATTATCGAAGATGATCTACGACTACGAGTTGGTGACTACAGCATATGGAGTCGACTAGGCGATGAAACATACACGGGTCGACACCTTATCATACATCTACTGCTCGAGGGAAACTGGGTAATGTTTCAGGCAGCACCCTCCCTCCAAAGTATCCACTTTCTCTTACCGACGCAGGAAGGAGAGCCCCCCCACCAAGTACAGCTTTTGAATAACTTGAACAAGCAGACCTGCGCACACAAAGTTGCAGTGGACCATCGACAGTAGAAATCCACAACAACCCACTCTACGTCGAAGACGAATCGACCACAGACGGAAGCACAAGTTTCGTTGACAAAAACCCCGTAGGCACGACTATATCAATAAACCCACCACTTTCACCTCCACCCCCACCTCCACCTCCGCTGACTTATGAGAGCAGTGAAAGTGATTCAGACATGGGTCACGGCTCAGCTCACATTCCTCTCTACGAGGGGGATGAAGACCCCAGACGACATTGGTTCATCTACGAGTTGACCTGGGAAGCAAAACAGGTGACGGATGAAGACCGACAGATGGCTCAGTTCGCTGGAGCCTTACGGAAAAGGGCCTTGACATGGTACATGACCTTTTCGAAAAGGAAGCCTAGAGCAATGAAAGATGAGATTAAAGCACAGTTCTTATCATTTTTTAAGACCCCAGACGCCAAGCACCTGGCTGCCAAAAAGCTTAAAACAACGCAACAAAAGCCAGGGGAGACAGTCTGCGACTACGAAAAATGTTGGAAGGACCTATTAAGCCAATTATATTATGTTATTGATGAACAACTACTAATTCAATGGTTCCTTGCAGGATTATCATAGAAAGTACGACGACATATCAGTCTAGAAACGTTCAAGACATATGAAGATGCGCTGACCAAAGCTCTGCAGGTGGAAATGGACGAAGACATACCTACGTACCCGACGGACCACAGGTTAGAGGAACAGCTCAAGAATGTACATAAGTCCTTGAAAGAACTGACCCTCAAGAATCAAGAAATCTGGTGTACTAAATCTTCTATGTCCGGACACACAAAAGATAATTGTCGACACGAATACAGTCGACAAGATGTCCGCTTTGTATAAACCAAAGTGTTTTGCGACATTTGCTAGGAGCATAGAGATCATTCTACAAAATATTGTCCGTTTAACATGAAAAACGCAAAGGCTTCCTGGTGCGCCATCTGTGAGACTAAAAGTCATAACACGGCTGACTGTTAGTTAAACCTGAAAAACCGATAGAACTATCAGGCGGTCTACCAAACGAATGCAGTAGCGCAAAACAATGAGCAAGATAATAAAAACAACCAGAACGGGAAAAGGAACATTGGTCGACGATATGAGCGCCGGTACGACAATCGACGACAAGGGTTTGGAGGAAGAGGTCGATTCGTCGGGAATCGTGACATACGAACTCGTCGACCCACCCAGTGCGTCATATGTTATAAAGAAGGGCACCGATACGTAGACTGTCCATACAAGGACATAATTGATCTTAAATTCTGTACATATTGTGGAGTAGGCAATCACTCATTGGAGGATTGTCCTACGATGCTAGAAAAAATCAATACAAAGAAGAATGTTAATGTCTTGTCTTTTGTACAAAAACATGATGTGCTAACTACTAAGAATTTACATATTGTTACATGACAAGGCACAAAAACAGGGCCTGATAACCCGTAAATTAGCAAGATTAAAGACACAAATTCTTATCTTGACCCTATAACACAAAAACACACATATCAAGAAGCAACACACATATTTCAAGACATCGCACAAAAAGAAGATCTCATTAGCAGTTGACCTAACACAGTATAGCAATTAATCTATCTCACTCAAACAGACCAATCTGTAGCCCAATTCATTGATTTATTGCATCAAATAAAAAGTACTAATCCCGAAAAACAAACTAAGAGCATATGCAGCCTAAACCAAAAAGAAAAAAATGATGTCGACCCACTTGTCGACCTGGAAATCGAAGGGTTCCATGTCTGACAAGTAGTTCTTGATTTCGGATCTCAGGTAAATATCATGACTCAAGATACATGGGAAAAGATGGGAAGACCGCGACTTTATGAGTCAGGCATCTACCTAAAACTCGCCTACCAAGGTCTCATTGAACCCATTGGGGTTTGGAAAAATGTCGACACGACCATCAAAGGAATATCAACTAAGGTTGATTTTGAAATTATCGACCCAAAAGAAGGCTCTAATTCCTTCCTAGCACTAGTTGGTCGGCCTTGGGGACGGAAAATGAAAGCCTCCATATCCTTAGACAAAGAATGGATTAATTTAAAAGGAAATGGTCACAAAGTCATTGTACCCATTAATCCTTCCCAAGGAGCACCTTGGACTGAACCGATTGATGAGGAAGTCGATATCAAACAACTATATCAGATCCAAAACAATACGGACTACACAGAGCCCAACATCCATGGACAAATTTACTTAGGTGACCAAGACTCCATCGGTTATAATTCAGATGCTGAATTATATGATTGGGAAATGGAAAATTATGAAACACAAGAAAGAGGGTGTTGGACTATACAAAAAGTACAGAAAAAACCCACCCGACAGTGCTTCATTGTATCAATTATCCCCAAAGTATTTGAAAGGAAAGTTAGGGAACAACCCACATTACAACCAACCGGCTTACATCCTACTCAACTGCCCAGGTATAAGGAGAGATAATCCCCAATCATGCATGTCAAACAAGTATCTAAAAATATTGGAGAACATGGTCGACTTCAAAGCTTAGTGGAAACATTTACAGGTCAAGCAGCTAGATGGTGGGATACCCATCAATCAAAATTGCAGACTTGGACAACTGCTTCAACTTTCTTTGTCGAACGGTTTGGTGGAAATAAGTTAACTCAGGAAGCTCAAATCCCTATCTTTATCCAAGGTCAAAACCCAGAAGAACACATTAAGACTTGTGAAAAGGAGTGGAGAAGACTTGGATATAAAGATGAGTGAGCCTGGCCACATTTTTTTCCTTCAAACCGAGCCGAATTACCTAATAAATGGTATAAGATGGAGGAAGCTAGAGGAGAAACCTTCTTTTGGCATGAAATTAAAGAAAATTTTATTAAGGACTTCCAGTTCATACCTCAAAACAAAAAATTGGCCGAGACAACACACCACATCAAACAATTTCTCCAACCGACAGAAAAACAACCCTCCCAAGACCATCGACAAATCAAAGACTATAACAAGATACAAACTAAACCAAAATCACACTCGACACAGTTACACTTAGAAAATGAACACACAGAAGGTAAAAGCTTCAAATGGAAGACCGACCACATGGAAACAACAAAACCCATCTACTCAATCTTGAAAGTCGAGACTAGCGACAAACTAGATTTGGACAGAATGACTGCAACCGAATTCCCTGCCACATTCTCACAGTTCACAGAGGGAAGCCGACCGATCAATGAAGCTAAAGCACCGGAGTGGCTAGATGCCAAAGTGAAAACTAAGGAGGTCGACATTTCAAATGACGACCGACCAAAAATAGCCAAGATTGGTGACTACTGGAATGAACAACAGACCACTGAAATAGTGAACTTACTTAGAGAGTTCCAAGATGTCTTTGCAAGGGACTATAAAGACCTAAAAGGCTTAGTACAAGAGATGGGAGAAATGAAAATAGACACTAAACCTGATGTCCGACCTGTCAAGAAAAGACCTTACAAACTAGCTCATAAGTACAAAGAAATAGTTAAAAAGGAAATCGACAACATGTTAGCAGCAAGGATCATTTACCCCATCGATCAGTCTGAATGGGCAAGTCCCATGGTCGTACAACCAAAGAAACATGACCTGACAAGGTTGAGAATTTGTGTCGACTTTAGGAAGATTAACAAAGTAACATTAACAGACCCATTCCCAACCCCCTATGCTGATGAGATATTGAATGAAGTTGCAGGCCATGAATGTTATTCATTCACAGATGGCTTCTTAGGGTATAACCAAGTTCCCATAGCAAAAGAAGATCAAAAGAAGACAACATTTGTCTGTGAATTTGTCTCTTTTGCTTATAGAGTTATGCCTTTTGGGCTAAAGAATGCACCTGCAATGTTTTCCCGAATTGTTGTCAAGACCTTCCAAGAATATATCTATAAGACCATGGCAGTATATTTCAACAATTGGACTATATACTCCACTTTAAAAGATCACTGCACATGGCTCTGACTCATGCTGGAGAGATGTCGACAGATTCAACTCTCCTTGAATATTAAGAAGTGTATCTTTATGACCCCTATAGGGATACTCTTAGGGCATATTGTCTGTAAATATGGTATCAAAGTTGATTTTGCCAAGATTAAAATCATCCTTGACCTGAAACCACCAATAAACCCTAAACAAGTCAGGGTGTTACTTGGCCATACAGGCTATTATAGAAAGTTCATACACCACTACTCAGATATGACCTATCCTTTAGAAGAGCTACTAAAGGAAGACCAAGAATTTAAATGCACAAAGGAATGCCAGATCTCCTTCGACAAACTGAAAAGAAAACTGGTTGAAGCTCCCATACTCAAATTTCCAAATTGGTCGACCAAATTTCATGTGCATATCGATGCCTCAGGAATAGCAATCGGACCAATCCTCACTCAACCAGGGGATGATGGGATGGATTACCCTATAGTTTACAATAGTCGAAAATTAAATAAGGATGAAAGGAACTATTCGACCACTGAAAGAGAAGCCCTAGGTATGGTCTTTTCCCTCCAAAAGTATCGACATTACCTATTAGCCAACCCCTTCACATTTTATACCGACCATCAAGATTTGAAATACCTCGTCAATAAACCCCTTCATCATGGGAGAATTTGTCGCTGGCTACTTCTTTTTCAAGAATTTGAGTTCAAAGTTATTGTCTGACCAAGGAAACTAAATTTCGGGCCCGACCATCTATCACGTATAGACACAGGAGAGGAACCGACTGGAGTCGACGATGACTTTCCAGATGCACATCTATTCCGCATAGAAGCAGTACCCGAAGAAGTAGAAGAAATAGCTCAGTTCTTAGAGACAGGTCAGGCACCAGAAGGTCTGAACACCAAGAAAAAACAAATATTAGCTATGAAGGCTGCACCCTACAGCCTCATCAATGGATTTTTGTACAAAATAGGGTTAGATGACATTCTCAGAAGGTGTGTACTCGACCATGAGAGAGAACAAATCATGCACGAAGCACACTATGGACCTGCAGGAGGACACTTTCAAGCAGACACAATTGCCAAGAAAATCCAATAGTCAGGATTATGGTGGCCGACAATCCACAAATATTGCAAAAATTTCGTTAGTTGATGTGACAGATGTCAACGACTTGGTCGACCTCTACCGAGCACAGAGATGCCCTTGATATCTGTAAACCCTAGTCTAACATTTTAAATCTGGGCTATAGACTTCATAGGACCATTTCCTATCCTAGCCAAATGATCAGGTGCAAGATATATTATCACGGTAGTAGAAGGCAGTCCAGTATTCCGGGAGCCGACCAGGTTCGAGATGAACCGATTTAAACCCTTCTCACAAAAAGGAACCCTGCATGAGCTGGCACAGGGGAAATTCTTCTTGGAAAACTAGTTTCAGCAGTTGAAGGTTTGCACGATGAGGTGGAGGGTGCCCCATAACATCTGATGAAACCTCCCTGTGGAATCCCATATACAGTTAGAACTTGACCATACGTCGGTCTGGTACATGCAAGGTCAGGACCCCAAAGCCCAGGACCTCGACTACTATCCGACGGTCGATCATATTTTTCGGGAGTTGACCTGACAGGCTCAGAGAAAAATATAAATCCTCTAGGCTACCAAACAGGTCGACTTCTCCATCACAGAGCCACTTACCAACCAGGAGAAAGAGGAAGATTACGAGTTAAATCTATACATCAGCATGTTTGTGATGGAGGACACCCCGACTGAGACCACCAGTCAGGTACACATCACTATCAAACCTCAAACTACAAAGGTAGTCGACCCACATCCGACAGAACAACAAAAACCAACAGTACAACCACATCAACAAACAACCCCTTCGGCTCCAGCAACTGTCCACCCAGTTCAAATACTGACATGTGAAGTCGAGGACGCCGACCCGAAATATGCTTTATCCAAAAGCATCATTAAGAAGCTGGCCAAGGAGATAGTTGTCGCCAGAAAAAAAATCAAGGCCCAAAAACTACAACAGGGCAAGGGTAAGCGCAAGCTTCTTCTTGCTAACTCGTCTGACGATGAGGAGGAGTTAGTAGCCGCGGCCGTCGACATTGTCGAGGATGCCGCTGCAAATAAAGTATCAGTTGAAACTCAGTTTCAACGGTATCTGGATGCAGGAGCTCCGGAGGGTCAGCCAAAGAAAGTGAAAACAACACTGACGTCTGAAAACGTTGTCGACCTTGTGTCGACCCCTCCACCTCCTTCCCCGACACCTGTAGTCGAGGAGCAAGCATCAGTGCAACAGTCGGTCAGTCCCTAGAACATATATCAAAGAGCAATCCAGGAGACAGTCAAGGCCAAGGTCGACCAAGATGCTGAGCTTAAAGCTTTCTTCACGACGTTGCCTGCACTATTCCAGTCGGCCCACAAAATACAAACAACAACTCCCCTATATGCCAGCAAAAATCCCTATGCAAACATTACGGCGACATTCACCCGGAACCCACAAGGCAACGTGATTGGAGCATCACAGTATATCACGGAGCCAATCAACCTTGACACCCAGGATGACCTGCCCACTACACCCTCGGAAGGAGGTATCTCTTCCGAAGGAATCCCACAACACACTCCAGCCAACCCATCCACTCCAGTTCCTTCTCCGACCCCATCGCCTCCACCACCACCATCACCACCCCCCCCACCACCACCAGATTCACAACCAAACCCATCATAACCACATACATCTCCCCAGCCAGACGTAGTCATACTAACCCCCCAACCAGAAAACCCATCGACTTCCGTTCCCCCGACCACAGACCCAACCTCAACTGCCGAAGGCACCCAGGAGCTGGAGGCCGACAAGCACAAAAAGAAGAAAGCACATCAGACCAAAAATTCTGACCTTCGGATCAGCTTAAGGGATGCAAGTTCCCTGACTGACACAGAGGTCAGCCAACTCCTTAAAACCATGGCCAAAGAAGAAAAGCTAAGGACGGTTCAGAAAAGTAAAGAGCTTACAGCCAGAAATGCAGAAGAAGTCAAGTTTCTCGGCAAATGCAGAGATCTGGCATAGACCGTGATACTAGGCCCTGTCGAGGTCGACACAGATCAACCACTTGAAAGAGCATACCATCTCTTCGAGACTATGGTATCGAACGTCCAGGCCCGGATGCAAGAGACTAAGGAAGAACAAAAGGAGGAGACTGCTTGACTGCTCCTAGCATAGCACACTACCTTCTCAGAGGCCTACAAGGTGCTCCAGGAACACATGGAGGAGCCTATAGTCATAGAAGATGTGTTACGTTACTGGCCTACTCATTATGGGCAGGTCTATTAGCAGACAAGACAGACTCGCCAAGGCATTCAGGCCTTGGAGAGTAGGAAAACGGCAGAAGCAGCACTGAGACAGACGATAGAAGATGAGATAGTGCTGGAGAACAACAAGCTGCAGAAGTTGGAACAGGAAGCACACCAATGGGTGCAACAGGCTCTACCAAACCTAGAAAAGGTCGATATCATCTGCCCCCAGATGAAATGACTCATCGACGCCGCAGAAGAGCAGAACCAGTCATTAGGCCCCAACATGGAGAAAATTGCAGAAACTCCCATTTCAGAAAAGATGTCGGTACTGTCAAGTTTAACGACATTGACGATCGACATCCAGAAAGCGTTGCAGAGTTGGATGGACTTTCAACATCACCTTTCCATCACAGCTCTGCCCATTGTCGAAGTCTGCATCCAGAAGAGACCAACCATCCATCTGCACAGTCCACAGCAATAGCAATTTTGAACAGTTTGACAAGAATTCAAATTTTGTACCTCCCTGTTTCTTCAGGATGAAGAAACGTTTTGTTTATGGGGGAGATGTAGAAGGAGCAAGTCGAGGAAGTCAACTTGAATAAAGACCGACTTAGTCGATCAGCCGACTAAGTTGATGGGCCGACTTAGTCGATCAGCCGACTAAGTCGGTCGGCCGACTAAACTAGAAAATTAGTCGGTTAAACTAAAAGTCGTGTCGGTTCACCGAACTGACAGGTAGTTATTTTGTAACTGTCTGTACATTGTATATATTAGGCTGTTGAGCCAAACGAGAACTCAGTTCAGTTCTCTGCCTTATATGAACTCATTTCTATAATATAATCTATTTTCCTATCTATTCTGATCTCTTGTCTCTGATTTATAGTTATGTATGTTTAGTATGTATTATTGGTAACCTTATGTGATTTGTGAGATTACAACAGATCTCAATCAGGTCCTATAGAGCATTACATTGGAGTTACCCCAATGTAACATTGAGTTTGCCTTGCCTCTCACACAGAACGTAAGAAGAGTTGCAAACAGAGAAAAGGATCTGGAGGAAACCGTAACCAAGATGGAAGAAGACCATAAAGCACATATTTCTAAGCTTGAGGCTCGAGCACCGGGAACCCCCCCAATAGACAAGGAATCAAGAGTAGAGGCCTTTAGACTCATTTCCACACAGATGAAATCTCACATAGACGATGCATAGTCAGTGCTAGATGATGCGATGAACACATGGTCGGATCTAGATGAGCATCCCAAGAGAATAGAACTCCAGCAAAGCATTCAGCAGATAGAAAATGCCATAGCAACAATGAAGGAAGAAATCAAGAGTTTAGGAGCTCTTGCAAAGATGAGAAAGACGACAGATATGAATTGCTTGCAACAGGAAGCGCAGCAGTTGAGAGGAAAGGAGATACAAATCAATAATCTGCTTCAACCATATCAGGAACAAATCACAGAACTAGTCGAGGTGGTTGAGCAGAAGGTTAAAGAGTTCATGACAAGCAGAGGTGAAATTGACGCAATAGAAGACTCCAGCATTAGTCAAGCTACACTTGAAGCAGTACGAGAGTACGTCGAAGCTATGCAGAATGAAGTCGCAGGAATTCGAGACAAATGTAAATAGACTTCACAAGAAGCCAAGGAGAAGCTATAGCAGGAGAAGCCCGTTGGTAGTGGCTCGAGGATGAGCCACAAGTAAGTGTTAGGGGACTGTTGGAGTAGGGTCCCGCAGCTACCGGAGAAGCTATCATTTTGGAAGATAGATAGTTATGCGGAGATATAAGAGATAAGGTAAAGCTATGACGCCGTAGCATGTTTCTAGCTGTAGATCAGAGTTGAAAACTATGACTATTAGGAAAGAGAAGTCAAAGGAGACGACAGTACCTCAGCGGCCTAGAAGAGAGAGCTTACCCACTGCATTTAAGGCAGCGGCCGAGAAGAGAGAGCTCATCCATTGCATTCAAGGCAGCGGCATAAGACAAGAGGGCTCAACTACCCTCATAAAGGAAAAAGGGGAAACGAGGCCAAAAAATTGAAGAAGAAGGACAGAAAGGGAAGCGACGCACAGTGCCCATGGTCAGTGCCGGGAAGCATGGAAGATTGCAGAGAGTAGTGGTGTGATAGAAATCAGCAGTTCGAGTACAGATAGACCGACTGTCACTAGTTAGGGTTTTTGGGTTACAGTTGGGACAGGCCCACAGTGTTGTAATGGTGAGACCTTCGAGCCGCCTATAAAGGGATGTATTTTGTATTGTAAAAGGTTAGCTAGTAGGCCAGTTGATTAGCTAT